>BMAU01016313.1:32500-140633 GCA_019973935.1 Trichonephila clavipes | reverse complement strand
GACAAAAAATAGATACAATTACGGACTGAACAACTTATTAATATATTTTTCATATTGTATTGATATTTTCAGTGAAAGGAATTTCATGAATCTTGAATCGTTTCATGTTATTTATAATTTATATGTCCGAGTTAATTAACATTTAATTTTTTAGGTGAAAAAAATATTAACTTTAACAAATGAAATAAACTAGCATTCTTAAGATATATTTATGAATTGATGGACCTCATTTAATTCAAAAAATTTAAGTTAGAGAAATTTTATTACCACTTTTAATTATTTAATATTTCTGTATTTATAACTAGTATATAATATAATATGTTATTAATATTTGTTCTTTCTCTGTTTCCACACACACACACACACACACACACACACACACACACACACACACACACACACACACACACACACACACAACACACACACACACACACACACACACACACACACACACACACACACACACACACACACACACACACACACACACACACACACACACACACACACACCTCAAAGCTTTGAAATTGTTCATAAGAGCTATACTTTTGGAATAGTTAAACTTTGAGAGAGAGAGAGTTATTTTTTAAAAATATTTTGGAGTCATTTCCATTTTTTGTGGAAATATTGTCAACACACACAAAAAAAAACCAGTGAAATTTTTTTAACAGTTTTACTGACAAAAATTCTACAACAAAATTAGATTTGAATTATCTGCGTGTCTTTTTTGGCTACTGAAAAAATATATGAATTTCCGGGAAACTTTAAAGCAATGTAAAATATTTTTAATATCGAAACAATTATATTCATGATTGGTTAATAATTTTGTTGTTCTTAAGCTAAACATACATAAGCATTTTACTGCAAATGTCATGCAGTAGAAATCAAACTAGCTGTGAAATAGAAATAGAAATCACAAACGTCCATCAAAGTTATGAAAACAACACATTCACAAGAATAAAAATGGCTGATTTTCGGAAAAAGATTTATTGACCACATTGGCAAAATTACTTCACTTGTGTTAAATTTCTTCAGTCGAATATATTTATACAATATTGAATTTCATTTTATGCCAGTTTTCAAACAGAAAGTAAATTAATATGGGGAATTCTTTCTTTTTGCTGTTCATTTAGTGAAAGCTAAAAGTTTTGTTCTAATTTTTCTCTTCCTCCCATTCTTTATTTAGAATTCTTTCGATTCACTTTACTAATATTTCCAATACTCCAGCACACAAATTAATTAACGAATACTATTTTGAAAAATGAAGCTTTCTTCTCGAGTTTTCGGAAGACTCTTCGAAAGTTTTCCCTTCAAAAGAAACAAAATAACGACTTATAATCCAATAAAATAACTGTGTGCCAATTTCATCATTTGGTTGAAGTTTATTTTTGGATGTTAACTTCTAACATGTTTGGATTTCATGGTTATAGGTAAGTATAGCAAATCATTCTTTAAATTTCGTAATTAAATAATGAATCACGAAAATTGTTAAAAAGAATTTTAAAGGAGTTTATTTCCTAATAATTAATTAAAATGAAGCTAGATTTCTACTTGTAAAATTTGTTTCATGAAAAATAATACTGTTTCCAGCAACGATTAATTTTCTGAATTCTTTAATTTTCTTCATTAAAAACTTACTTTTAAAACATTGTATTAAGTGTGCATGATTAGATGCTTTTTAAATGTGTTGAGTTTGTAATACTAAATGTATTCGATTAAAAATAAGAATATTTGTGTTTAAAAAGTTTGATTTCAACTTTTAGTAATTAGTACATAAAATAAGAGTAATAATTATTTTTATTTTAGTAAAAATATCAATATTTTTCGAAGAAACTACCACATTTGATGAAGCTTTAATTTATAATTTTATTGTAAAGAAAGCGGCAGCAGAAATATATAATTTACTGTTGGAAAATTTCTATTACAATATGCTTAACTGAATTCAATATTCGTATAATCGAATATTTGTAAAGAATACCTTTACGATCTAATGATGTTTATCAAATATCCTTATAATAACATATTCCTCGAATATTTTAATCATAGAGTAATATTCTTTTCATGAATAGTACTAATAATCTGAGAAAATACAATTTAGAATTAAAATGCATAAAACATTCTAAGTTCATTGATGAAGATTATGATTTATAAAAAAAAAGCCCACCTCTGTACATTTTTTTTATGAATTTCTTCAATTCCAATTATTTACTTAAATTTCTCTTAAACAATTTTAATAGACTTATACGATTCTAGTTCAAAAGATGACTGAGTAATTCAACCCTTCTTTTATTCAGAAATAAAACATTTCTTATTACTTAAATTTCGCTATGTCGATTTTTGTCATTTCATTTTTTGTCACAAAAAAGTTTTCAATATACCATCAAATTAAAAACCTTCTGTTAGTATTACTTTAAGACTCTCCATCTATATATGAAATTCAAGAAAACTTTCTAAATCATATGAAAAAAGAAAAACCTGCCACAACCCGGAGGTCGCTGGTGTAAGAGGGTTCGGGAAAAAAGCAGATATTGTTTTAAAAATAATTACTTTTATTTTGGATCTAACACTGTATGAGCAAAATTTACAAGTAATTCAAAAACTTTGGGAGGGAGGAATCTTAATCTAACTTATAAGATTATTCAAAGTAACTTATCTTTGGATCTGTTTGTAATTCCCTTGACAACTCCTTCTTGAGCTGCAACGGCTTGTTTCAAATTAACTTGTATTTTTCCTCTACTGCTCTGAATGGATGTTTCCGTCGAATCTTCACGTTCAATGATTGATTTTCCACGATTAGACCCATTTCCAGGGTTTAGATGGTATTTATATACCAATATAAAATTAAGTCATCTCTATGGAAAGCAGTTTCTAAACTTCAATCAAAGTTAAAGAATAGTTTCCCGAAGAGGATTTGTAGAAGATCCGCGGAACCGACAAACCGACTTATTTAAGTCCATCAAAGTGATACATCAGAATTTCTCAAAAATATATCCTTCATCAATCTCTTTCTATCTTGAATTCATTTGTAAGAAACTTATTTAAGTAGCTCAAATTTGCTTAATCAAGATATTTTTTAAAAAGAAGGTTCAGAAATAAAGGATTTCACATTAAATATACGTTTATCTGAATACTTTATTATTGTTAATATCGGATTTCAGGTTTCATATGTGCTTATTAAAAATTATATAAGAGCAGAACTCATGAAAAACAACTTATTAGCTTTAAAAATGCAAAAAATAACTGCCTTTTTATCTAAGATAACAGAGATACGAAACAAAAGCAAATCCCATTAAAAATTTGGTACTTTTCCGTTTCGCTTCGCCTCTCAGGTGATTAAGTTGCCAGAAATAATACAACCGAAGCCAAACGGAATATTCTTGCTGGTAACTTTTACCACCACAATTTCAAAACAAGTCTCAGACTTTTCTTATGAGCAATATCTTTTTCAATTCCTACTATTAGTTCATTCTATCCCTATATATATATCTTTATATATATATATATTCTTATATATATATATATATTCTTATATATATCTCTATATCTATATATATATATATTCTTATATATATATATATTCTTATATATATATATATATTCTTATATATATCTCTATATCTATATATATATATTCTTATATATATATATATTCTTATATATATATATATATATTCTTATATATATATATATATTCTTATATATATATATATATTCTTATATATATATATATATATTCTTATATATATATATATATTCTTATATATATATATATATATTCTTATATATATATATATATATATATATATTCTCTTATATATATATATATATATACTTATATATATATATATATATCTTTATATATATCTTTATATATATATATATTTATATATATATATATATATCTTTATATATATATATTTATATCTATCTATCTATCTATCTTTATATATATATATATTTATATATATATATATATATATATATATATATATATATATATATATATATCTTTATATATAAAAATCTTCTGTGCGTGTGTTTGTCACTAAACTCCTCCTAAACGGCTGGACCGATTTCGATGAAATTTTTTGTGTGGGTTCAAGTAAATTCGAGAATGGTTTAGATTCACAATTCGGTCCGATATCGCAATTAGTTAAAAAGATATTAGTTAAAAACATTAAAAAAATACAACATCTGACTACGTCAGACAGGTGGCATTAGAAAAGAACAACAACAAAAATACAACTCAACATTCACCTGCATTGCTGTAACAACGCTATTGTTATAAACACACAAGTAATATAAAAAAAATTTAAATCAATTCCTATTTAGATCAACCAAGAAAAAATTTATTTTAGCTACTCTTTATTAAATAGTTGCAATTAATATAAATATGTATATACATATGACAGAATCACAACATTAAGTGGTAATTAATTGTTATTAATTATCATTAAAGTATCGTTTTGCCATCCAAAACAATCGTGTATATAAAATTTCCTTTCAATTGAATGAGAAAAACTTATTTTCAAATTTTGACATAAGTCGCCAAAAGGATAGCTAAGTCGCCAACGTGGCTGTATTTGTAATTTTTTAAATAATTAGTTTTAATCAATTAATTTTTATTAATTATAATTAAAAATTATTGTATTGTCATCCAAAATAATCATGTACATTACATTTCAGCTCAATTGAGCGCTTTAAAATGTATTTTATTAACGATTGAAAATTCCACCAAGATAAATAAATAAACTAACAAACAAACAAATAAAATATGTATAGAGATCGTGAGCTAATAGTAGGAATTGAAAAAGACGTAAGTTGGCGTCGAAAATTGATTTTCAGCCAAACTGGCTAAACCCCGTCTTTATTGTTACGAAAATGCAGACGATTCACGCTTTTTAGCGCATTTTTAATTAATATCTTTTTAAATAATCTTTATATATGTAATTCTTCTGTGCGCGTGTATGTAACTGAACTCCTCCTAAACGGCTGGACCGATTTTGATGAAAGTTTTTGTCTGTTCCAGTGGACTCGAGAATGGTTTAGATTTATAATTCGGCTTAGAAATGTTTATTTAATTAATTTTTTATTTATAAATTGTTGATCTTGGAATGTTTTACATTGGATCCTACGATCGCAGTATCGAATATTCAAAAATCTTTTATTATAATTCAAGTTGGTCCCGACAGTTGGTGCTGTGACCATTTCAGGAAAATATTTTGTTACTTCGTGTTATTATTTTGTTGAAATAAATCGTGTGTTAATTAAATTATTACAATCAGATGTAATTAGTGTTTGAAGAGTTTTGAAGTGTTCAAAAAAAAAAAAAAAAACATACATTATCCAAATTTAGTATGCAATTGAAGTGAGTATTTTACATGATTTTCTATTAAATTTACACGCGCGTTGACAACAATTAACATAACCTACAAATATATTTGCGTAGCTAATTGATTACACACATTATTAAACTTTTTCATTTAAAATTATTTCTTATCGGAAATAGTTTGTGTGTGTGTTTCACTTCTAAGCAACCCAGAAGTATAAAACTTGGCACATAATTACATTGTAATAACTTTTTAATACAAATTTTACTCAAAACGGTCCAGATTGTTAAAGCTTATTCGTAAAAATTTGGAATTTTTGAATTTAAGATGTATGTACAGGACAACGTCTGTCGGGTCCTCTAGTACATATATATACACTGCTGGACAATTGCTAAGGACGGATCACAAATTGCTATGTATCATAACATTAAGCGAGACATGAGGCCTAGTAGGATAAAATATAGTTGCCACACTGTTCAGACATTAGAATAAAGAATATTTATTGTTCTGGAAAGTACAAAAGCTGTGAAACATCTGAAAGAAAAAAAAAAATTGTTCATTTGATCTGCGTACGGAGAAATGAAACAGTGCATCTGAAAGTCAGCAGGCACCTTAAAGAAAGGTATCAGTACGGGATATGTCCACCGTGGGTGTGATGCAACATTCCACACGTCGTTCCATACTTTGAACAACATTATCCAGCAGCTGTTGAGGCAATTTATCCCATTCCTCTGTGAGTGCACGGATGAGGGTGTTCTTGTTTGTCGGAGGATAGTTTCGACCAGCAACTTGCATCCCCAAAGCATCCCACACATTTTCAATGGGGTTTAGATCTGGAGAACGCGCTGGCCATACGAGACGTTGAATACCCTCGCTGTCTAGACAATCCTGAACAGCGAGTGTTCGATGACATGTTGCGTTGTCGCCCATAAAAACAAATTTATCACCGACAGCACCACGGAAAAGACGAACATGAGGAAGTAGAACTTCATCAATGTATCGTTGGCCCGTCATAGTCCCATTCGCAACCACATGTAGGCGCGTGCGGTCATTGATCATGATGCCGGCCCACACCATGATACTGCATGTCGGATATCGGTCCTTTTCCTAGAGATTTTATGGACGATAAGCAGTACCACTCTCGCGCCAGATGAGTTGGCGTCTACAATCCGATGACAGACTGAACCTACTCTCATCTGAGAATAGTACGCATGCCCAGTCCTGTTCAGTCCAATTGTGATGCTCACGACACCATTGCAAACGGGCAGTACGGTGCTGTCTGGTCAATGGGACACACACAACAGGTCTGCGTGCGTATAGTCCTCCTCCCCTCAAACGTCTGGCAACAGTTTTTCGGGAGATCTGCTTTTCTGAGGCAGCAAGAAACTGATTTGCCACCTGCTGAGCTGTGGTGCGCCTGTTCCTTTTTGCTGATAAGACGATATATCTGTCTTCTGCAGGCGTCGTACTTCTAACACGACCTCCCCCGTGCCGTCTACTACACATTCCAGTAGTTTTAAATGACTTCCACAGCCGTGAAACAACGCTGTGAGCGATGTCGAACTCCCTGGCAACATCTGTTATTTTTCGCCCTTCTTCGATCTTTCAATAATTCGGCCACGCATAAAAATCATTTATGTGATGTCGGGAAGACATGCCAAAAATTTTAAGTTCGTCTATTAAATCTTTCCTGTAAAACTTTGACTTGAAACAACAACTGTCCACACGCGTCAAAACCTTTAAAGCTCTTATGAACGCTATCACGTGATGAACAGACGTGGGAAAAATTTGCATACTCATACTTCTCCTTACTAATATCCCGCACTTATTCTAATTTTCCACATTTTGCTTCCTTTCATTTTGTGGTTGCTATGGATGATAGTGTTATCCGTCCTTAGCAATTTTCCATCAGTGTATATACAGGGTGTTTCAGCTAAGATGTTACAAACTTCTAAGAGAGGTAGGGGACAACAAGACGACTCGAAGTATATAGGCAATGCTGGGTCGGAAATGCTTTCCTCTGGCTCCACGCGCCGACAAAATTTAGGGTGAAAAATTTCAACTGGTCTTAAAAACGGGAAAAATTGTCGAAGCGCTTTGGGTTTTGGTCAAAATTATTGTTATTATTTATTATTTCATAAGAAAAATTCTGAGCAATATTGCTGCTAAAACATCGCTAGAGTGCGCTTTAGACTTTGGAACGCTAGGAAAAAAATTTCAATATTTTTTAAGTTTTTTGATGGCTTTCATAAGTTGAAACTTTAACTTGAATTTTGATACCAGATTTGGTATCCTCCGGGGAAAATTGATGTAAAAAATCGAACATTGTTCAGGGCACTTAAAGCACAAACGGTGCTAAAAACGAGCAAAATGTTGGATTTCGGTGCGGTTTGCGTGAAAAGCATTCCGTTACTGACTAATTTGTTCAAAATAAATTTTGACTTGTTAGCCATTAATCAAAAGCCAGAGGGCGCTTTCAGGCATTGCAACTTGGAAACTCATTTGGATAATTTTGTGGTTGGGTGTAAGCAGAATAATTACTAGCAATTTTTCCTCCTAAATGAGATTCGAGTTGGTCTGTGTTGCAAAAAAGTAATTTTATAGCAAATAATTTTAGTAAAAGAGGTAAAAAACTCAAGTACCAAATCACAAGAAGTAAAACACAAGGAAAGACTCAAAATAGGAGGAAAAAAGCTGTTTACTAACTGCTATGCATAATCATAAAAGAAAAAGTAAAGAAAAGAAGGAAAAACTGCTGTCAAAGGAGGTGTTCGAACTGGCGCCCGCCGCATGTGATGCAGGCTTCACATCTTCGCTTCATGGAGCGTCGAACATTCGATAACATTTCTGGAGTGTTTCGTATTTCCCCGGCTGCTGCACTGATGCGTGCTACAAGTTCCTCGGCGCTGTTTACGGGTGTTTCGTACACCAAGGATTTCATTTGCCCCCAGAAGAAATAATCCAGACAGGAAAGGTCTGGCGATTGGGGAGGCCAATGCACTGGACCTCCACGGCCAATCCATCGTTCACCACATGTTGCATCCAAGTGATTCTGAACAGAAATACTGAAATGTGCGGGGGTTCCATCTTGCTGGAACCACATGGAAGTACGAGTCGCACAGCGATAACGTGTGCGCTGTCCAATAACTCTTGCAGAACTCGTTCCAAGAATATCAGGTAGCGTGGACCACTCAGGCGATCAGGCAGAATGTAGGGTCCTATTAGATGATCCCCTAGAATGCCAGCCCATACGTTAACCAGGAAACGATCCTGTGCAGCCTGAGTACGTGTTACATGTGGATTCGTTGCTGCCCACGAGTGGCTGTTATGGGTGTTGAAAATACCCTCTCTCGAAAAAGACGCCTCATCTGTGAACAACACGGAGGCTGCAAAAAAGGGATTTGCAATTCGTTGCTGCAAGTACCACTGTGAAAAGGCCTGACGAGGTGCAAAGTCACATTCTTTTAGTGACTGGACGCGCTGGTAGTGAAATGGATGCAGGGCACTATCATCGAGAATCCTCCAAACGCTACTGTATGAAATCCCGATTTCATTAGCGATACCTCGTGTACTTAAACTGGGAGTGGTCTCTACCATATCTAGTGCAATTTCCTCGTTCAATTCGGTACGTGCCGTCCGATCTCGATTACGTGCTGCCTTCTGGAATGAACCGGTCTCACATAATTGCTGGTATAGGCGAGCAAACATGGTATGAGCAGGAGTCCGCCTGACAGGATGCCTTTCGGCGTACAACCTCTGAGCGGCTCGACCATTTCAATCTGTGGCCCCGTACGCCAGAATCATATCTGCTTTCTCTGCGTTCGTGTACTCTGCAATCGTACAGCCAGTCTGTGTGCGATGGAAATAAAGCTTCCTTCCAGCGGACTGCTTCTTATCGTTCTGTCCCTCTGGTGGCTAATTCAACTCTCGAAGGTGAAATTTGCATATTCTGTCTTTAACACTCTCTCGCTAAAATTTTCGTCGAGAACCCTGCTCGCTTTATTCACTGCCACGGCACTTGAAATTCTGGGCTACGTATCAGGCTTTCGATGGTCTTACTGCTTCAGGAAGGCATTTCCGGACCACCTTTCTTATGTTATTCCGAGTCGTCTGGGTGTACTATACCTCGTTGGTGGAAGAATACACCTAGATGACTCGGAATCACATAGGAAAGGTCGGTCGGAAATGCCTTTTACTTGTCCGAAGCACCTCTGGTTTTAAATTTGGCAACAATGTTAAAATTTGTTTTGAACAAATTAGTCAGCAAGGGAATGCTTTTCGCGCAAACCGCACCGAAATCCAACATTTTGCTCGTTTTTAGCACCGTTTGTGCTTTAAATGCCCTGAACAATGTTCGATTTTATACATCAATTTTCCCCGGAGGATACCAAATCTGGTATCAAAATTCAAGATTAAAGTTTCAACTTATGAAAGCCACCAAAAAACTTAAAAAATATTGAAATTTTTTCCTAGCGTTCCAAAGTCTAAAGCGCCCTCTAGCGATGTTTTAGCAGCAATATTGCTCAGAATTTTTTTATGAAATAATAAATAATAACAATAATTTTGACCAAAACCCAAAGTGTTTCGACAATTTTTCCCGTTTTTAAGACCAGTTGAAGTTTTGCACCCTAAATTTTGTCGGCGCGTGGAGCCTTAGGAAAGCATTTCCGATCCAGCATTGCCTATATACTTCGAGTCGTCTTGTTGTCCCCTACCTCTCCTAGAAGTTTGTAACATCTTAGCTGAAACACCCTGTATATATATATATATATATATATATATATATATATATATATATATATATATATATATATATATATCTTGTGTTCAAATTTTTAATCATTATTAAAATACTTTCTATTCATCCATTCAAGTTCAAATGCATTTTTTAAAACTTGTAGTGGATGACACTTGATATTAATACAGATTTTTCAAATATTAACTCATTAACTAAATTTTACTTTAGTTTAAAATTTATTCTGCGTTATTTCTGTCGTAGTTATACAACTAGTTGCAACAAATGACGCCAGTCCGTTTTTCCATCGAAGTAGGCATTGACTTAAAAAAAGTTTTTATATTACTTTTTTCATAATACATTAAAAATAGATGAAAAGCCAATGAGGACTGATCACATTTTTCTTATGTGTATTCGTATATTATGTGCTGTCATCAAAAAACCTTGTTTGACGAGATTTAATCCAGCGAAGCGGAAAAGTACCCAAATTTTAATCTGAATAACAAATAATTAGTTCTATCATTTTATCATGGAAATTAACGAAGTCCTTTTCCTTTTATAAAAACCCTATCTTAATGGCTCGTGGAGCTTATTTCATTACATGGATCTCCCAATGTAAAGGAACAATATCACAACAGCATGAACTCCATGGAGCGATAAAAATTATCTAAATGGTCAAATGTCGCATCGTAAAACGCGCGTTTGAGTTTGTTTAATACGTAAACACGGCATCAAATTAAAACCAAAGAGCAAAGCAGAAACAAAATTTATGACTCAAATTTAACGCGGTTAGGATAGCTTTTATGATGTCATGTTACGAGATGTAATTAAACGGGGGTAATTTCACATCAAAAGAGGAAAATTTGTGGATAAAGTCGTGTTCCATTCTTTTTTCAATCTAGCTTAATTACTTGTGAAACTGATGGCTTTTCGAGGAAATAAAATGGGCTGTAATAAAAAAAGTAAAGAAGAAAAATCTCTCTTAAGGTATTGAAGTAATAATGATCCTGATATGTTTAAACTTCTTTCTCTCTCTTTTTGTTATTAGAAAACAAATTGAAACAATTAGTGTTATAAAAAAGAAAGGAAGATTGTATTTTTCGTCTCTTTTGAAAGAAAATTATTTCTACAGTGGAATTACTCCAAATCTGTTTTAAGCATCATTGAAATTATTCAATTTTGAAGAGAAAATTCATCTATAGCAGAATTCAGTAATGAAATAATGGCAAGTTGTTCTATGGTTAAAACCTATTTATTTATATACAATCATAAAATATACCTGAAAATTCTTCAAATGAAATAAAATAGCATATTTAGAAAAGTTTTAGCAATCACCATCATCAATCAAGGTATCCGACTACGGTCGGAACCGTGATTTTGCAAAAGCGTATAAATGTTTAATATTTATGATATTTAGTGTCACTTAGATTAGAAAATGTGTATAAAATTGTTTCAAGAATAGTATTACAATCAAAAAAAAATTAAGAACAATATTTTGACAAAAAATGAACACAGAATAACCCATTTTCAAAATATTCTTCTTTTGTGAGAAATGCTTCTATTATAATAATATTTTGCCTGTATATAGCTCAGACCTCAGATCAACTAGAATGTTTGAAATATATAACTTAGAAGTGGATTTATCGATATATTTTACAACAACACGGAGGGGATAAATTTTAAGAAAGAAACGCCGATAATTATTTCAATTGGCGGTAACTCTGATAATAATGTGAATTTTTCAAAAATCATTGTTCAGACTCTCTGGAGAAGTCTTTGCTTTATATAAGCGAAAAATTATTTTTTTAGAAGCATTTTTATAAAAGGAGAACATTTTGAAAAAAGATTATTCTAAGTTAGTTTTTTGCCAAGATATTGTATTTAAATAATTTTTTTTGTCAAAATATCCCTAAAACAATTTTATACATGTATTTTAATCTAAGTGACACTAAATATCTTGAAAATTATCCATTTATGTGCTTTTTTAAAATCACGGTTCCGAACGTAGTCGGATACCTTAAAATCAAATATCCAACTAAAATCAATTTCTATTAAAATCCTTCCTTCTAATATAGATTAAACTTTTTTCCTTATAGTATACGGTTTAGGCGTCTGCAAACTATCACACGCGTGACACAAGTGACCCGGGAACAATTCTCAATGACACTCTATATTACTCTACAAAGTTATGAGAAGTTAAATCACTTTATCTCTCCTCTATACACCTCCCGAATTATATATTTCTTACTTTGAATTCTTTGTCATAAAGTGCTTCTGCTGTATCTGCTTGTGTGTAGTTTGTACTGTTTGTGACTCGTTTTTAGCGTTAAAGTATCCGACTACGTTCGGAACCGTGATTTTAAAAATGCGCATAAATGGATAATTTTCATGATATTTAGTGTCACTTAGATTAGAATACATGTATAAAATTGTTTTAAGGACATTTTGACAAAAAAATTTATTTTAATATAATGTTTCGGCAAAACATTAACTCAGAATAACCTTTTTTTCAAAATGTTCTACTTTTGTGAAAAATGCTTCTATTGTAATAATATTTTGCCTGTTTATAGCTCAGATCTGTGTACAGAGGCTCGAATATGATTTTTGACAAATTAACATTATTTTCATAGTTACGACCATTTGAAATAATTATCGGTGTTTTTTATTCTTAAAATTTCTTCCCTCTGTTGTCGTAAAACATGGATAAACCCCCTTATAAGTGATATATTTCAAATATTCTAGTTGAGCCTCTGTACAGAGGTCTGAGCTATATACTGTCAAAATATTATTATAATCGAAGCATGTTTCACAAAAGGAGATTATTTTGAAAATGGATCATTTTCTATGTTCATTTTTTGTCAAAATATTGTACTTAAATAATTTTTTATTGTAATTCTATTCTTAAAACAATTTTATGTACATTTTCTATTCTAAGTGACATTAAATATCATAAATATTATCCATTTATATGCTTTTGCAAAATCAGGGTTCCGAACGTAGTCGGATACCTTAAATATTCAAATCAAATCAAAACGATTGTGTAATACTTGCAAGATGAAACATCCCTTATTGTTAAGAAAAAGTCTTGAAAAAATATTCTTCAGAATTATAGAAAGCAAAATTTATGGAATTGCGAAAAGATTTGGCAGATAACTCTATCGAGTTGACTCTAATGTATTCAATTTTTTTTCTCTTATATTGCAATGTTAAGTGCGTGATAAGTTGTACATACACACAGGCTAAAGCACAAACTGCGTATTTATGGACTTTTTAAAACTTAAAATATGTAATTTTATAGACAAATGTATGCGTAATAAAGTCACAAATCATCTTTGTGTTAGCCGAGGAGCGGTATTCGACAAATTAAGTGTCTTTTGAGGTCTCATACATTATTTTTCGAATCGTCAAAAACTACCATCCTGTAACATAGCTTTGAGAGGGAAGAGCGACGGAGGGTTGGTTGGTAAGTACTGAAAATATTTTTAACTGATTAACTCAATCACAATGACAAGCCAATGTACCATGTTTTAGTTTAAACAATGATTTGTAATATTCATTAATATTTCTCAAACTAAATCAAGGGTACTCAACTTTTACTGTCTGGGACCGCATACATATGTCAATTAAATGTAAGAAAACCATTTCCACGCGGGCCAAATGAACATTTAACCAAATTTTTTTTTCACTAACCTTATATGTTAGTAAACACCTATTTACTATCAAAATTTAACACAGTTAGCTGCAACATGAGGTTATATTAACTGAACCACTTCAAACATTCGGGAGTTAACTAGGGAGAAATGCTTAAACGGACCAAGATGACATTGGAAGTTCAAAATGCATGGAATTTATTCAAAATATTACATCTCCTGTTTTGCTTTTTAATACAATTATTAATTTCTTTTATATATTTTTATTTTTGTCACTAACACTAAATTAAAAGATGCGATTGGTTTAAGAAACAATCCTTCAAAATTTTTGCAAAATAAACGATTATAAAGACGTAACTGATTATCGATAATATAACAAACTTCATAGGTTATGTCAAATTTGTTACAGTTCGGGTGACATTTTTTCTGGCAAACGTAAGAGGGAGTAAAAGAGCCCCGATAATTCTTCCGGGCCAGCTTTTTAAAGCCGACCAGATCACTTCGAAAAGAATCACTGACAAAACACTTTGTTTTAAAAACTGTTGTATCTTGGGGACCGGCGGCCTCCCATCACTTCATAGAATGTCTTTGTTATAGTTGTGACATTACCACTGACAAAACACTGTTTTTGTTTCAAAGAATATTCATCATAAAATCTATTTATCACCACTTGAAAGAGATCTTGGATGAAAAGTGTCATTGAATGTTTGTGTAATTCCTGTTTATTGGTATTTTTAAATACAACACTTTCTTGACAAATCAAACAAGCACTGATCCATGTTGGGTTTCACTACAAAACGGTCAACCTCCAAATCGTTCGAATATTTTTCGCTTGTAAGGTATGAAAGATCGTTAAAAATTGGTTCCACCATAAAATATTCGCTACACTTCGTCTTTTATTACTAACCGTAATCGTTACAAATAGAAAAATGATATCAATTATCAGACGTACGACATCAAAAAAGCAAAATTTGATATATTTGATTTCTTGTCAAAGAATTTCCCTCCAAATTTTTAATACATTGTTCTTAAATAAGTGAATTTCTCAGAGCAATGGGTCATGACCGGGCCACTTAAAAAGGCTCGGTGGGCCGCAGGTTTAGTATCGCTGAACGAAATCATTTCTTTTGCAATAATTCTTCATGTGTGAGGGATATTAAAAAATTTATTTTTACATACAATAAATGGAAAGATAAAATTGCCCATAATCAAAATGTAATGTATATAGAAATTTAAAACATATTAGCATTTTCGTAATGCATGTTACTAAGACATGTGCCGCCCATCCGGTATAATGGTTAGTGTCGCTGACTGCAACGGCTAGCGACAGGTGTACATGTAGTTCTTTACCGCGATGAATTTCGTGGGCCTCGATCTGACAACGTCAGACAGGTGGCATCAGTAACAACAGCTAAGACGTGATTGAGAGATTTTTACAACTACAAATCACTGTAGTGAAAATAATTTGAAATTACTTAAATAGTAAAAATGCCAATTAATTATTTACAAAATAAATAGCCGTTATTACAGATTTGTGAGAAACTAGCTCCTAAAATTGTGAATAAAAAAAAAGAAATAAAAGAGATCAAAATAATTGAATTTACTTATAAAATAAAGAATTTAGAAGAAAAAGTGAGGCGTTTACTTCGAATTCCCTAACTGTTACCTCCAAAAGGAGCTATAGTTATGTTTGAATAAAAAGACTTGCTTTCTTTTGCTATTGTTCTACCGAGTGTCAGGTTACCTGTCTGAAGGCTTCGAGGCCTCCTAATGTTAACTTCAAAAAAATGTTCTGTCTTCGTTTGTCAATGAACTTATGTTATCTGTTCCCAGAACGATGTTTGTGGGTACGAAGATTAACTTCAGCAGATAATAACGTTGTAAGACAAGTTTTCATTAGATAAAAAAAGAAAAGGAAACTATTTTATTAAACAAATTACTTGTTGAACGTATTAATGTGTTTTGATTTTTTTAAAAATCATTAAAACTCTGTTGATTAAACCATTGAAAAAATTAGTACTTGCAATTTTATTGTTAGTGTTTAAAATGTTCCTTTTTCTTATATACAACATCAAGGTGAAAATATAAATTAAATTTTTTTAAAAAGTTAAAAAAATAATCCGTTACTGACTACTTAGAAGCATGTTTAGAATAAATAAAACATTTTATAAAATCTAAGACGAATTGAATGTCAAAAGGGTTTAAAAATATATAATTTTTATGAGCGGTATATTTATACTTAAAAAAAGAAATGATGCAGATAAAATAACAACGGCAAAATAATCCACTGTATATTTCGTTTCTTTTTATATTTTACTTTTAGAACAACGAAGATTTAAAGAAATGAAATATTTGTTTTAACTGTTAAGCATTCTTAGGTTGAAAAAGAGGAAGAAGAAGAAAAAAAACATCTGTTTAAACTCGTATATTGATACAAGGTAGTATTATATTCGAGAAGTATTAAAGGAGAAAAGATTCTCACCAGGGAGTTTTAGTTTTTTTTTATTCACCGTTAGGAATTGTGAACAAATAAAAAGGAATAATATTTAACTCGATAGCTGCACGTTCATTCACTAAAGGAGAATAATTTTTTTATTCCTATACGAAACAAAATAGATTATTTTTAGTTTTGTATATTTTGAAAGCATTTGCTGACACAATGTTGAACTATTAATATTCTTCGTAACGACTGTGTTTTATATCATGATATATATATATATATATATATATATATATATATATATATATATATATATATATAATTAGTATTTTTACACAAAATGAACTTTTCTTAAATATTCTAAAAAATGTTTTGAAACAATTAAATTTATTTTGGTTAACTCTTATCATAATTATGGTCTAAAATAGGGGTCGACAACCTTTTAGTTGTAGCGTGCCTAACCAATCTACCAATAGGATTCAGCGTTCCACACGGGACATTTTTTTTAGAATAATTCTATTCCCTCATTAATGCATGCTACGTTAGAGAATAGAGGGCAATAAGTTTTATTATATATTAATTTCGCATCATTCAAAGATATTTCTTAATACAAAAATAAACTGCATAAATTAAAAATGTATATATATTATGTATTTTTAAACATGTTAAAAAAATTAAAATAAAAAATAGACAACATAAAGTATAAGTATTTATCTTCGTTAAAGTTAAATAAAAATTTTAATGCAAACTTAGTGCTTGCATCGCCTTGCTTTTGTACAACAAAATCAGGGGTATAATTTTTGACTTTCCATTTGACACGATTGTAAACATTCAGTTGTTAAATAATTTCCTTGCTGACTCAAAATATTTTTTAAATGAGGAAAAAGTTTTTACTTATAGATATGTGCTCTGCTTTCCGCTTTTGGTTCTACATGAAATTTTCTCCCTTCAATTAATTAAATCTCTCTAGCAATGATATTCAATAATTTACAAAATAGCTGTAAATTCATCTTTAGAGTTATCTTTCAAATTTGTTTCAAAATTCTGTAAATGCCCATAATTATGACGATGTTTGACGAGGAGGTCCTTCACAAATTTATCTCATTTCAACCACTTAAAAATTAACAAATTTTTAGAGTAGTGCAGAGCGCCACCGAGAGCTGCCACATGTGGCACGCGTGCCATAGGTTGCTGACCCCTGGACTAAGCATTTAAGCACAAATGGGTTATTAATTCATGCTTTACGTTACATTTTAATTAAACCTTTGGTAATCTTTTTTATATCAGTTAGATTTATTAAGAACATAAGTAAAAATATACTTTAAAGAGCTATGATAACATCTTTTTCATTAAATTTTGCTCCCTGTTTTAAAATTTTTTATGTTTCATCATTTTTGTATATGAACCCATAGTTCAGGTATTACTTAAAAATGAAGTAAATTTTTAATGTACTCATCAGTACATTAAGAAAACGCAGGAATATTAGTCATATTCTCGTGAAAAGTAAAACTGAATATATTGAATTTATAGTAAGCAGAATCTAGTTTTGATACACCCTTTTAATAAAAGAATGACTGTGAATTTTTTAATCGGGACCTTTTCCGGAAATTTAGATAAAGTTTAACTGTTTATACTTATTAACCATTGCGTGGGCCATT
The DNA here is from genome assembly GCA_019973935.1 of Trichonephila clavipes. NCBI lineage: Eukaryota > Metazoa > Arthropoda > Arachnida > Araneae > Nephilidae > Trichonephila > Trichonephila clavipes. The sequence goes on along the minus strand of BMAU01016313.1, from coordinate 122,817 downwards.
TATTTCTCTTTTGAATTTCTCGCAGTTTTTTATGTTATATTAACAATTAAACAATAGTATTTAAGGAAACATATTTTATTTTGTCAAATTTTATTTGTACATTTAAATTTTAGGGGTGGGAAGAATACTTCCCAAGGAACAATTCAGCGTCATAAAGTAAATTAAATTTAATGGGTGTTATTTGCCATGAAAATATGAGAAGCACGTTGCGATGCACAAGGGGGCATCACATTCAGCACTCAAGTTGCAGGTCCTCTTTTCTTGTCTCTTTCTGCTATATTTTCTAGATCTCGTCTATAGCTGGAAATCCTCTTTGGCATGTTATTTCCAGCACTGGCTAAAAGCACATCATCTGGAACTTTGCTTGGAAGCTAGCAGGACGTCCTTTCCTTTTTCTTGAGGGATATCCGTCTATTAACTGATGAGCTAATACTATACATCTTCATTCAAAAGAAAAGATGGGGCCACAGGACCTATGGTTTCTTTCCCAGGAACCCGGGAAATCATAAGATTTCTGTACTTTTTCTATTCCCGGGAATTATGCTTCGTTCCCGGGATTTTCTGGGAATCGCCGGGACCAAGACACGCTGGAATATTTTGTTGGCAGTGCTTGAAAGATTTTTAGAAATAAAGTCAGCAATTTTAAAAGAATTAATTGACATTAAAGAAGAACAAAGAATGGCTAGTGTAGAGTTTTAAACTGTGACTACAATTGTAGCAGGCTTACAGCCATTAAAAATTGGCTTAAAAAATTATGCAGTCGAAATGGAACTTTGCTAACTGTAGAATGTGTATCTTCTTCCGTTATTGGAGAATTGAACGAACAAAGTTCAGAAATTGCGAAAAATACGAAATATTCTCTAATCCAAGAATTAATGAGAGACGCAATGTTAATTTAATAGTATTAATGCAACATCTGAATTTTGGGAGAAAATACGAAGCAGCTGCAGTTGCTGCCGATATTTCGCGATTGCCCAGTAAAAGTTGTTTGGTTAGACTAGCCCAAATGAGAGATAGGAACCTGGCTTTTCTACGAAGAAGAGGATTCAATATCCAACTCTTCGCACTCAGAAGAAGGGAGCATGGAGATATTGAAAGAAAAACCTCTGACGTTGGACGAAAAATTAGAGAAAGAAATTTACTCTAAAACAAAAGTTTTATATTATTCCCCCAAGAAAAGCACAAGTTTTAACAAAATCATGAAATAAGAGATGTAGTTGTTCGACTCGACTGAAAATCCACCACAAAACATTATAAAACCATGTGAGGCTTTAAAAACAATTTCTCCAACGTCAGTTGAAGCCTAGAGAGCATTTTCTGCTGCCGGATTGTTCACCACAAAGCTTAGAACTAGGCCGAGTGATAAAAGTATAAGTTTCTTATACTTTCTGAAATCCTATTTTTAAAATAAATAATCTATTTATTATATATTTTTTGTACTTTTTAGCTCATTATATAAATAAGTATTAATTTTGGAATTCATATGTATCCTTATTTTATATAATTATTAATAATTTTATTTAAAAATAACTTTTTAAAATTTTTTTTGAAATTTTGATGTATTTCCGGGAATGACCATTACATTCCCGGGAATGGAAAAATCCGGGAAATCAGAAATCCTAACAGGAACGCTAAGACGCCTAACAAACTAAATGTTCTAATTTTTTAAATGTACAAATTATATATGGCTTTTATTTGTGATACAATAGCATTTTTACATTTCACTGTTAGGCCTATTATTATTCAAATTAGACAGTTACTCGCACAAAATGCGAAAAATGTATAAGAAATAAATAAACATAGTACAATAAAAACAATATTTTCTTTATTTATTATGTAAATATATTATTGATGAGCTAAATGTTCTATTTTTTCAAATAGTATACAAATTGCATCTGGCTTTTATATGATGCAATAGCACTTTCACACTTTCAACCATTATTTATTATACATTAGAAAGTTACTGCCCAAAATATACAGAAATTTTCAAAAAAGGAAAGTGTTACAATAAAAACAGTATTTACTCACATTTGCAGTAGAATCGTTGAGGAATAGAAATGTCACATCGAAACAGATGTCATAGGAGAAAAAATCTCTCGCAACGTGTTTTCAAGCTTTCAAAACAGAAGTCGAAATTCAATTCAATTGATCGAACAATAGATGACAGAACAAAACTGAAGCGGGAATTAGTCTTTACATCAATATAATAGCAACGCCAATATACGAGGGCTGTTCAATAAGTAATAAGAGAAAAATTATGTAAAAAAAGAATTTCTTAAATTGTCATCATTTACACGATCTTTTTCGTAATAACTTACACGGCATGTAATGCATTTATCCCAGCGTTCTCTTCACTTTTTAAAAATATGTAAAAGTCCGTTTTGTGAGAGCTTTATCAAAATCACCCCCGCAACCTTTTACACATGCTTGTTGCTTGCAAAACGTTGGCCACGAAATGGTTTATTAAGTTGAGGAAGCCACCAGAAATCGCATGAAGTTTTAACAGGACTGTATGGAGGGTGTGGTAAAATCCTACGTTGCTCTGCTGCGAAACATCCAGTACGCAACGAGCAAAATGTGATCGGGCATTGTCATAGTGCAATAGGAAGCCATTTTGGAGCAATGGGTGCTTCCTTTTAACGTGCTGTATCATTGTTTGCAGGACATTCGTGTAGTACGAGCCGTTTACGGTAGTACGGTATAGTACGGTTCGACAGCTTGTTGCTACACAATTTCTTCATAATCAAAAACAATTATGGTTATAACTACCAAACAATTAAACAGTTTTTGCTTTCTTGGGAGTAGGTGAAGATGGATGTTTCCGTTCACTGTTTTGTTGTTTTATGGTTGGATGGGTGATACAACCAAGCTTTTTTTGCTGTGATGAAGCGTTTTAAGATAATGTCGCCTTCTTGTTTCAGTCTTTAATCATATCGTATCATATCAAAAGTCTTTAATGCTGGGTTTTGCAGATTTTTGCTTCCATTTCAACAAATAGTCGCGTCTCGAAGACACCCGCAAACATGCTTCAGTTCGAGCACGTGATACTCAAGAACATGAGTCTGTACACGCCATCTATCGGTAGCTTTTGTTAATACAAACCACAAACATTTCTTATGCCACAAAAATTAGCATTCCGATGAGAGGTTTCGCGGCAGTAAAATTAGTCTTATTACTTATTGAACAGCCTACGTATTATAATGGATTTTGTGCGTCCCACAGGTGTATTTTGTAAGATCATGTAGATGGGAAATAATCTTCCCAAGGCCCACGAAAGGGTTAAGTAAACACATCTTTTATGTATTGTGGCTACAAATGTCATAGTTCTTGGTGTTTCTACAAATCTCACATCATCACGTAAAACTAAATTATTTTGTTTGTTGTAGATATAATTAGCGTTAAATTAAAAAATAATTAATTAATCGTAAAATAATTATTGGTGTTAAATCTCGGGGATGCATTGGAATGGGAGCTTTCTCTGTCTATACACTTGTGTGTTCTATATGTGCACTTTTGCAAAACGTTTTTTATTGTATTATCTGTTTAAAAAAATAAAAAAGGAAATATTTTTGAATGAGCATTATGCAATATCTAAAAACCATCCAAAGCTTAGCAGTATCGTATTTACACATCTTACACAACAGAATTGCGTTTTTAACTCTTTTCACTTGTACGGAATCCTTGAATTCAATTTGCACCCACTTTAAAAGGTCAGATTAATTCAAAATTTGGCTCATTTGTCCAGGACCGATGACAATACAATAATTTAATAATTTTGTTCCATTGTCCTGATCAGGATCATCAGGACTAGCTGTTTCCCATTTTCAGATACCATCCCGCATCTGGCGACTAATTCCAGATGCTATTTCCAGATTTGGTGACTAAAAGATTAAGTTACAATTTAGTTCGATTAACCATTAAAGGTTTTTTTAGTTTTTTAAAACTGTAATTTATTTTTTAAAATTAAGAATGAATAACCTTAATTCTCTTGTAAATGCTTTTTTCATAACTAAGATATCTGATTGAATATTTTTTTTATAATTTTGTTCCATGCCATGCTGAATTTTTAATTCCATGCAATAAAATAAAAATTTGACTCATTTATTCGAATATTTTATTAAATGTTTGTCCGTGCTGAGAATAAACTGAAGTATTGAATGAAGAATAGGAGGATTTGGCTTGATTAGATCGAAATAAATTTAAGACCACCCACAGACAAGTTGAGACTCTGTATTAGCAAGACACAAACGCTTGGGGCTTAAGTTAGTATTTAATCATACGAATTAAAGAATTTGAATGGGAAGTCATTATATTTAGATTAGAAAATTTTGTTCCATTTATTATAGCAGAATTGGAATGCGAAGAATTCCAAAGTTTATCTGGAAATTCTATCTTTTCTGTGAATACGTAAATTACTGCAAACATTAAAAGAACTAATAATATATAGCTAATGACTTGTGTTTACATTAATAAGGATGAAGATGCTCTAACAATTTTTAAAGTTATTGGTGATTTATGGGATTTTAATTATTGAGTTATGATCCTATAAATGAAGAAAAAGAATACCGTTCATAGTTAAACTGTTGTACAATTCTATGTAATTTCAGCAAATCCGAATTTAAAATTTGAATATCATGTTTAATTCTCTTCTCTGCGTCAATTTTTATTGTTAATTCATCATTACAATGGCAAGTGTTGGTCTTTAAATACAATGATAATCACAATATGCTAAATTGGGCAATCGGGGGAGTTTTTGCGAAGAATGGCCATTTGCCAGTGGCGTAACATACACTCCTACATCTCTGGGCACATTTTTTTAAAAGTCAGTTTCTACTTCGTTAGATAAACGTACTGGCACCATTTGCTGTTGGCAGTTGTATATAACTTCGACAGGAATAATGCAGAATAAACTTAAAATTAAGAAATAAAGTTTAATGAATGAATTAATATGTGAAAAAACTGTATTAACATCAAGTTTTATTCACTACAAGCTTAAAATTTTATTTGAACTTGAATGGATGAATTGAAAATATATTTTACTAACGATCGGAAATTTGAACAAGATTATATATATATAAACATATATAGGTAAAGAGTGAACTAATGGTAGGAATTGTAAAAAAAAGAACAATAAATGTGTGTGTGTTTTCCATTGAGCCTATATCAGGAACAAAATTGTTCTTGTCTAGATTTTCTTTCACGATTACCAAAGAATTCCATTGTAAGAAATCCAAAAACTTTCTTAAATGATACTCTAAAGAAACCAAATATTTCAGTGAAGCCTCATAGGATGTTATAACGAATTTTTTTGAATTAGAAATCTACGGCGAAGATTGATTGGCCACTTTATTCATTGATAGGTTGCTTGTGTGTCGATAAGCTTTTCTTTATGATGATGGCTTTGTATGGAAGCGGGATGGGAAGTTGGATTTCTTTTTAGATTTAAAGCTTACTTAATCGTATTTCGTTTACTTTTCTTCTGCTTTCCGGGATATACTTAAGATTTTCTCACTTCAAGAATTATTTAGATATCTAGGAAGGAATAAATCCATTAAGCAAAAACGATAAATGAAATCCGAAGTGTTTGTTTCTAAATCGTTTAATATCTTCTAATATCAATACGACTGATTATTGAGTCTCTAACAGACATTTGCAAAACTTATAAAAAATAAAGGCCAAATTTAGGCACAGTTTAAGGCAAGCAAAAATTCGAAATCAAACCTCAAGATTCTTCATTTTTTATATAGAAAGATATTAAATACAGTAATACCCCGAACTTACGTTGTAGGTGAGATTGAGTGATACCTTCGTAAATCAATATCGCGTAAGTCGGGGTATAATTTTGCATACTAAATACATATGAATTATTTTTAATCAGAGCCGGAGACGAAAAAATACAATGATTTAAAAAAATACATAATAAAATCCTAGATAATACTATTTGTATAAATAGTGTAAATAATTTGTATTTGGATATGTAATGTATTTATATTACTCTATGTCAGGAGTGGTGAACCTTTTTGGATCAACGAGCCATTTTTTCTAAAAAAAGTGTTTAATGGGGGTATAGACGTGCCGTCAAATAATTTTGACATGTGATTTTTGTGAAAATAATAAAATTAAATACTAACCACTAAAAACTCTTCATTTACTATTAAAAATACATTTTGCACTGTATAGCATTAAATGTTTTGGATACACGTGTAATTCAAATTAAATTAACATTAGTGTGACTTCTGTTGTTGCCGATCAGATGACAAATAACTTACATTAGGATTGTAAAATGTTACTTTTAGCAAAACGCATGCTGAATTAGAGTCATCTGCTAAATGGTTTTCTAAGTGAGTCTTAAATATTATTCATCTCTGAAAATAATGATTCTCGGGCATAGGTAGATGAAAATATGGTTAAAAAAGTATGAGACAGAGCTTCTTCTAACAGTTAAATGTATCTGGAATCCAACTCCATGTTTCCAAAATTTTGTTACTGACATTTTTATTTATATTGCTTGTTAATTTTCTGTTACAATCAATTCCAACATTTTTCTTGTTTTAGTAAATTTTTGAATCCATGTTTATATAACTAGACTGGAAATCAAGCACAGTTGCAATCCAAATTCTTCCAATTGAATTGGGACTTCAGTTTATCAAATGAAGTAACATTCGGGTACATAATAATTATGGAAATAAGTTCTTGAATAACCTTTTCTTCGTCTGATTTTTTCAAGTTCGGGAAGTACTAGTAGTTTCTTGTCATAATATCGTTTCTGAAAATATGTAATTTAGCGTCAAAAGCATTGAGATCCCTCTTGAGGATAATGTTTCTTATTTTTGTCTCTTGAGGCATTACATTCAATTCTTTGAAATGTTGGCATATGTCTGTAAAAATGTGACTGATCACTCTCGTTCATTCGTAATACTTCATAGTGAACTTTGTTATTTTGAACTAAAATGCTAACGGTTTTGATCGGAGACGTGCCCAAGTAATTGTGTCGTGCGCCATCAGTGGCACGCGTACCATTGGTGCCATCCTTGCTCTATTATATTTATTTTATGTTAAAATTGTAATATTCACAAGCAATGCCATATCTTACGTCATAATGGTGATTCAATGGGAACTTGGTGATATCTTCGTGGTAAAGTTAAGCTGGCCACCAATTTGGCGACATCGGTGACCATGTTAGTTAGTTCGGGACCCTCTGGATTCTTCTAGAAACTTGTGGAGAACTCCACTAATTTCATCCTCTATGACGCAAGTAGATTTTTTTCTGGAAGTTTCCACCGGGCCTATAAATAGAACTGCTCGCCGAAACGAGAGTCAGTCTTGTTTCAACCAGTTATTAGAGAACATTGTTTTGACTAGCGATAACTGATTAGCTCGGCTGTGCTTGTGAATAATCCTTTACATACTTGTATTTTAAACACTGATAATTGTGTTTGAGTGCTCTGGAAGGTGTGAAGACCTGGGATTTATTCTGTGAATATTGCTTATGAATACTGTATTTCACGGATTGGATTTTCGACAAGAAATTCGCATCGCTCTTAAAGAATTGCTATTTTTTCTTTGTGACTGTTTTGCATAAAATCCTCGAACCCCGATCAACGTAACAGTACGAATACAATATAGCAATTTTCATGTAGGAGGCTTCCTAAAATGTAACAAAGTAGTCTGCGAACTCAAAGGTATTTTTTAACCTGCACAATTTCCTCGTAGCATTCTAATATTAATTTAATTCCTTGTTTTGTTGCAAAATCTCGTTTTTCGTTGAAGTCTGCATTTTCTAAAATTTGTAACATTTTCTCAATTAAACTGAGGCCTTCTGTCAAATTCCCAACCGCCATTTGATGATTTAAATCTGATTTAAATATAAATCAGGCTTTTTTGACATAACAGAACAAAAGGTTCAGTTCATTTCATCAAATGTTAAATAACATTACTTCGAAAAATTGTTCTTTGCAAAATCTTATTTTCCCCTGATATAGACATATACTTTAAAATAAAATGCATTTTGTCAACCTATGTGCATTATTACTTTTGAAAAATTTGTAACTTTTAAGAGAAAATTTTTGAACAGGTCAAAAGTTAGCAACAACGAAACGCATGAACTGATTAGCTATAAACAAGTGATTGCTTTTATCTTGTGACTATGACGTCACATGAGATTTTTTAACTGATTGGCTTAAAACACGTGGTTGTCATTATCATTATATGACGTCACATGAATTGAGTTATATAAATATATATTTAAAAGTCGTTAATTCAGATGCCAGATCAGTCGCCGACTTCGTCATCTGATTGTGTTTATTTTATTCCTCGTCATTTATCATTTTCAAATTTATTTAAAAAAAATCTTTATCAGTTTTGAATAGTGATATAAATATGATATTCCAATATTTCTCAAATAGAATCTGTAGAATGTTAATTGAACCCATAACTCTCGAATTCCAACCTTGCCGAAGCTGTGTTTAGGAGTAACACAACTCTTGATAGAAGAAAAGGCTGAACCAGTTCATCAGTGCCATCAGTCAACCCTCAGAATATAGGGGGTGGAAAAGGGTAACAAATAAGATCCCACTCATATTTCCCAACTCTGACGACAAGCATCTAGAAAACGATACTTATTCGAAGAGACAGTGATGCATAAGTGCATTACGATAATAAGAGGACTTCCTTTATAAGGACTGTCACTTTTATTCTGGGTCTCAAGGGATGATATTCTTCAAGAGAGATGGTATGAAAAAGGTCTCGTGACTGATATAGGCTATGCCTCATTATGACGTATTCGGAAATGTTAGATTAGCAGAAGTATTATAAGCAATTCTTATCTGCCAACTAATGGGTTTGTTTCGTAAAACTATAGTATTTTTTTAAGAGACTTTCTTTGCGAATATTTACAAAAATTTCGTAAATATTGTTACGTTGATAGGGGTTCGAGGATTTTATGCAGATCTGTCGCAGAGAACAAGACAGTTCTTTAAGAGCGTTGAGAATTTATTGTAGAAAATACAATCCTTTAAACACAGGATTTAGCAGCAATAGTCAAAAAAAAAATCTCAGAAGGTCTTCACACCTTCAACAGCACGCAGATACAATTAACGGTGTCTAAAATACACGTATATTGAAGATTATTCAAAAGCAATCACTCGTTCAACAGCCGAAGTAATCACTATTCGCTTTAACAATCAGAGCAATACTAACTGATCGCTAGTCAATCCAGACTGACTGACTTTCGGCGAGCATCTCTCTATTTATATTGTTACGTAGATCCGAGGGTTCGAGGATTTTATGCAAAAACAATCACAAAGGAAAAAATAATCAGTTCTTTAAGAGCGATGCGAATTTATTATCGAAAATCCAATCCTTTCAATACAGGATTCATCGGCAATATTCACAGGATAAATAAACATCCAAAGGTCTTCACACCTTCAACAGCAATAAAAATAAATAAACAGTGCTTAAAAATACACGTAAGTAAAGATTATTCACAAGCACATCCGAGCTAATCGCTAGTCAAAATAATCCTCACTACTCGCTGGCTTAATCAAGACTGCTCTACGTACCGGCGAGCATCTTCTTTTTATAGGCGCGACTGAAACTTCCAGAAATATAACCGCTCGTGTCATTGAACGTGACACTAGTGGAGAGATCTACTACTTTCTAGAAGATTCCAGAGGGTTCCGAACTCGCCAACATGGTCGCCAAAGTCGCCAAATTGGCCACCAACTTGGTCACCAAAAATGATGCCAACTTGGCTCTACCGTCAAGATTTTGCCAAGTTCTCATTAAATCGCCATTATAACGTAAGGGGTGGCATTGCTTGTGACTAATACAATTTTAACATGAAATAAATATAACATAGAGTAATATAAATGCATAAAACACTCAAATACAAATTATTTACACTATTTACACAAAATTCGTAACACTATCCCTCTTGGATAATTCGAGAAAGACCCACTTGCGTTAAAGACCTTGAAATTTGTGGGTTTCTCTACTAATTTCTAGAAGAATTCAGAGGGTCCCGAACTCGCCAAAAATGGTCTTCAACATGATCGCCAAGTCGCCAAAATGGTTGCTAAGTCTCCATATTAGTCACCAAGTCACCAACTTGCTCACAAAAAATGACTCCAACTTGACTCTATCGCCAAGATTTCGCCAAGTTGCAAATGAATCTCCATTATAACGTAAGGGACGGCGTTGCTTGTGAATATTACAATTTCAACATAAACTAAATCTGATTTAGAGTAAGAAAAAGGCATTACACATCCAAATACAAATTATTTACGCTATTTTACACAAAATTCGTAACAACTTGTATAACGAAAATGACGAGTAATATATTGTTGAATAATAAACTCTTATGAGGTGCATTACTTTTTCTTTCTATTGGATTGCATTTTAGCAACTTAGGCTTTGCAGACATGGAAAGTCCACAAATGTAATAGCCATTTCATGTTGCCACCATCTAGTGCCGGCCTCGCTACCAAATTTGAACCAAATTCAAGCTCTCGTCGGATGCTAAATATTGCCGTGATTTAATTTTACCGAGAGTACCAGAGCCAAATTGATACTCAAGAGATCTTTTACATGTTGCATAATCATATGACGGCCGTACCTACGATTTTCGTATTCAGAAAACCTATCGACTCCATCCGGCGTTGAACACGTAGCCTAAGGCTTACGAAGCGGACACGCTTTCTCTAAGCTACCGGAGCCGACACAAGATGCATTATAGGTTTGTTAAATGAAAGTATTCCTAATAGGCTGCATAATGACAACTAAGCCTTTGCAGATGGCAAATCTCCACATTTGAGAGCCATTTCATGCTGGCATCATCTAGTGGCGGCACTCACTACGAAATTTGGAAGCTTGAATTAGTTTTAATTACAGCTCTCGTCGGGAGCTAAATATTGCCATGATTTAATTTTGTCTAGAGAGCTAGAACCAAACTGATACTCAAGGTATCTTTTACATACCCCAGAATCATATAAAATGTAGTAAAACCCTGGGGTTGTTAGTGTTTGGGGGTTGGAGCAAAGGTCGGCCATAGCACTATAAACACAATTTTATTACTATCTTCACTGAATCAACCAACACAATTAAAGGGAGGGAATACACTCAATCGTAAACCCGGAAGAGCAATCATAAAGGATTAGTTCAACTAACATAGAGACAAAAGTACTTAATTGAATACTGGAGCGCTCTTGACTCCTAAGCTTAAATTCTATTTAGATATTTTGCTTAACTATACGACCTCCAGTCGTAATCTTAGTCACAACTTAATCTCAACTTTCCACTGCCAACTATCAAACATCGGTCATCCTCGCGTACTTTAATGCCAACGTTTAAATAGAAGTACTCATTTGCATAAATCTCGTCTTCTTCACCGAGAAAGAGGTTTCAACTGAACTCACAGTTAAAAAGAATAATTTTACCCAAGAGGATTAGTAGAAGATTCAATGATAGACCCATGTTATAATGTGTACCTACGGTTTTCTCATCCAGAAAATCTATCGACTCAAGTCAGAATCTCAATCCGCAACCTTAGACTTACGATGCGGGTTAAGCCCTTGAGCCGACTGTTAAATGAGAGTAAATAGCGGTGCAAATTTAAGTTTATATATTTCTGAATTATTTTTAAAAGATAAATATAAATATACTAGCGGTCCCGACAGACGTTGTCCTGTACACACGTCTTAAATCCAAAAATTACAAACTTTTTTGAATAAGTTGTAACAATCTGGACCGTTTGGATGAAATTTTTTATAAAGAAAGTTATTATAATACCTGACATCATCACATGTACAGTTACCACAATTCGACCTATCGATTGCGTGTGAGTATGTATTTGCTATGAATAAAGTTGAATATAGAACCTATTCTGAATAGAAACTTAAACTTGTTTTGATTAAAGGGTAAAAAAGATAAAACTCGAGCTAGTTTCATACCAGGTATATTTTTTTAATGCACGAAAAATAAATTTATCGAAATGCCATTGAATGTACAATGATTTTGTTATTCCTTGAGGGGTATAAGCAGACAAATGCGATGGTTTGCCAAACCTCGGACATGCAACATATAATTGGTCGGGCGAAGGGTTTTCTAAATTTAAGCCACAAATTGTCATTGTTTGACCTTGTGACTTATTAATTGTCATAGAAAATACCAAGTGAAATAGAAATTGCAAACATTTGAATGGGTAGGCGAGTCTGAAAGAATCATTGGGATCTGTGGTAGAAGTACAACTTCACCTTGAAGTTTGCCGCTCAAAATAGTGGCCTCAAGAATATTGACCACGATTTTTTTATGAACAATCACGCGCTCTTACATAATTTCGAGCATTTTTAACTAATTGCGATATTGGACCGAATTGGGAATCTAAACCATTCTCGAATCCCCTTGAAACCCCACAAAAAATTTCATCAAAATCGGTCCAGCCGTTTAGGAGGAGTTTAGTGACATACACACACACAGAAGATTTTTATATTGTAAAGATTTCTCAGATAAATGAATCATCTATTAATTATTTGATGCTACTGATAGAAAGGCCTTTGTAAAAGAGGCTTAGCTATTTCCTGTATTTGCTTGAATGACACATTTTTAATACATTCAGTGTGATTCTAAAATCACGCAATAAACTTTGAAGGGTGCTACAGATCCATGAAATAAGCATTTTTTTGATAGGAATGTATATGTGGGTGTGGCAGATTAAGGTTCTAATAAAAAAATATGAAAGAAAAACACAGTTTTCTTACAACATCGCTGCAAAGTTCTTTGCAGCAACTTTTACAGTAAATGCTGAACAGAACCATCAATTGCACTAAGAAACTTTACGTCTGTAATGGTGTATCTGATCAGTATTACTGGTAACAGAAGGACCGCTAGGGAAGCTCCCTTTCCCCTATGATCTGATACATTTGTAGGAAAATGCCAATTACGTCACAGTATTAGGTCACGATGTGAAGCTTTATTAATACTGATAAAAAGACTTGCTGTGCTATAGGACACATTTGGATATACGATACATTGATGCTATTTTTGAAGTGTAATGAATAAGGTGGGGAGGATTGCTCCGACCTCTTTTACTTCTTAAGTGGACATCTTAAGCTCTACATATATGAGACTCTAGTCGACTTTATCGATGAACTAGTCGTTTAACCTGTAGTATTTATAAGCCAGTAACAGTCTCTGGACTCAAGTGATCCTTTTGGTCCAATGGGATTGATTGATTGATTGAATATTAACGTCGCACTGTTCAGCTACACGAGGGCTTTTGGTGACGGACCACGTAATTTTGAACCATGGTCAAGTGACGTGGACGACACCTGAGCTGGCATCCCCCTCTCCTAACTACCACACCACACCAACGGGAGGACGTTTCAGCTCTCGACAGATTTAGCGTGCATCGCTGCCCTACACGGCGGGTCTTTAGTGGTACTGGGCTCGAACTCATGACATGCCTACCATGATCTGATACCTTGACCACTGGGCTACCACAGCCCCTTAGTCCAATGGGAAGTTACGTGCTTACGAATCCGAAAGTTGCGAGTTCTATTTTCTCTGCAAACCATTGGGGCTGCGCACTTGTGAAAAATGTTTGGCTTTTTTAAATCATTCACCAACCATACGGTTGAATTACTGCTGATGGTCGTAATTTTGCACATTTAATGTAAGTATTGCTTTAAAAAAGCAATCTTTTACTGTTCATACCTTCTTTTTTGCGTACGTACTTTTGGGGGAAAAATTTAACTAATTAAAGTATTAAATAAATGAAATGGATTGCAATTTAATAAAATTCTACAATTAATGTTTATTTAACAACTTGTGTGCCCATGCACCATGAATGCAAATGATAGACTCATTATTGTTCATGAATAAATAATATACAAAAATTTGTACAAAGAGATAAAAATCACCAAATCTTCATTTTCCTTCTAGTCTGATTGCTTTATCCTCAACGGTTATGAACTTGGACAAAGGTCCACAGATTTTTGAGAGAGAGATTGAGATTGAGAGAGAGAGAGAGAGAGAGAAAGAGAGAAGAACATAGTTGTCAGTGAAACAAGATGTTCACTTTGGATTTCATGTAATTAAGACTTTATTCTGATGTGATTATATAGAACGTGGTATATTAGCTTTATATTGTAAAATTTTCTACTACTTTTTAAATCAGAACTTTAGTAATCCCCGTTCTAATAAAGAATTTCTCTACTCAAGCTTTAAAATTAATTTTATTTTCAACATTAAAAGAACTTAGTTTCCTTGAATAGAATGATAAAATAACTATATTTTTTCACCTATAGCCGGGGTGGGTATTAAATCGATCGCGATCGTCCGGTGGACTGTCAAGAAGTTTTGGGGTGACCGCCTTCACTAAGACCTAATAATCATTCCATCATACGAAGGTATAGAAATACCGTATTTGTTCGAATCTAAGCCGCGCCCCAAATTCTCAACAAGGTTTTGCGAAAATTGAAAATTATTCTAAAATGGTTTATCGATATCCAATTTTACGAAGTTAAAATAAATCTAAAAGGAAAACTAATAAGGAGAGTGAATAATTAGTTAATTTATCCGTATTATAAATACATGCATGAAGCTGTGTAATTGCTCTAAATACCCCATCCAAAAAAAAATCGCTTGGAATCTAATCCGCACCCAATTTTCAGCAGCATTAACATTTGGAAAAAGTGCGGCTTAGATTCGAGTAAATACGGTTTTTTTAAAAAGTACGGAGGAAAAAAATCGCACCATAAAAGAAAATTTCGTTGAACAGAAAATGCTCCTCGCTATTTGGAGGTTATTTTACGAAGAAAATCGTAAAATGTTCTTGGTTCCAGGAAAAAGATAGGAAAATAGAGGTTCTCAAAATGGAGATCTCACTGTATTATATACTTTCTTTTATACCTCACTACACCTAAACCCCTTGGTGGACTGCAACACCATGAAAAAATTAGAAGTAGCCCGTACCCTGGAAAAGTCTGCCCACCCCTGACCTATTGCGTCTGCGTAACCCTCCCTTTCTTAAGAGTTCATTTCCGCAAAACTTTTCCTTATTGGATTTCTACTCATTAAAAGAAATATTCTTGCCAAATTTCAAGTCTAGAGGTTTCATAGTTCAAAAATGAAAAATTTTGTCTGTAACGCCTCAACATCCCTTTTTGAGCTTTGCGATTCGATTTCCACAAACTCCTTCTTAATAGATATCTATATAAGAAAAAAAGGAACACTTTTATTGAATTTCAAGGTCTACCTATAACATCCTATAACATTTATTATCCTATAACATCCTATATTCGTGCCTATAACATCCTACAACTCCCTTTGGGGTCGGTTTTCGTAAAACCCGTTCTTATCCGATTTCTATTCAATTTTTTTTTTAAAAAAACGTACTTGCTATATTTCAACTCTATAGGTCTAATAGTTGAAAAATGGAATTTTTATTAATAACATTTTCTCAAACTCTCCTGAGAAATTAATTTCTACAAAAATCTGGTACTTACGTGTTATCACAACCTATTGGCGACATTATATGAAACGAAACACCTGGTTGCCATTTCAGCTCGTACGACACATAGAAAATCAGGGTTGCCAACTTAGAGAGTTTTTAATAGAGTTGGTGATAGTTACGATAATACGTGAATACCCAAAATCTGCTCGTAGTGGATCTCTACTCAACAAAAGTAACATACCAGTCAAATTTCAGAGCTGTAGATCTAATTATTCCGGAGACTCCAGGACGAAGGTGTGAGAGAGTTCCTTTTCTCCTATAAAGGTATAAGTTGTACTAACCACTTTAAATGTTCACAAAATACAAAAATAAAACCGATTAAAGACGATTAATTTAGATAGTATCACAACCCTAACTCAATGTCGGACACAATTTGGACAGACTCTTCACACAATTGGCCCAAAATTGCCCTCTGCAGATGCATAAAAGTACTCTTAACAAATTGGTGTGTTTTCCCCCGAATTAACTTACATGTAGTTTTTTTACTTTTATTTCCTATAATAAAGTATCATTTTAACGTATCCAATCCAAAAAACCATATCTTTCAGTTTTTCGCTATTCAATTTATCCTGTTGTTATTATTGTTAATTTAGTTTTTTTAAAAAAAGCTTCAAAAAACTGTTACCAGCCTATTCGGGAGCTAGAGTTTATGAATTACAAAGAAAAACTAGTAATTCAAAAGATTTTTTTTGAAGTGAAACTTCTTTATCGGCGTATGGGAAAAATTTTCCATCACGTTTTTCTGTTACGCGTCACGTTTTTCTGTGACGCGCTATATTTACCTTGATACTCTAACGGTCGATCCGTACGAAGTAGTACGTCTTCCCCATTTTTAAAAATTGCATCCTATCCTTCCCTTTCATTTCAGACAAAATATAATTGCAGAATCGGACAGACCATTCATTTCGCCATAATTTTGTATAATATTTTTTACAAAATAATGCTATTTTCTATTTTTTATGTTTTTTTAAAAAGGTGTCTAAATTTATATATTTTTATGACAACGATTTCTAAATCGTTGTGCAAGAAGTGTTTTTCGTGTTAATGAATTGATATTCTACACTAAAAGAATTCATGCCTTTCTCTTTTATAATCAGTAATTAAAAAAAAAATGTTTAAAATTTTTTTTCACGATTTTTCAAACACTACTCAAAATTTTAATTAAATATTTAATAACGTGAATGTTTCCTAAAACAATCTCACGAAACTTTTTGTTCGAGTCTAGAATTTTACTATCCTTATCCTGTACAAAGATTGAAAAAATTGATTAAAAATTATAGATTTTCAAAAACTTTTTGTGTTTTTCGTTTTTAAACTTTTTAACGATAATCTAATAAAACAGTATTTCTGGTTATGTATTGTATCAAATATGTAGCTTTTATCCCTCAACTAGCTAAAAAACAATAAAAACCGAAAAACAAATATGAATAAATTCCAAATTCCAAAAAAAGATGATTTTTAAACACAAAATTCGATTGCACCGGATCATTCATGTATAAATATTATTTAAAACTTCGGAAGTATAAGTTCCAGCACAAAGCGAATCAGGGATTTTTTTATCAAACAAACTTTCACTCTTGCCATGTTAACAAAAGATAGTTTTCTAACGTAATTCCTAAAGTGACTATCTCGTGTATTTGCACTGACTGTTGAATAATGACACATTTAAACCTGTCGATTTATTTGCCAATTTCAGTGTATTTGATGTTAAATATTTGCTAAGACTAATTAGAGGAAACTTGTAATTATTCATAATTCAATTTCTTATAGTACGTCTTATCAGTTAAGTAAATGCCAGAGTTAATTACAGAGAACTTCTCTTAAACAATTATTTGACTGCGATGTATTCAAATACTACTTTTTCCAATAGAATTTGGCGTATTTTGCTTTCTATGTAATTAAAACAGACAATCTTTTCGTTTAATGGTAAATAAGAATTTATAAAAATATTCAATGAGGAATACGAGGAAACATATTGCTACAAATTTTGTGTAAAAAATACTTAAAATAGTGTAAATAATTTGTATTTGGATGTGTAATACGTTTATATTACTCTATGTTGTATTTATTTTATGTTAAAAATGTAATATTCGCACAAGCAACGCCGTTCCTTACATTATAATGACGATTCATTGGAAACTTGGTGAAATCTTGTCGATAGAGCCAAGTTGGCATCTTTCTTGGTGACTATGTTGGCAACTTGGCGACCATGTTGGGAGTCATTTTTGGTGGGTTCGCGACCATGCGGATTGTTCTGGAAATTACCGGAGAAACCTACTAATATCATGATCTGTGATCCAAGCGGAATTTTTGAGAAAAATCCGCGAGGCCTGTAAAAATAGGAAGTCGCTATTGGAAACTCAGTTAGTTTTGTTTTGATCTTTGAAGAGTAGTATTGTTTTGACTGTGATTAGTTAGTATTCTTTTTTACTGTGATTAGTTTTTTTAACCGTTGAAGAGTGAGTATTGATTTGACAGTGAAGAGTTGACCAGCGATTGGTGATTACTTCCGTTATTGAGTAAAACGAGCTAGTGCTTGCGAATAATCTTAAATATACGTGTATTTTAGACACTGATAGTTGTGTCTGAGTGTTGTAGAAGGTGTAGAGATCTTCTAAGATTTATTAACCGAATTTGTGTACTGTATCCTGTATTTCAAGGGTTGTTTTCAAACAATAAGTTTTCATCGCTTCTAAGAACTGATTACATAAAATCCTTGAAACCTGATCTACCGATGGACGGAACAATATGTTGTAAGAAAGTGTTATTTTTAAGCTGATATACTTTAACTACTTCTAAAAGTTTCGTAGAATTGTGTAAGTAATGTTTTTAACACCTTATAAGATGTTATTTATCGTATTTTAGTTTGTTGAATACTGTTTATATTTTCTTATTATTTTTTTTGATTATCTATTTAATTTTTCCATCCGATTTTTCCGTTTTATTCAGAGTTTTCCTCCTTGCTCGTTTTCTCAGACATTTGCCACACTTGCAAAAGTCTAAAATTAATTTTTATTATTTCTGCTATCTCTCCTCCTTAAAGTGTTTCTTTTGTTAAATATTATTAAAACTGGTATTATAACCATATTATTCAAGCTTGATATAAAAATATTTGATTAGAAAAAGTTTCAGTAGTACTTTAAGATATAAAACGCATCGATTAAAAGGATAACTTAAAAAAATAGTTTTTAACGAGCAAGAATGAAAACTGATTAAAACGGAAAATTCGTATAGAAACATTAAATAGATAATGAGAAAAAATAAAAATAAAATATAAACAGGATTCACAACGAACTCTAAAATATGATAAATAACATCTTAAAAGGTTTTAAAAAATTACTTACACAATTCTACGAAAATTTCAGAAGTAGTTAAAGTATATTAGTTTACAAATAACACTTTGAAAATTGGCAAACACACCTTTTCAAAGTACGCACCGCCGCAAACCACAGCCACACGCATGTGTACGTTTACATAATCGAAATTAAAATTCATATTTTTGTTTGTAAGCGTCAGTGTGCTATATTCTGTTCTGTACATTTCGAGAAATTTGACAAAATTCACATATGCTCTTAATTTTGAGCGCTAGAGTTTATTTAAACTGATGGATAAAATCAGTTGCATTAATTAGAGAAAACTTTAAAATAATTATTTACTTGTTTCAACAATGTCAACGTTGGTGGCGTATTTACGCTAAAACACAATTTGGTTTCCCTGGGTTCAAGACAGAAGGTATCGTGAAATGAAACAGATAAGACATGGGTAAGGGAACAGGATATAGAAGCCCTAAAGTGAAAGAGTAAAACATTAAAATATGTTTACTTCTTTGTAATGGGGCCATTCAAATTGGGAACCTTTTAAATAGCAGAAGTTTAGCGTAAGCGGTGTGGCCTTTTGGGAAGTGATTATGCTAGTCGGTGTTTAAATGTGTAAGCTGAAATAAGCCCATATTCCAGTGTCAGCTAACCGTGAAGGTGCGTTCAAGCAAGGTGGATACCATTCCACGCGAGATAAGGAAATTACATTGAAGATTCGGGAGTGTTGCTGCTACCTAGAATATAGAGGTAGGATCATTCAAGTTTATATTAGGAACTGTGTATAAACTGAGATTAGGAATAGGCGTTAAGTTAAATATAGTGATTAAGGTCGCGCTTATTTGGTAATACGTATTGTGTGTTTCTCGCCTCAGGTCCGCTAAGTTAAAATATAAATATTATCATTATTAGTGTTTCAGTTAAGATCTTAATAAAGAGATATTACGATTATATGGCAATGCCTGGTTCTTTTTATTCTCTCCCACATCCCTACGTCACGAATACAACTTAGAAGTAAGGCATCACCCACGGGCGAATGCTTTACAAGGGGCTGATGCATATTAAATCTGTCGAGGCTCAAAATTCTTCCGTTGACTCAGTGTGGAAATGTGAAGAGGGGGTGACAGCTTAGGTGGCGTTTTCTTAATTTGATCTAGGTTCAAAGTTACTAGTCTGTCGGCAATCTTGTTGCCTTATAGCGCGAATCACTATTAATTAGCACTCACCGCTTAGTAATATAGTCTAAATGTACGTGTATGCGTGTTTGTAAATAAAAAAACGTTTATAAAACGAAGCAAAATAGCTTGTTTGTCATTCAAAAGTTAGACAGCCCTATTAAAACTATTACATATAATTAAGGTATCTAACTACCCTAAAATCAGGAATTTTTTCCAAAATTGACAATTTTTTTATGATTTTATTTTATAGACCGTGTTATGACCTTTGTAAAAATACCAAGTGGTTTTATTTTCCATTCACTAGAACAAAAACTACAAGAGTTTTAATAAAACAGATGCCATAACTTTTAACGAGATGTCAAACTTTAAAATGCATTTTACTCGAAATGTGTTTTTTTTCGAAAAACTCAAACGGCTCAAAATGTTTTAAGAATAATTAACTGAAATTTCTTGAGCATGTTCTGTGTAATAGTAGGTGTTTTAACCTTCAGAGTTATCAATCACTGATTTATTAAAAAATTTAAAGTCCCTTATGTGAATATAATCACTGTTTTTGTAAGCAATTTCATGTAATAACTAAGATGGAATGCTCTAGTTTTTTGTAAATTAAAATATCTCTTATCCTGATGGTCATTTCAAAAAAGAATACTGAAGTAACACATCAAAATTGAAAAATTGAGAATATGTTCATAAACGTTTTGTACAGAGTGGGTCCCGGTTTTGTAATTTTTTTCAAATTTTTACCATTTTAACAACAATAATTTTTTTTTCATCTTCTTAGTTTTAGCTTTTTTTTTTCTGAAAATGTACTAAATAAATCTAAAAACCACAAAAATAAATAAATAAAATAAAATAAATAAATGAATAAATAAAAAAAAATTATATCTCTGCCTTTTTTTTAAAAATTGTTGCAACTAGTCGGATTAACTGATTTTGTATAGAAAAATCCTCAAAATATATATATCTAGGAGGAAAACAAAAAAAGGGCTAAATATATTTTTAAAAAGTATTTTCTTAATATACTCATATCAAGGAAGAACAGTACAAGTCGATAAATCTCTTTATAAAATGCCAATTCTTCTGTGTTCCATTCATTCTGCAATCGAAAATTCAGTACCATTTTCGTAATACCTCCTGACAACTTCTGAAAGAGCAGAATATATTTAATAGAGCAAAACTCCTCCGTTTTGAGGCATTTATTTCCTAAAGCACTTTATCTCTTTTTCGAAGGTGCTTGTCGGCACCGGAGAACACAGATCTCGAACATTTATTTCCTCCCTTCACAAAAAAGAACGCATTTCAAGAGCTCATCCAAAAATCCTTCAAGAATCGATAAAGAGCAAGACGAGAGGAAACTTTTTAACGCAGAAGTGCTACAAATACCATCGAATTGTTATTCAATCCCCGTTGGTGGAAAAGTATTGTTATTCATGGAATGAAACAAGTAATGCGAGCGTGGGTCACCCTTTTTGAAACCTAAAAAGGAGTCACAGCATTTATTCAATAAACATTTGCGGAGAATGTACGCACGCATGAAGAACTGGAATGTGTTGACGTATCCTGTTTCTGATACTCGCTCGAATCTTTTCTTTGAAAAGGAATAGAAAATTTTTCTGTCTTGTATATTTAGGAATCGGAGTGTTGTAATTTGATTAGTGTTTTTATGTTGGATCTACAATGAGGAATATTGAAGTTTTTCAATGTGACTGAGAAAAATTCGTTGAAAATTTTTAATATATATTAATTTTCAATTCCTACTATTGACTCACACTCTCTCTATATTTATTTATCTTATTGGAATTTTTAATCGTTAAAAAAATACATTTTATAGCGCTCAATTGAGCTGAAATTTTATATACATGATTATTTTGGATGACAATACAGTTTTTTAATTATAATTATTAAAAATTAATTGATTAAAAATAATTATTCAAAGAATTACAAATACAGCCACGTTGACATCATTTTTGATGACTTAGCGACCATTTTAGCGACTTGTGTCAATACTTGAAAAGGTTTTTTTCCCCTCACATTTTAAAGCGATCATTTGAGCTGAAAATTTCTATACACTATTGTTTTGGGTAAAAATACGATAATTTAATTATAATTAATTAAAATTAATTGACTGAAACTAATTATTTAAAGAATTACAGGTACATCCACGTTGCTTTCATTTTTAGCGACTTGGGTCAAAACTTTAAAAGGATTGTTTTTCTCACGTTTTAAAGCATTCAGTTGAACTGTAATTTTATATACACGATTGCTTTGGATGGCAATACGATACTTCAATGATAATTAATAAAAAATTAATTACCACTTAATGTTATGATTCTGTCATATGTATACACACATTTATATTAATTGTAACTATTTAATAAAAAGTAGCTAAAATAAAAAATTTTTTTTGTTGATCTAAGTAGGAATTGACATACATTTTTTTTATGTTACTTGTTTTATTAAAAATTAGCTTATATATTGTGCTTAACAGTTTTTTGCTTCTTTGGTATATCGAAAAAAATTGTTTTGTTATTAACTAAAAGTTACATGTTTGGAATACGTACTTGCACAAACAAAACTTGTCTGATTTACCGAAAGCATAATATTTATTTTAAAAATTAAAGAAAAATACATTATGTATATATATACATGTATGTATGCACGTCTATATGCATACAAGCAGCTACCTGCCCACTTCTCAGGATAATTCATGATTCTGTATGATTATATACAGATTATAAAAAATATTGATCTCTCTCTCTCTCTCTAAGACTTTGCATTAAGCGTTCGGTTGCATTGAAAAACATTTCTATTGCCCTCACATATAACCTCTCTTCATTCACACTTCATTTTAACAAGTAATATGAAATTTTTTTAAAGTCAATTCCTACTTCAATAAAAAAAAATTATTTTTGCTATTTTTATTAAATAGCTACAATTAATAGAAATATGTATATAAAGGGTGTTTTTTTAGAGGTATAGAACTTTAAATTGCAATAAAACAACGATGTATTATTCGATTGACATGAACTTTTTTTATTCGAAAGATAATCTTGTGGCATTACATTTTAAATATGATTCTGGCATATGACTGCCACGGTTGGCTCGGATGTAGTCCAATCTGGACGTCCAATTTTCGATGACTTTTTCCAACATTTGTGGCTGTATATCCGCAATAACACGGTGAATGTTGTCTTCCAAATGGTCAAGCGTTTGTGGCTTATCCGCATAGACCAATGACTTTACATAGCCCCACAGAAAATAGTCTAGCGGTGTCAACTCACAAGATCTTGGAGGCCAATTCACAGGTCTAAAACGTGAAATTAGGCGGTCACCAAACGTGTCTTTCAATAAATCCATTGTAGCACGAGCTGTGTGACATGTTGCGCCGTCTTGTTGGAACCACAGCTCCTGGACATCATGATTGTTCAATTCAGGAATGAAAAAGTTAGTAATCATGGCTCTATACCGATCACCATTGACTGTAACGTTGTGGCCTTCATCGTTTTTGAAGAAGGATTCCACCAGCCCATAAAACACACCAAACAGTCAGTTTTTCTGGATGTAACGGTGTTTCGACATACACTTGTGGATTAGCTTCACTCCAAAGGCGGCAGTTTTGTTTGTTGACGTAGCCATTCAACCAGAAGTGCGCTTCATCGCTAAACAAAATTCGCTTATGAAAATCGACCATTATTTTCGAAATAAAATTGCACAATTTGAAAGCGTTGTTCAGGCGTGAGTCTATTCATGATGAATTGCCAAACCAAACTGAGAATAAATCACTTGACAGCTGTTAAATTGGTCGCCATCTTGGAAAGTAATGCCAACTTAAACTTCTATACCTGGAAAAAAAAAACACTCTTTACATAGGACAAAATCACAACATTAAGTGGTAATTAAATTTTATTAAAGTATTTCATTGAAGTATCGTATTGTCATCCAAAACAATCATGTTTTTCAAATTTCAGTTCAACTGAATTCTTGAAAACGCGAGAAATAAAACCTTTTCAAGTTTTGACACAAGTCGCCAAAATGGTCGCTAAGTCGCCAACATGGCTGTGTTTGTGATTCTTTAAATAGTTAGTTTTAATCAATTAATTTTTATTAATTATAATTGAATTATTGTATTGTCATTCAAAATAATCATGTATATAAAATTTCAGCTCAATTGAGCGCCTAAAAATGTATTTTATTAACGATTGAAAATTCCACGAAGATAAATAAATAAATATATAGAGAGTGTGTGTGACGATATAGTAGTTATTGAAAAAGGAACGATTTGCATTTTTAAAACGGAAGTATAATTATGTTTTACATCCCCCCGAAAACCTGTTCTGAGGGGGAAATCTCTAATCAACAAAACAAATATGCTTATCAAATCTCAAGGTTGTAAGTTTAATACACAGGTGGTCAACTTTTTTCGGAAGCGGGCCACTATCTGATAAAAAACAAAAACTATGCGGACCACTTCAAACTTTGCCAACAAACAATTGGAAAGGTGAGAATATGTTACTTATAGTCTTATTAAGGTTTTTTTAAATGAAAATAGCACTTATTTTATGCAAGTCTGTATAAGTAGAGAGGAAATATAAAAATAATATAATAAATAAGACAAAAGTATACGAACTAGAGTTTTATATAGCTAAATTTTTTTTTCTTCAGTTTCGATCAGTTGCGTTAGGTATAAAATAAAAATGAATGACTAGAAAAATTTAATTCTAAATAATTATTAAACAATCAATACTTTTTAATGTGTTTTTATTAATTTGTAGATTTTTTACTGAGTCATCTACATCAGGATTAGGTCTTGAAGACGCTAACAAAATCGGGTCGTTTTAGGTGTGCATTTGTTTCTCATTTTTCTCCAATACCGAGACAAAAAAAGAAGAAAAAGTAGGTTCATGAAGGAATAAATATTGGTAAGAAAAGCTAAATCTGAAAGCCTATCTTCATTCTTGAGAAGCAAACACTCAATGGGTAGTTCATTGTTTTCTTCCAGATATTTCTCTCCATATCTCCTCCTTCAAATTCCAGAATCCCATGAATGGTCTTTCTTCCTTTCGAAAACCAACGCCTTCAACTATGAAGGAGTGTTGTCTACATTATAATTTTACATTGTAATTAATTGTGTTTAAAATAAATTTATATGTTTGTTTTTTCTGAGTCAACCACCTTGTGATACCCGTGCGCTGGGGGTGTCCTCTGTTCCTCATCCACGCGACCTGTGTTTGAAGGAATGAAAGACTGATCCCTAATACCATCCACAATTAAAATCAGTTTATTTTGATCTCAATTTATGTTTAGTAAAACAAACGTTAAATGTTCATATCTTAGATTGTTTTGATTTAATAGTTTTAATTTAATTGTATTTATAAATATGCCTTCAGAATAAATAACAGTTACACCAAAAATTAATATAAATGGATTTATATGGAATATAAATTTATTTCCATGGAAGGACGTTCAAACCTGAAAGAAATACACTACAGTAAATAAAAGGGAAATAATGTAATGTTCGTTGGGTGGCCTGATAGCATTTAATCCTCGGACAGGTACCGGTCCGCGACCCGGGGTTGGGGACCACTGCTCTAAACAACGAGGTGGTTGTAATGCAATGGCTGTTCGGTGTAAATTAACTGAAGAGTATTTAGAATTTTCATTCTAAATGATTTTTAAAATTAAAGTATTTTATTTTATTTCACTCCAAATACTTGAGAGCACGTGAAGAAATAAATTATGAAAAGATGCGTTAGTTTACTATTTATTTCAAGGGTAAAAGATGAAAATATTTTTTATTAACAGTGGGAAATTATAAAACGCGTTCTGCATTACATGAACAAGAGGAATATTTTGAAGAACATGAGGGCAAACTGTAAAAGGGAAGCTGATACATCATTGATAAAAAAAAGAACCTTGGAAGTATTCGGGGGAAAGATTCAAGTCTGCTTGGAATTATTTATTTTTGGAAAGATAAAGAATCCTCTTTGGGAATGGGAAAGTTCTTGGTGATGTCATCGAGTGGGATTGAAAAAGCGAGAAAAAGGATTGCAGCTGAGAGCAAAGTTTTTTCCTCCACATTTTTAGAGGATCTTTAGGTATTATTTAAATAAAACGCATATTCCATTGGGAGTACGGGTGGAATAATTTTGGAAGAGTATGAAGGAATAAATTGCCTCAGTCTTAAAAAAATGCTAATTATATGGTTAAGAAATTTGGAATGGATGCTTTATGAAAATTGACTAAGTGCTATTTTCCTAATATGTTTTTTGTTTTAAAAATCTGGCTTATGTGACACAAAACATTGTGAAAAAAGGCTGAAATCTAGCGAATAATGACATAGTAATAAATTCGACGTAATTTTTGAAAAATTATACAAAAGGCATCTGTGTATAATGCGCCATAAAGAGATTCAACTATCTTTAAAATCATTTTTTTTATCCAGTTATTGTTTTAATTCGTTGTTGATTTTATAAAAAATTAATTATTTGATATTTTTTAAAAAAATTTTCTATTGAAAAAGAAATATTGATAGAAAGAGATTAATACATCGTATAGCGTATTTTTTAACAAACCGTAAAATCCAGCATATAACGCACATTCATACTTTGAAGCTGCAATCTTTAGTTTTTAGGTATATTCCCCGCATAATACGCATCTTTTTTTACGAAGAATCCTAAAATATATGTGTGCAATGCTCTTTTGTTTTGAAGTAATTTATTCGAGAGATTATTCAAATCTTTAGAAAAAAATAACATACTTCTAGAGCTATAAACCTCTAAGTTCCTTAAGGAATATCTTTTCTTTCAAATAAACAGTATTTCGATGTATGTAAAAGTCTATTTTTGTCCTGTGTTCATTTTTTTAATTCTATTTTTAAAGCTCTCACTTTTATAAACGCGCACCCGTAAATTTAGATTTTATTTTTTCTTTTAAAAGTACGTGTTACAATCTGGATTTTACGGTAATTTTATTGAGACCCTTGTTTTTATTAAGTACATATAGGTAAGATAAGCATGCAAAATTGTAACAAGTAAGCCAAAAGTAGTTAAAGAGTGATTATTATACGATATCTTTATATTTGAATAATCTATAAGATATAGAATCTAAAATATCGAAGTATAAATCTATATACACTCATGGACAAACAAATTATCGTTCCAAGGAATAATTGCAGGAAATTGCAGCATAATAACGAAACTTGGCATGAAGGCACATGTCGAGGAGATATGCAAATGATTAGAAATGCTGCGTGATTGCGCATTACGTATAGCCGGTAGAGGGCGTTCAACGTCGTTCTCCGTGGAGTATAAAGCAGGTAACCAAAATTTGTTTGAGTGTGCTGAGCCCCCAGGGCAACCAATTGGAGTCAATGATCACTTTACTAAGCATCCAACCAGAGAGCAGCCTCTAAGCTCTCAGTCATGCCAAAAAACCTCGAAAATTTCCCACCCTGACGAAGCACGTTAGCCACGCCTCCCTGATTCCCTTGTCCAACCAATTGCCACCATGCCACTCAGCAGAATGAAAAAACCCACTTTCGTCAAGCCCCACATCCAAGTTCTATCAAGACATGGGATTGAGGACTGTGTTACAGTCCGGATGCCCAAAAGAAAACGCCTATTCTGTTTGAGTGTGCTGAATCGTTTACAAAGGAAGAGCTGAAAAAATTCGAAATATAGAGGTTCGTTATATGGAGGCTCGACTGTATTTATAGGCGAAATTATACCCCGACTTACGCGGTTATTATTCAGTGCCACCTAATGCGTAAGTTCGGGTCATTGCTGTAGTTGCTACATAACAAAAGATAGGAACTTTAATATTAATCTGCAAGAATCGAATACGCGAGAACAATACATTCTAATAATTCTCGATTTTCGAACTCCAGACAGTCATTTGTTACTCTTTCCATTATTTTACTCTCAATCGTTCTTTTTCGAGTTTTTCTTTGCCTAAAAGTCATCATTTTTTTTGAAACAGAAGGCTTTTATTTGAACGGGAATGAAGCGGATATATTATTTCCGTGGGAATTCTTTTTCGAAAATAAGAGAGGCTGATAAAGAGTACAACTTTTCACATTTGATTGATTATCTTGACATGCAAAGATTCGAAGAAATGGATCGAGGAAGCTAAACTAAGTGAATAACAAATTCATTCTTGAAAGTAAAAATGGTGAGAAATAAGGAATCTTCTCAATAAGAAAGCTCGAGAGGATTGTTGTCCAAATGGATATATATTTTTATACAGAATTAATTTTTCTTGGTGTGACAAACATCGCTTTTGTGGAGGCCACAATGTTGTAATGAAGTAAAAAGGAAGTTCTCTCCAAACTTCTTTAACAAATAGAAGTAGGGGAAGAAGACAATTAAAGGTATATGAATTTTGCCTTTTCCTGGTTGAGAAGCAGATTCCATAAAATAAGAACGAGCATTCGGGGGGCATATTAATAACGTTTCACACAATGTAATAAAATTTTATATACTGAGATATATTTTAAAGAAATTTTATAAAAGATTAATGTTTAATTATTTACTTAATTTTTATAGTATGAGTAAATAATTAAGTTGTAGTTATAAAATTGAAGCAACAGGCTGAAATATTCGTGGTATTATGTTAAATATTTCTTATTAAAGGGTTAAAATTAAGACTGAAATTGAGATACAAACATTTACAACCTGATTTACAGTATTTGTACTTTTCAGTATTTACTTCATATAAGTACAACATGATGTTCAAAATAATACACAATTACGTTAAAATTTAATTAGAAGAATTTTTATTTTAAATATGAAAACATTCAAAGAAATATTTAAGATGAGTACGTAAGTAAAATAAATTAAATTGGCATGTTAATAATTTGATTTATTACAGTATGGTTATTTACAGAAATTAAGCATTTTTTACATGGGAAGTGAAGCTCGTGTTTTTGAATAGAACTTAATTTGTAAGTCTTCAACATTGAACATTAGTTACCAATAAAATGTATTGGTTCCATATAAGAAATTAAATTTAATCTATTAGATTTATAACACTCGCTTAAATCAAATCTTTATTGAATCAAAACTTACTTATCGTTGCATTATCAGAGAGTGAAAATCGAAAGCGGCTTTTAATTGGATATATCTTATTCAAGAAAAACAAAGTTAACTTCAGTGGCGTAACGTACACCTTCGATTCCCCCCAAGTGTGGGGAGGGGGTTAGGATCATGGGTAACGATACTATGAGTTCAATACAGCCTTTTTTTGTTTGATTTATACTATGCGCATTGTATTTCTTTTTGAGCAACTATGCTTTCGTCATCGTTTAAGTATAAAATGCTGTTTCTCATTTCTGAATTTCATGTTTCTCCATTATTCCTTATGAAGTTACGGCACCCCCCTCCTGTTGTGTAAGTTTTGCACACCAGTGTATATGTCGCATGAAAATGCTGAAATTAGGAATCTCATCAAATCCCTAAATGAGATGATCACTTGACGGTAGATGTTAAAATAACGTCTTCAAGGTCATTTCCCTAATAAAAGTAAGGGATTTGAACGAATCCCTGATCTGTTTCAGTGAAATGATGAAATAATATTGTCAAGAGTTTAAAAGTATTTATTTAACAAATAGAGTGCATTATTAAACGTAGAAGTATGTAATACAACAATAGTCAATGAAATACAAATTATTTATTCGAAACTAATTAATAAATAACTAGAAAATTAGCCTGGTAATCAATCCCTATGTTAATCCTATGGTGACATTTTTTTTAACGATATGGGGTTAATATTTAGGGGATCGATAGTACTACCTGTATGGTTAGGAAGTACAAGGACTCGACCCCCAGGTGTCTCTTTCCCCCGTATAGCATTTTTACAATGCAAATCCTGACTAGTTCATTTCATCATTTCACTGAAACGGTTCAGGGATTTGATAAAATCACTTACTTTCATCAAGGAAATGACCTTGATGAGAGACGTTATTTTAATACCTTCCATCTCTCAATTGATCATCTCCCTTACGGATTCGATGAAACTTCTTATTTCGCCACTTCCCTGCGACATATATATACATTTGAAATCTCTCTTAGCGAGCTTAATTCGTTCCACAGTCTTACTCGTAAAGGGAAATTTTTTTTCTGCATAAATTAACATAAAATATAATTATGCGTTCTATGTCGAAAAAATTCTCAAAACATTTTACACATATAATGTTTATATAAAGAAGAATGATATAAACATTGTTAAAGAATGAGAAAAACCTTCATCTTCTCACAAATGAACTTTAGCATAAAAGAATTTCCGTTCCTGATTCTAACCAAGTTAGAAGACTTTCAAGAACAAGACGGACTCAATAATCAAGAGCTCGTAGTGGTCAGGCTTAGCATCCTTTCCAGAATAGGTCATTTCTTTTCTAGGCACGTCTACATGTAATTTTCGACATTCAGCAAACTGACTGTAGATGTAACTATTCGCAATGTTCTGAGCCTCCCAAAGTCATTATTTTTCCAGATTACTTCGAATCTCACAGGGATTGGAAATTCCGAAAAAGCCTTACAGCTGCACTTTTAGAAGGACACTGAGGAAAAAACCCTTGCCATTAACAATAAGTAATAGAAATAATAAATATTAGACGAAATATATGTTTCTGATAAGAAAGAAAAATCTCTGACACTTTTCCTGTCGTACAAACTAGATTACTCCATCTGACATTTCGAACAACCCGAAAAGAAAATAAAATGAGAAAAAATAGCGTGGTCTCCTTCCGCGACAAAGAAATGACAAAAAGCACTAAAATTATCAAAGCCAACAACAGAACTGTGCTGAGAAAAAGTTTTTTTGTAACTTTCTGAAGGGATTTGTTGTAAAAGTAGGAATTGCTCAGTTAAGGGTACAAGAAAAAGGGTCATCATGACTTAAAATGAACAGGATCTAAGATCGTTTAAGGTTTCTTTTTGAATTAAATCGAACGAAAAACGACAAAAGCTATTTCAATGAGTTTAATCAAAAATTCTTCTTTTAAATATGAAAGAATAAAAGTTAAGGGAATCTTAAATTTACTATCTTTTGTTAATTTCGGATTAAATTACGGTATGTATAATTTTCATTTATTCTCCTTGTCTCTGAAATAATATACGTGGCCATTGCAGCCTAGTGGTCAAAGTAATGGACTCGTAGTCAGCGTGTCATGAGTTAGAGCCAAGTACCGCTGAAGACCCGTCGAGTAGGAGGATGATGTATTTTAAATCTGTCGAAGATCAAATGTCATCCTGTTGGTCTGGTGTGGAAGTTAGGAGATGGAGGTGACAGCTCAGGTGTCGTCATGGTTCAAAATTACGAGGTCCATCGCCAAAAGCCCTCGAGTAACTGAATAGTGGGATGTAAAATTCCCTCACTCACTAAATGAAATAAAATATAGTCGGACACCTATTTATCTAACCCCTATTTAACGAACTTCACGAAATTAGTCTTCCCCTTCCCGATTAAAATAAAATCAAAAATCCTTATTTAATGAATGATAAACTCTGAATTAATTAATTGTTTCTACAGCTGACCTTTTCTTATTTGTTTGGATAAGAAAAATTTGAATTTCTTTCCAAAGGACTCATCCTTTTTGTCCGAAACAGAAAAAGACCCTTCTTGAAAGCAGCAAAATAAGAAAGGAGAGGGTGCAACTAATTATTAGACTTTACAGAGGCAGATGAGTCATGAGTGTAACCTATTGCGTGAGTTTTTAATAGGACAGGAAATTCCTTTCTCATCTTGTCCCACTCCACAAAGCTGTGAATATTTTAAGATTTTTTCGAATATGTTACATTTGATGACAGACTCTATCTATGCAAATGAAGTTGATGAGATTGTTGATTTGTCGAAGCACATGAACAATGATTCTGATGCAGAAATTGATAATGAAGCTCCTGATAAATGTGTCACATCTTCTAATGTTTTACTTTGTTTGAATACTGTGAAGACATTCCTTATGCAGCGGGATGTTGATGATGCAGTATTTTCTTCTTTCCATGAAGTCGAAAAATAACTATTTCGAATCAGGAATAAAAAAAGATTGTCAAATATTTATTAGTATTTTAAAATTTCCGATTAACTGGTGCTTAATAATTCTCTAATAGTATTTTCAGCTACTGAATAAACCGTGTAATTTCTGACTATGGATATTTTTTGTGTAGTTACTTATAGAACTTTCAAAATGGTAAGTGCAAAAAATTCGTCCATTTTTTTTCCATTTTTCTCACCCAAATTACGTGGTCCGTCGCCAAAAAGCCCTCATGTAGCTGACAGTGCGACGTTAATATTAACTCACTCACTCACTCACTCATTCAAAAGGGTAAGTGCAAAATTTTATATTCCTCTCTTTTCTTTCTCTCGCTCTTTTTTACAATTAATTTTCTTTTTCATACGTTTGTTAAGGGGCATAGAATTTTCATTTTCCACACAGATATCTGAATCAATATCTCTTCTCCCCCCAAAAAATATCCTGGGTTTTTCGGTTGGATTTGGTAAGGTGTGGTTTGAATATTTTTGTTTTTAACAGTAAAACTTTTAAATATATTTCATTATTTCTCACTGAATACTATGCTAACTTTTAGCAAAAACAAAAACTTTCTCAGGTGTCTAATAAGAAAAGAATTGTCACACTAGAAGAAATTTTGCAATTGATGAATGAATCAGCTTTTGAACTTTGTGATCCCTCGGATGATGACTATGCTGCGGACAAAACATATGAACCACATATACTTGAAGGAGAATAAAGTTCAGATGTGAATGACGAAGAAAAACATGGAAATATTTGTAATGGAAAGACAATTTTGAATCATCTTTTGCAATCCAAGTCTCTGGAAGCCATTCATTTAATTGTTTTAGCTCTAGAAAACTCTTGGTTTCAGTACATAAACACGGTACAATATCAATAAAAAATTCCACCAAGAATCCAAACGGATTTCTTAAAATGTAAGTTAAAGATAGCTTAAAACATACACACACACGCACAACACACATCTCATCTCCAACAAAAGTTACTTAACACACACATAACTACTAACAAAAGTATGATCGAAGACGCAGAGAGATCGTAGTTTTATAAACCACCTGTGTGTGTGTGTGTGCTAAAAGGCCATGCCAGGATAAAGGATATGACATGTGTAGCCATTTTTGATGTGTTGAGATTTCAAAGCTTCGCAAGGGCAGATTTGAAAACTGCGAAAGTTGTACAAAAACATGTGAAAAATGCAATATTTATTTACGCTTGTCAAAAACAAAAACATGATTTAAAGATTTTCATAATAAATAAATAATGAGTCAATAAAAGAACTGATTGTACATCGATAATTTCCATATTAGTTACAATTTCAGTTTTTTCTAGTTTACTTTACAATTATAGTTATTTTACAATTTGTTTTTTGTTCTTTTTTTCTATCAGGTTACAGAGAAAAATGTATAACTCGTAAAGTTTCACAAGAGATGATTTCACAGGAAACTCCCAACCCGCACGATCGTGTGAGGGCCGTCTACGTTTCTAGGGCAGCAAAACTTTTTTTAAATTATTTTTTCGACTATCATTGAGGTCAGTATAATGTTAATAACTAGAAGAATCTTATAGTTAAAGATAATTTCGGGTCTTAAAGGGATAAATTGTAGTGGACACATCGCGCTGGACAGTCGAGAAGACTTGGATATTCCATGCGTACTGAAACATACACAATTCCCTGTAAGATTGACATTTGCCATGACTATTAATCAATCACAGAGACAGAGTTTTGAAAAAGTTGTTTTATGAGTTACAATGAAGGAAACAATATTGGACAATGGCATGTGTCTCTGTCAAGGGGCAGAAGCAAAGACGGAATAAAAATTCAGTTCGTTTTAGAGGAAAAGGTGATTAAGAATACTATTTTTGAAGAGTCACTAAATTGAACTACATAATACATGTAAATTACAGTTTTACAATTTGAGCAATGAGTATGAACAGCTGTATAATTTGTACAATGAGGTTTGGTCTACGTTAGTATATACCCCGTAGTCTATCTTAAGGTATCCGACTACGTTCGGAACCGTGATTTTGCAAAAGCGTATAAATGGATAATATTTATGATATTTAGTGTCACTTAGATTAGAAAATGTATATAAAACTGTGTTTAAAGAATAGTATTGAAATAAAAAAACTATTTAAGTACAATATTTTGACAAAAAATGAACATAGAGAATGATCCATTTTCAAAATAATCTCCTTTTGTGAAACATGCTTCGATTATAATAATATTTTGACAGTATATAGCTTAGACCTTTGTACAGAGGCTCAACTAGAATTTTTGAAATATATAACTTAGAAGTGGGTTTATATCCATGTTTTACGACAACAGAGGGGAGAAATTTTAAGAATAAAACACCGATAATTATTTCAAATGGTCGTAACTATGAAAATAATGTTAATTTTTCAAAAATCATAGTTGAGCCGCCACTGTACAGAGGTTTGAGCTACGTACAGGCAAAATATTATCATAATAGAAGCATTTTTCACAAAAGGAGAACATTTTGAAAAAAGGTTATTCTAAGTTAATCTTTTGCCAAAATATTGTATTTAAATAATTTTTTTTGTCAAAATGTCCTTAAAACAACTTTATACATGTATTCTAATCTAAAGTGACACTATATATCATGAAAATTATCCGTTTATGCGCTTTTTTAAAATCACGGTTCCGAACGTAGTCGGGGGTACTTTAAATAACTTTCAGTAAAGACGTTCAGTCATTTTTGTCGATCCCAAATTACGTTAAAATGTGCCTTTACTTTAAAACATTAAGTACAGTAAAATACATTTAACACGAAAAAACATAAGATGAAATATCGGTTAACACGAAATAATACAAGGTCCCGACAGTTTACTATATATTTTCATACTTTTTCTCTTAACACGAAAAGGAAGGCGTTTAACATGAAAATATTTCCCTTCTGGGAATTAACAAAATACGGAAAACACTAACCACGAGATTTAAGAGGGTTGTGAAATGAAGGAGAGATGGTTTCACATGTTTCGTTGAAAGAAGGCGAACTTGACTTTGGAATACCTCGGAATAGCCTGTAATCGGAGACAGTTTTGTTTACATATCGTCGGTCTAATTATCAGACTGCGTAACTCCATCTGTGATGCTAATTTGATACAGTAAGGCTAGACGCCAAGTCGTTGTTTATATTCGACAAGATAGGCGATAATATTACAATATGGTTTACTTTGATATTTTTACCGTGCGATGTTTTTTCCATGAGGATAACGTATATTAGTGTTAGTTTTTTGTTTTGATTTTTTTCCGCGTGATCTCTGGTCAGCAAAAGTAACACATTGTTCAAATTTTGTGCAATGAACGCTTAAAATAGAGTAAATAATTCATATCTGGAAGTGCAATACATTAATAATACTTTCTGTTGTACTTATTCTATGTTAAAATCTTGCCACCACCTATCCCTTCAAAATCTAGTTTTGTTATGAAATAAAAAAAAAGTAGTGATTATATATACTGATCGAGGAATAAATTAAAAGCGGAGCGTGCAATGAGGCATGGCGTAGACAAAACAAAAGGATTAAGGAATTGCGCCAAAAAGCGCTTGGTGGGTTGCACTCCTATATCAAATCAGTAACGCCGGTGGAGCTACGCAGTCTGATAATTAGGCCGACGATATATTACTTTCACCCTCCACCCCTACAAACGAAACACAAAAAACATTTCATCAGTTGGCTTTGGAATTCGGTGACTACTATAGGTGTTTTTAGAGGTATAGAACTTTAAAATGCAATAAAACAACAATGTATTATTCGATTGACATGAATTTTTTTGAAAGATAATCTTGTGGCATTACATTTTTAAATATGATCAAGCAAGGCGTAGATTCGTCGAATGGGCCCAAAAACGAGATTGCCGTTGTTCCCGATTTTCATAAGCCAATTTTGTTCAGCGATGAAGCGCATTTCTGGTTGAATGGCTACGTCAACAAACAAAACTGCCGCATTTGGAGTGAAGCTAATCCACAAGTGTATGTCGAAACACCGTTACATCCAGAAAACTGACTGTTTGGTGCGCTTTATGGGATGGTGGAATCCTTCTTCAAAAACGATGAAGGCCACAACGTTACAGTCAATGGTGATCGGTATAGAGCCATGATTACTAACTTTTCATTTCTGAATTGAACAATCATGATGTCCAGGAGCTGTGGTTCCAACAAGATGGCGCAACATGTCATACAGCTCGTGCCACAATCGATTTATTGAAAGACACGTTTGGTGACCGCCTAATTTCACGTTTTGACCTGTGAATTGGCCTCCAAGATCTTGTGATTTAACACGCTAGACTATTTTCTGTGGGGCTATGTTAAAGTCATTGGTCTATGCGGATAAGCCACAAACGCTTGACCATTTGGAAGACAACATTCGCCGTGTTATTGCCGATATACGGCCACAAATGTTGGAAAAAGTCATCAAAAATTGGACGACCAGATTGGACTACATCCGAGCCAGCCGTGGCAGTCCTATGCCAAATATCATATTTAAAATGTAATGCCACAAGATTATCTTTCGAATAAAAAAAATTCATGTCAATCGAATAATACATCGTTGTTTTATTGCAATTTAAAGTTCTATACCTCTAAAAAAACACCCTTTACAAACAAAATGAGTACAACAAAACGTGTGACATCGAACAATTTGTTGACAATGTGATCCTAAAAAAGGCAATTCAAAGAAAAATATTACATTATTTTCCAAAAACTCAATGCATGTTTGTTTTTCAAAAAACTTAAAAATATTGTATTAAATTTCATTAAGTTCTTGTAAATGTTTTTGTTTCAGTGATTTTTAGAAAAAATATGCATATCTATGTTAATGCACTCTGAATAAGCTTAATTTTGTAGAGTGTATATGTATTTATTTCAATATCATTTAACACGAAAAAATATCTCAGTCCCCCCTCAGTTTCATAAACAATTTTCACTGTAATAAATATTTGATTAGATCATAATTAAAAGAATTCAAATCCTAGCCTTATAAAGATTTATTTGTATGCATGCTTCTTTGTTAATATACACATACTTCTTAACATTTTTCATTGTTTCATTTAAAAAAATATACTGACAAGGTGACCTTTTCAGCAACAAAGTATTTAAATATGTGATATAATTAAGGCTATTCATCAAAACAAAAAATCTCGTGTTTAGCTTTCAGATTTTATAAGCTTTACGTCAACTATTTGTATTAATTTCTTTTTATAACCCTTTATTTAAACTACACGCGCTTGTTCGTTAAGAGAAAATTAATGAATAACTAATAAAGAATTTTCGTATAAGGTTATTTGGATTCATTCTTCAATGACAAGTTGTCGAAATTTTGGCTCAAATGAATAAGAAAAGTAGGCTTAATTAGAAGCACGGAAGACCCCCTTCTAGCAGGCGTCTTTTAATATTCGGCTGAGAAATAAATAAGTTTAAAAGAAGATAAATTTTCTTGTTTTTTTGTTATTCTTTTTATTTTAGTCGCAAAATTCTGGTACAGCTTAATTAGCCATAAACTGGGTGACATTTAACAAGTTCCGCTCTTGAACGAAAACACTCGTTAAATCTCGAATGCTGAAAAATGCAAGAATTGAATAATTAGACTTTTTTAAATCTTCGAAGTAAAATGAAGATTTTAGAAGCCTGTCATTATAATGACAACAATTTTAATTTCAGAAAAAAAAAGTTCAAGGGGAAACAAGACGCCTTTTAATAAATGAGTTTCACTCTGGTTGTATTCGAAGAAGTTATTAATTTAAATTAGATGGCTAGTAACTTTTGCCAGAGAGAGAAAAGTTTTTCCCTGCAAATAATTTTTAGTAGAATAATTAGAGCAATCGGGTGTCAAAGAATTTTGGAAAGGGAAAATTGTGAAAAATCTGCAACAGAAAAAAAGAAACTACCGAATTATGAGGGCTAAATTTATTTTTGCCTTAACACTTTGATATTGACTACTATTGGAAGGCAATACACATCTCTTCTTATTTACATCAGTGGTCTCATCACAACGTTTAAATCTTTTGACAAGGGATCCACGCCTTGGGAGTCCATGATGTCAGGCTAAAACATTAAGGGAGGGGGATACGGAACTCGAAAGTTTAAGAACCGCTAACCTAAGGAACGAAAGGTACAGCAGTCCCAAAACATTTTTTGAATGAGAATAGTATAAAATTGTTACATATCTGATCGCAAGTTCATTTAATTTTTGGAACAAACCTTGTGTACAGTTGAATCTGTTTTTGTGCGGTAGTAGGGACCGCATAAAAATAAACGCACAAAAATATTCAAAAATTTCATAAATTCTTACATATAACGAACTAATTCGGGGAAATACTACAGAAAACTTTTTTTATGCGTTGGATAGGGACCGTATAAAAAAAGTCGCATTTATAAAATATGCCAAATATTTTCGAAATTTATATATGTAAGAGTACTTCCATAACAAAATAAATAATTAAATATTACACATGGAAACATTTTAAAAGCGTATAGTTTCTCATTGTATACATGGATAAGTTTTCAAAATGCACATACATAATTCATTGCTACTCATCGTAATCGAAATCCATGTTATGAATAGTTCAAAATCGCTTTCGTCACTTGAAGATACAATTTCAATTGGTTTATTTTTTGGCAACATAAACTAAGAGATAAGTTTTTGTGACGAAGGTTAGGGAGGTCAGTTGATTGTAAATGTCACGATAACCAGATATACATAATTGAAGCTCTTTTTGCAATTTTATACTCATTTCTTAATTGGTATCTATTTTACGAAATTAATGCTTTTCCAATTTGTTGGAAAGCTGAATCCCTGCATATTTTTATCCGCTCTCAAAGAATCCGGTTCTTCTTGTCCGTCTTTATAATCTATCAGATTATTGATGATGTCACTGTCATTGAAAGTTTCGTCTTCAATCAAGCGCGTGCTGCTGGAGCGTTGAGAGAAAGCAACTGAATGTGCATTGTCGGGAGACTGTTTGTAGCAAATGAACAGAGCGTCTTGAAGTGTCTACATTTCAGTGGCGTAACGTACATCCCCGCATCACGGTGGGGGCTAGACTCTGGGGGCCCAAGGCTTGACTAACGTTAAATAGTATTTACCCAATTTATAAAATATGAAAGGTAAAATCTGACTTTCAGGGGGAGGTCCTAACATTCTCCGTTACGCCACTGGTAAATAGATAGAAAACATTACAGTGGTGCCAAAGCCATTGAAAATCATACACCGCATAAAAAAAGATCGCACATAAAAAATCGCACAAAAATAAAATAGCATAAAAATGACCGCACAAAAACAGGTTCTACTCTATATAACAATTGTGCGTAATGCTCGTATATATCGCTTGTTTATATACATGCATGAACAATGAGTGTCTTTGCTATGCAGCATTTATACAGGGGGATTTGCTACTAGATAGACAAGTTTGCAGAATGTGTAGGGCAGGGGTACCAAACTCGTTACCCGTGGGCCACATGAGGCTCACAACGAGCATTCTTGTGGCCCGGCTAGTATATCGGTGCATAATAATAAATAATGAAACATCAAAATTTCTGTGGAAATAGGAAAGACAGTAGCAGAGAAGAACTGTCAAGTGACGGGAAGTAAAAATTAAGTTTTCTCGTTCTTTTATATTTATGTTTATCATAATATATTATTCGAAATAAACTTACGTTTCAAGGAATATTGATTTTTTGCGGCCCACATTGCGTTAAACCTTGTTTGTTTGATCCAAGTTAGCCTTTGAGTTTGAAACCCCTGGTGTAGGGTCAAGGGTGGCTCTAGGGACGGACAAACCGGACTCTTGTCCGGAGCGGCAAATTTTAAAGGCGGCATTTGGATCGAGTTTGAAACTTCTTTTTGTTACAAAAAAATTGATATATTTTCTGAATATTATTGTCTGTGAATTTGGTGTTTCATTAAACATATCTTATTTCCTTGTTTTGTACTCAGTATGTTTAATATCAGTTTTCTTTTATGTTGAAAACTTGAAGTTTTCGAGGCGGGAATATATGTTAAATCATGAAATTGATATGTTTACATATCTTTCACAAGTAACTTTCTCCCCATCTAGGTGTAAGATCACAATAGATATTCTTTGCACCCATACGATGTTCGGTGTCAGCTACCCATAAGAAGACAGAGGTAATAAGAGTTTTTGGCAAATACTTTATTTTAGTTTTGGGTGTTGTTACTATAAGTTTAAATAAGCGCTTGTGATCCTCACCCTCAGTAGACTATTTCAAAAAAATTGGCTTGCTGAAATGGGTGATTTACATTTTACTCGGTTTAAATAATAACTAGTAATTATTATGTCCTTATTTACGAACTGCTTTGTATTTTTTAAGACTTATATATATATATACTAGCTGCAAGTACCCGGCTTTGCCCGGGTTTAAAATAAGGTTTTCTGTAGAAGCTTACAAAACTGTTTATTTGCATGCAATAAAAGGGTACATTTATCTTAAAGCAATGTGATAGACAACATTTTTGGCAGTTCCATTTGGAGCGTGTACAAAAAGATTTTCCTCTCTGCCCACTCTAGAGCAGGCCACATACAACTGCCCATGAGAAAAGCATGGTGTCTGCATATCTATACTCTTCCCCCTTTTTCTCATAGGCATGACTGTAGCAAAAAAATGACAATGCATTCCTATGAATGAAGGAATGTAGTAAGTAATGTGATATTTGTTGCAGTATTTGCTTGCAGTAAAGTAAATATAACAAAGAAGTATTGCAAATTACTTACCGCTTTTGTTTAGTAAAGTTTTCTATAAAATGAATCCATGGCTCAGAACATGCACATGGAGCACTCTTTTTGGCTGGAGGAGGTCAGAGTGAGGATGCAAAGAAACCTGTTCAAGAACCTTCCCCATGTAATTTTGTGAATGTGTACCAAATTTCACGTTATTTGGTTGCCTGGATCTTGAGTCATAAGGAAACAGACAAACAGACAGACAAACAAATGCGTCTTATATGTATATATAGATATAGATTTGTTTGAATTCTTGTGTATTATTACTTTTGTAAGCTTCATGGCATATTTTGTGGTGTACCAGTCTTTTAAAGCTGACTGAGCCACAGCAACATTTAGCTGGGTATAGCTAGTTATAACATAAAATCAAACCTTAAAAAGATATCAAAAAAATAAAAGAAAACTCAATATTTTGATTAAATCAGTATAAACATTTTCGTACAAACACAATATACATACTGTAAAATATTTATTTTGCTATTTTACTTTTGTATTATTACTTTTGTAAGCTTCATCATATTTTGTGGTGTACCAGTCTTTAAAGCTGACTGAGCCACAGCAACATTTAGCTGGGTATAGCTAGTTATAACATAAAATCAAACCTTAAAAAGATATCAAAAATAAAAGAAAACTCAATATTTTGATTAAATCAGTATAAACATTTTCGTACAAACACAATATACATACTGTAAAATATTTATTTTGCTATTTGCCTTCCAGACAGACATCAAACAAAATTTTAAAAATTGTTAAAAACAGATAAAAAACATATTTAAGGAAAATACCACTGATTAATTTTGCCAGACATCGCAATGTGTAAAAAATATTTGCAGTACATAAAAAAAAAATAAAATTATAAATTGAATTAATTTATATATTGAATTAATTAAGGATTACTGGAGAGAAAGATAAAACAGGCTAAGATAATACTCATAATATTAATTTCATATTGGTAGGCTACTCATTTTTGGCATGATTTTGAAATCACGCGAAATTGGTATGTTGCGCCAGTCTAATGTTATAGTAATGTACAGAATTGGAGGTACTTACGTATTATCTCAACCTATTGGTCACATTATACAAAATGAAGCCCATGATTGTCAATTCAACGCATACGAAGTTGGGATTGCCAAAGTGGTGAGTTGTCTTTAACGTCGGCGATTGTGCAATAATACGTAAGTACTAAATAAAAAATTATCCAAAGTATATATATCCCGAACATAAAAATAAATTGAAAAATGAAATACAATACTAACATTAACTGACATAAAAAGAACTGAACTAACTTTATCAATGCAAAAGCATAATTTGAAAAAATAAGATACTTACATTTAACCGCAACCTATTGGCGACATTATATGAAACGAAGTACATGACTCACAATTCAGCATATATATTACATGCAAAATCGGGGGAATCGGTATTTTGAACGTTGGCGATTGTTAGGATAGTACATAAGTACCAAAAATAATTTATCTTACGACTACCTGCTTCCTCAACAGGTATTTAAGCCATTTGTCTGTTTTGCTCATTCTCTGATGCCTATTCCAGTTTGATATGTAATTACTACCAACACTGCTTTTGCTTGGGCAGTATAATTACCCAAGTTTGATTTTCTGCAAGGCAATTTTATGCACTAAAGCCAATAGTATACCCTTAAAGGTTAAAATAAAGACACATAAAATTGCAAAATATTATTAATTTCATACTATCTAAAACAGATAACGAAAACGGAACTACTATACTTATGTTAATCGCAGTAATAAGAACTGAAATATCATTATCAATAAGAAGTTTTAGTTTGTCAAAATTATAACCTTCGCATTCTAAATAAATAAATAAATTCTGCGGAAAAATACTGATTGTAAGCAAAATTGTAATTTGTAATTTGTAATAAAATGTAAAGTTGTAATTTGCAAAAAATCACACATATAAACATCCCGCGATAATACCTAAATGTTGCCAAAACAACAAAACAAAATTTAAGTTGTTGAATGAATAATCCTTAAAAAAATTATTTATTCGAAAAATAATCCTAATTAAATATCAAAGAATAGAAAAATTGAATAAATATTCCAACCGATAAACATAGCTTCTGTAAAAATATGTAATAATCTTGAAAAACCGCATGTAAAGTATAAATTGTCCACTTAGTGAGAAACGTGACATCATATGACGACATAACACTGGAAAATCACTTAAAAATTAAATTTAAAAAAATTCGGAAAGAATTATGAACGCCAAATTCCTTTAAGAGCCTTCCTCGTGTAATTTTGTGTACGTGTACCAAATTTCACGTTATTTGGTTGTCTGGATCTTGAGTTATAAGGGAACAGACAAACAGACAACAAATGCGTCTTATATATATATAGATAGATGTATATATATATATATATATATATATATATATATATATATATATATATATATATATATATATATATATATGTATGCTGCGTGCTTGTTCGTGAAAGAATCATTCAAGTTTTATAGGTGTTAATATATGTCAACAATTTATTGTTTTTAATTATGATTTTTTGCTTTTGAGAGAGGGCGAAATTTTTCATTTTTGTTCGGGGTGGCAAATCTGCTAGAGCTGGCCATGGTAGGGTGTACAGAGAAGACTAAGAATCACTTAAGGATGCATGGTCGCAGATGCCCTAGTGGCGAGCTACGGTGTAAAAAAACAGAGAAAAAGAACAGAAATAGCCATACATTAATGGGGCAGAAAACATTTTATTGAAAATTTGTACTACAACAGTGTTCGAAATTAGACACGATGTCGTTTAGCCTGATAGTGGCACTTCATGGAATTCCTTACGTTCTGGAAAATACCTGGTATGTCACATGTCCTCTCGGCAGCTACAAGTATTCGAGCAATGAGGTCTTCAGCTGAAGGAAAGGCGACTGGTACACTAAACTCTTTTTGTGGCTCCAGAAGTTCATGCACTTTCGAACATGTAGTACAACATGTAGTACATGTAACTGTTGTAGTACCTTTCAATAAAATGTTTTCTATCACATTAAGGTATCCGACTACGTTCGGAACCGTGATTTTAAAAAAGCGCATAAATGGATAATTTTCATGATATTTAGTGCCACTCAGATTAGAATAGACGTATAAAAGGGTGTTAAGGAGATTTTGACAATTTTTTTTAATTTAAATATAATATTTTGGCAAAAAATTAACTTAGAATAATCTTTTTTCCAAATGTTCTGCTTTTGTGAAAAATGATTCTATTATAATAATATTGTGCTTGTATATAGCTCAGACTTCTCTACAGAGGCTCAACTAGAATGTTTGAAAAATTCACATTATTTTCAGAGTTACCACCAATTGAAATA
Organism: Trichonephila clavipes; assembly: GCA_019973935.1. Classification (NCBI taxonomy): domain Eukaryota; kingdom Metazoa; phylum Arthropoda; class Arachnida; order Araneae; family Nephilidae; genus Trichonephila; species Trichonephila clavipes. The sequence continues at coordinate 78,689 of BMAU01016313.1, read as the reverse complement.
ATTATTGGCGTTTTTTTCTTAAAATTGTTCCCCTCTGTTATATATTTCAAAAATTCTAGTTGAGCCTCTGCAGAGAGGTCTGAGCTATATACAGGCAAAATATTATTCTAATAGAAGCATTTTTCACAAAAGGAGAATATTTGGGAAAAAGATTATTCTAAGTTAATTTTTTGCCAAAATATTATATGTAAATAATTTTTTTTGTCAAAATGTCCTTAAAACAATTTTATGCCTATATTCTAATCTAAGTGACACTATATATCATGAAAATTATCCATTTATGCGCTTTGCAAATTCACGGTTCCTAACGTAGTCGGATACCTTAATGTTTTGCTGCTTCGGTTCTTTTTCTCAGCTTCTTTGCACTCTAACTCGCAACTTCCTATGTGATTTCGAGACGTTTTTGTACCTTTTTCACACGCTGCAAGTATGTCGGTCTGGTTACGAATTACCTTGCATATCTGAATTTAAACTAGATTTTTGATACTAACTTAGAAGTTTCTTTTGAATTGTGTTTTTGTTGTAATCTGAAATGATTTAGAGAATGTTGTACAAAGTTTAGCGAAATTTAAGAAAATGCTTTGATAACGTAAAGGTTTTTATGTCTTATAATATTATGTTTTGTATTGCTAATTAACTATGATTTTCTTCCCTTTTTATTTACTTAGTAAGTTTAGAAATACCTTAATTTAATAAATGAAAATTGGCACTTACTGTTATTTTATAATTTTATTTTCATATCTTCCATATTCTGTATTCCCCCATTTTTCTCCCATGAACTATACATCTTTATACCATGACTTTTTACATGGTTTGTACCAATTTTTTTTAATCAAAAAGCATATTATCTCTTTTTTTGCTTGTTTATTTTTCTACTAATATTTCTCTTTTACATATATTAATTGGGTTTTAAAATATTTTTTTTAAAACAGAAACTTCTCAGTTAAAAATATAACAAAGTAAGCGCAATAATTTTTTATACTATAATTGAGAAGTTTGCAGTTTATCCTAGCTGTTTGCCCTGGAAAATAATTTATTGTAAGCAATATTTTAAAAATCATCATAATATTCTTTATTTTCATGGAAATTTATGCAAAGTTATAAGGTTTTTTGCAAGCATTTGATAAAATACCGTATTTAACTAAATAGCAAAAGCAATTGAATTTTTTTAAAATTAAATTTTGGAATTTCTGTAATTAAATTAAATTTAACTTAGTATATGCTAATTTTGTAACGGTTTTTGTGTGTAGTAAATATGATTTATTCAAATATGATACTTTGCATTTTAAAAGCAAAGCAAAGTACAGAGTACTACCAACTACTACTTCGTCAACGATTTTTCCTCGACCAGAGTTTTAACGACTAAACTGTACAGTTGTCCTTCTGTTAGTACCACTTTGGTATTTTCTTTTTCAGTGACATTGATATATTATGATTGCAGAAAAAACAGCCCTGACGGTTGTTTAAGTTCGATTTTTCGATTCAAAATGCCATAATGTTGTCGATATTTTGAAATAATGGATGAAGTTAATGGACCATCTCAGGGCTGAGTGAAGCCTGAAACAATTCTATGAATTTTAGAATGAAGGGAAATTCAACAGAAAGGAAACTCTAGAATTTGTTTCATGATAATCGGGATACCTTTGAGAAAATTTCCCTGAAAATAAATGTATGTTTGTAGTGAGTGAGTGCTTATTAACATCGCGCTGTAGACCAACACGAGGGCTAATGCCTCGTGACTTCGTAATTTCGAGCCTCTTCAAATTACCACATCACGTCAAAAGGTGGACTCGACAGATTTAAGGTATCCGACTACGTTCGGAACCGTGATTTTGCAAAAGCGTATAAATGAATAATATTTATGATATTTAGTGTCACTTATATTAGAATAATTGTATAAAATTGTTTTAAGAATAGTATTAAAATAAAAAATTATTTAAGGACCATACTTTGACAAAAAATTAACAGAGAATGACCCATTTTCAAAACATTCTTCTTTTATGAAAAAGGCTTCTATTACAATAATATTTTGTCTGTATATATAGCTCAGACGTCTATACAGAGGCTGATCTAGAATTCTTGAAATATATAACTTAGAAGGGGATTTATCCATATACATATTTTACTACAACAGAAGGGAGAAATTTTAAGAAAAAAAACGCCGATAATTATTTCAATTGGAGGTACTATAAAAATAATGTGAATTTTTCAAAAATTCTAGTTCAGACTCTCTGGAGAAGTCTTTACTTTATACTTATAAGCAAAATATTATTATTATAAAAGCATTTTTTATGAAAGGAAACGTTTTGAAAAAAGGTTATTCTAAGTTAGTTTTTTGCCAAAATATTGTATATAAATAACATTTTTTATCAAAATGTCCTTAAAACAATTTTATACATGTATTCTAATCTAAGTGACACTAAATATCATGGAAGTTGTCCATTTATGCGCTTTTTTAAAAAATCATGTTCCGAACACGTAGTCGGATACCTTAAACGTACATCAGCGCACTATACACGCCGGATCTTCAGTGGCACCAGAATTCGAACCCGCGACATACCGTTCACGAGTTCGTGACCATGATCATTAGGCAACTGTGATAACGATATTAAGATGTAATAGGTTATAATAAGTAAAAGAAGTATTATATTTGATGAACCATTAGTTTTATTGTCAATATCACAAATGAAGTAATTAGTATGACAAATAGTATAAAAAGCTAATTATACGAGGGTAAGTCAAAAAGAATAGAGACTTTTGCAGCTTCTCTTTCTATGGTTAGTATCCAACGTTAAATGAGGGGTAGTCGACAACACTTCTACACAAAGTGTCACTTATCTTTCCTCGTAGTCCTTGGAATGTAGCAAACCATTCAACAAGGGAACTCGATCTGCACCAAGGAGGAAAGTAGGGCAGTGATCTGTCTTTTTGTTTGCGGAAGGTGTGAAACCTGCGGAAATTATTAGTCGTATGCAAGCGCAGTATGGCGACAGCTGTTTATCGCGAAGAAATATCTACCAATGGATAAAGCATTTCAAAAAGGGAAGAACTTTATGTGATGACGAACGGTCGGAAAGTCAATCGACGTCAACCACTCAGCACAATGTGCTAGTCGTTCAGGGACTAGTGATAGAAGGGATGGCTAGTACCAGTGTAAGTATTTTACCTTCCTAAAATAAAAAGCAAATCACTGCCCTCCTTTCTCTTTGGTGCAGATCGACAATGGAACTACCCTGTTGAATGGTCTGCTAGCCTTCAAGGACTACGCGGAAAGACGAGTGATACGTTCGTTGTATAGAAGTGTTGTTGACTACATCTCATTCAGCCCTGGATGCTAGTGCTACTGCCAAACCTTAGAAAGAGATATTGTAAGTCCATTTACTTTTCCACCTTCCCTCGTATGTTCACAGTTTTGCTTATTAGAACTTTTCCCTTTAATGCAGAATTCTCAAAAATTCAGACTGAAGAAAATAAGTTTAACTCTCTTCATAACCCTAAATTTAGTGATTATGAAAAAAATATAAAATCCCAAGTGCGAGAAAGTCATAGTTTAAAAAAAACTGTAATAATTGAACATTTTTTATTTTAATCACAAGAAATTGAATATTTATTACTATTCATACCAATCAAAATGAATTCATCCATTGGAATATTGCAAAGTAGACCTCTCTCAACATTCATTTTGTTCTCTCTCAAGCCGTAATCCTCTTTTCAATATAATTAACGATGAATCTTTTATTATTTATTATAAAATTCTCTTCCCATTATACAATAATGTTTTACACAGGCACTCTTAGTTATGCGGTGTATTGGGGAAAAAGGAAAGGCTTATATAAATTAGCAAATCCTTCTCTAAAATAAGTAAATTCTTCACAAACACTGATAATGTCACTGTATTTCATTCTAAAGCCTTTGGAATAGTCTTACATATAGCAGCACAATGCAAAGGATTTTACTTCAGAAAGGCGTATATATACGCCTGTGGCAGTAAAGGTATTAAAACCTAGATCTAAGGAAATATAAGGAAATAAAACAAGTGATACAATTGAATGCAGTACCAAAGTCATTTAAAAAATAGGAAGACCAATATGATTTCTTTTTGTTGTCAAAGATTGGAGATAGTAAAATTCCTTGTAGTTTTTTAAGATGGAATATATTTTAAAACTTTTACACCATTATCGAAGTATTTACAAATGTTTTACACTGTAATGCCTAAAATCACGTTATACCAACATACAGATATATAATAGCGTATGAGATGTGTGTATAAGATTTTTTACTGACAATATTGTCATTTTTATTCAAATGATTTATGTGAAAAGTTTTCTAAAATGATTATCTCTAAACGAAGAAAATTAATAGACTATAAATTCGGAATGTTAATTGAAATTAGATACAGGGATCATTTCATTTAGGAAATTTTTAGGAAATTCAACACTCCTCCATCTACAGGACCAAGAGTGCGTCAAGAATGTACCCAACGTGATAATGAAAGTGAAATTGAAAATAACAGTTGAAATGACAAAATATGAGTTGAAAAGTATGCAAATTTCTTGGTTTTTGAGACTCCCTCAGAGTAATGCAACTAATGTGAAATACGCAACGCTCTTCGCAAAATGTTGAGTAGGATCTAAGAGAAAGAACCTGTAGAATGTGTGCGTTAACCGTGTGGTTATTTCTACTAGGGAAATTACTGTGGAATTTGTTTCTGGGGACACGTGAAACAGCAGAGAAAGCCAGGCTGCCACCAACGGACGCAATTTCAGCAAACAGATGATTTTATGAGGGTGATTGAATTGAGAATGGTAGATTAGTTTCACGTTCAATCTTTGTTGACACCTCTTTAGAGGCATCTACAACATTCTGGATGTTGTAAAGATGGTTGTAAAACGGAGGAGGGGAGGTTTAGGGGTATCTTTGCGACTAGATCGATGTCAGCATGTTTGGATCGACGCATTCACTGGCGACGAGATCCCACAAGCATTCTCGCGTTGCCTTTTACAATATCAGAGTAGAACATTCTTGATTTTCCCATGTTTAGTCTCTCCTACTTGGTGTTTCACTTTCAATGTCACTTAGTATATAATTTCAGGCATTACCTTTCATCATGGACAACACACTTGCTGTCCACATCAGTTTAATGACCGGAGCAGCAAAGTTTGTGTAAATACAGTAATATTACCAGATAATACAGTTACTGGTAATACAGTTATTATTATCAGATGTCTAGTGCGTTAAATAACAGTAAAACTCAATTATTAACAGCAAAACCTTAACTCTCCTTTTATGTGATTCACATTTGATAAAACGAACTAAATCTTCAAGTCAGTTTAAATTACGGTATTCTTTGGAATTTTTCAGTTTATTGAGAGATTCATCGATATTTTAAATGATTCTATCCGTTATCCCGCGAAGTATGAATTTTACTTATTCAACGCATTCTTATTGCGTGTTTATTTGTTATATGTTATATTTAATTGCTTTATGATAAAATTATTTTGTTTTGCTTTCTCTTTGTGCTCGAGTTCTACGTAGAGAGGAATAGGTTGCAGTACACTATATCACATCTAAAGGAAAATTGGACAAGTGAAACTTTTCGAATTAAATGAAAATTAATGTATAAATGTCAAATTCCTAAATATTTGCATCACGCATTTCTCAGAATAAGCCTGGAAGTTGTCATGAGTGAAATGTATTTTATCTTACCATGCGTCATGCAAATATATGAATATATATCAATATTATTACTTGTCGTTCATTTTATTTTTGCCCCATGTTTATGTTATATTTGTAAAATATTTCAATACTCGCTGAACATTAGTATTAGGAAAAACATGTTTGTATATCCTTTTTTGTACTAAATTAACTATTTCATATTGAGAAAATTTAAATTTTTGAAATTTATTTGCATTTTTATTATTATTTTATGTACTAGGGACGTTCCGAAAATAAGTTTCGTGAATTTTTTTGAAAAATAACCTAGAGCGCTAGGTGAAACAAGCAATTTCCATAAAGAACTACACTCTTCGCTAGTTAAACGACGGATGGAGCGTCAGTGTAGGAGGAATGATGCATGTGAAAAGCTCCGAAGAAGAGAGAGTAGCAGCAGACTGGAGTGCCCGAAGTTACTTGCGAACGAATCACAATGGCAGGTAGGAATGTTCTGACAACGTTGATACCAATGCTAATTCGTACTGTTATCCAATATAAATGAACACGATAGCAGTGTGTCCGTCCTCCATGGACATTTATAGATCTTGTATCGGGAAGATGTCCTGCTTCGTCAAATGATTGGTCGGTAGTGTTGCACATTCAGTGAAAGAAGGCAGAATGTCGAGGATGAAAGTCGAAGAGGGTGACGCTCCACCAGTGGCGTAACGTCCATTTCGTAACCCCTGCATCGTGGGGTGGGGGCCAAGGATTCTGGTAGGACTGGATAGTGTAGTTGGTTTGTGGCTGCCTTCTGCACCAAGGTTGCGGGTCCGACCCCGGCCCAAGTCGGTGGATTTTCATGATGCAGAAAATCGACAACGGCCATGTTGTATGATTATGAGGCATGTATAAAGTCCCTTGGAATGCTCGTTTGGCTTAGGAGCCCTCGGCAAAATTAAATTCCTAAGTTCAATTTCGCATCGCCAGGGTTCAGGTGCATCTCTCTGGGGAGGAAACTGGGTGTAAAAATTACTTGCGGCAATTAGTATCGCCTATATGGTGCCGAAATAAAAAGTGATACAAGTTCCTGGGGAATGAACTAGGTCTGCAAAGGTAAAAAATACCAATACGCAGCCCCATTAGAGAGAGAGAGAGAGTGAGAGAGAGAAAGAGAAAGGATTTGGGGGGCAAATGCTATACGGTTTTGCAATCCTTTGTAAGATCTGGCTTGGGGCCCAAACCTGATTTTGCGGGGGGACTCTAATATTCTTCGTTATGCCACTGCCCTCCGCATTCACAGATGAAAACAAAATTGCTAAAGTACAAGACTACCGGACTTGGTGTTAGCTTGGTTATAACGGTATCAGAGTGGCGTATACACTGCGTATTGCACGTACTCAGTTTCATCACATGGTCTATGAAAGGGGTGGCGAACTTTCATGGATCAACGTGCCATTTTTGCTTTAGAAATGTTTAATGAGGTATAGACGTGCCGTCAAATAATTTTGACTTGGGATTACTGGAAAAATAATAAAACTAAATACTTTTTCAAGTCAAAACTTTTTATTTACTATGAAAAAATATATTTTGCACTGTATAGTAGTAAATGTGTGTTTTAGATATATGTGTAATTCAAATTATATATATATAAAGTAACATTAGTGCGACTTCTGTTGTTGCAATTTGACGACAAATAACATATAATTGTAAGATGTTACTTTTAGCAGAATGCATCCTGAAATGGAGTCTTCTACAAAACGGTTTTTAAGTGACTCTTTAATGCCTGGTGGGCAGACTTTTACATGGCACGGTCTACTTTTAATTTTTTCAAGGTGTCACGGTCCACCATGTGACGTAGTTGTGATAAGCAACAAAAAAAAAAAAAAGCTCAAAACAATATTTGTATTACAACAATAATAAATACAGAATGTGTATACTTACCTACATAACTACAGCAGAAAAACAAAACTTACTCTTTTAAAACTACGTTTGAAGTAAAACGCAAAATACAAACATAATAATTATACCTATAAATTTAATATCAAATGATGCATTTTCAAACAATTCACAATACATCACAAATTAAGTAATTTTCCCTTAAATTAGTTTTTATAGCTATAGTCTCAATAAACGACTTAGTCTTCGTATTATCTGTCCCCCCCACAATCTTGAATATACCTCGGTATACTATTACTAACTGCTAATCTTACACTGGATTCTAAGTGGTCGTCTGTGAAACCGGAATACGTTGTCTTAACTATATTCTTTGTTGAAAATGTAGATTCTCACTGGTAGGTAGAGCGAAAGAAGGATTTTAAATGAATTGCAGCTTTTTTGAAATTGGGATACTTTATTTCGACCAATAGATTCCGAAAGTTATTCTTTACAAATTACGCCCATTTGAAAGAGAAAAGCTTCGTTTTCCTCGAGAGATAAAGAAAACATTTAACATACACTTTCTAGAAAAAGTCTGCGTTCACCCATAAGAAATCATATAGCAAAGGTAAAAAATTTAATAGAAATATAATTTTTTTCAAACAAAATTTCACGAATTTGTTTACTATTATTTAAATATTGAGCCTGCAAGAATTCGTTAATTTTGAATTAAAACTACTTAGGATAACGGGAGTTTTGTAGTAAAATACACAACTAGGCAGAAAAAGTCTGCGTTCACTATTTGAATATTCTTGGTTCTTGGAATTTGTATCAATAGGCAACAGAGTTTTTGCATTTTGTTATCAAGTAAAATAGACTAAGAAAATTGTGACGCAATAATTGTTACGTTTTGGGGAGATACGAAGCAATTCAAGGACATGGAAAATAAAAGAAGGAAATTAGTACCAGTGAGCGTAAAATCAATGTGAAGATGTGAAAAGATGGAAAAAGTCGTCGGGATATAGTCAGATTCGTTGGACGGCAGTTTTCATCTATCCAGCATGTTATTTATAACTTTAAATCTACAAGAGTTTACACATCCAAACCTCTTTTAAGTCGTCCATCTAAACTCACAATCAGAGAAAAACGAAGTATGACATTAATGGTGAAAAAAAATCCGTGTTTGTCGGCAACTTAAATAGCAACAGACATTCACAAGCAGTTTTACAAAAATATTTGGGTGGATACTGCAAGAAAAATCTTGAAAAAGTTCGGATACTATAGTCGAGTGGTTCGCAGAAAGCTTTATATTTCAATGACCAACTGGCTTAAGCGGATAGCTTTTGAAAAAGATCATATACATAAGCCTCTTGAGTTCCGGAGGACTGTGATATTCTCTGACGAGGGCAAATTTTGTATCTTCGGCATAAAAGGTTGTAAATTAGTCTGGAGAAAACCTTGCACAGCGCTTCGAAAAGAGCATATAGTACCAACGGTAAGGCACGGCGCGATGGAGTCATGGTATAAGGGTGCATGGCGAGCAATGATGTTGGCAAGTTGGAGTATATATAATCAATTATGAACAAAAGTGATTACTTTGATGTCCTAAAGACAATTTAAAGGAAAGAGCCTCCAAACTCGGCTTAGGATAATCGTTTCGTTTTCAACACGACAACGATCCGGCATCACTGAGATTGTGAAACGTTGGCTCTTGTATAATGTCCCAAATCAACTGCACATGGCCCCACAGTCATCTGATCTGAATCCTACAGAACACCTATGAGATTTGTTGGAACGCAGGATTCGTCAACACAATGTATCTAGCAAGGATATGCTGAAGAGAGTTCTCAAGGACCAATGGGAAAAGATAAGTGCTAAAAAAACCCAAGATTTGTTAGTTCAATGCTGAAACGACTTCAGGAGGTTCACAAATGATGAGATTAACCAACCAGCTACTAAATAGCTCATTAAATAGCTTTTTAAATAATTTTTATAGTTACTACTGAAACAGTGAACGCAGACTTTTTCTACTTGATTTGTGTTATTATCGTTACAAACCTGTTTTTGTTTTAAAATCTATGAATGCAAACCAAATTTACTTTTGTTATTTTGTATACTTAAAATGAGCTAAATGAAATTTAATTAAAATTTAATTCCGGAATTTAATTAAATTCCGGTTTTTAAGCTTTTTTTTATTGTTCATGTAAGCAATAGTACGCGAACGCATACTTTTTCTAGCTAGTGTATATTTAGTTATATTTTTCACATCAACATTGCCAAATGAATAACCCATGAACGCAACTTTTGTGGGATTCTAGTCCAGTAAATTCTTGAAAACGTCTCTCAAATTTGGTTTGGAGTTTTATTCACGGGTGTTTTCATTATCTTGGTAACCACCTGTGTTTCTTTTAGTATGCGCGTCTAAGATTTTATGTGAAGGTGGTCACCCCAAAATGTCTTGGCGGTCCCTAGGTCGATCACGATCGACTTAATGCCCACCTCGGCTTTAATGTTATTCATCTCTGAAAATAATGATTAGCAGGCATAGGTAGATGAAAGTATGGCTGAACATGTTTCCAAAATTTCGTTACAAAATTTTTTACTTATATTGTGTGTTAATCTTTCTGTTTCAATCAATTTCAACCTTTTCTTTGCTTCAATAAATGTTTGAATCCTTCTTGAACTAGATCGGAAATTAATCAGATACATTTCAATATCCAACCAATCGAATCGAGACAAGTTCAGCTTATCAGATGGAGTCACATAAGAGTACATAATAAACTTGAACGTTTTCGATAACTCTTTCAACTAAGAAAATCTCACTGAAAATTCCTTGATTGAAGAATAAACCGTCGCCCTGCGACCGATCACTCTTGTTTGTTCGTAATACTTCTTAATGAACTTAGTTCTTTTGAACTAAAATGCAAACCATTTTGATTGGTGGCGTGCTCAAAATATTGTGTAATATGCCCTTGGTTCGTCATCCATGGTCTACGATGTTTTGGGTTACTGAAAAGTGAGAGGAAGAAAGAAAGATTACAGAAAGAAGTGAGTTACAGGACATGAGGTATGGATGAACCTTATTATCCCGAAACTAAGGCTATCTTATGACGTGAAAGCATCAAAGTTTACCAATGAAGAAAAATTCTTTTCAAATCAGTTCTGAGGAGGAGCAGACAGCGTGACAATTTCTTGCAACGTATGGCACTGAAATTCACCAGAGTGGAATCTTCAAACTGATTTCACGCCACTACAAAAGTCTCAATGTCGGTGACGACTATGATAAAATATAGCGCAAAGTGTATAATTCATAATGCAATGATGTAACTGTTTTTTGGCAATGAAGTTTCCGAGTGAAAAAATGGTATAATTTAATTTTGGAACGTCCCTCTTATTATTACGTGTTGTTGGCTTAAGGACTGCCGATAGAAAATCCATAAACAATTTAATCATCATCCTCTCTGGCAAGACAACCCCTCGTGGGCCAGTGCCTTCCTTTGAAGATTCATCTGTAATGACTTCTTGTTTACTTTTGTTCTCCAAGTTTTCTCGTTTATAAACCCCAAGTCTGATTCCACTGAGTTTGCTCCTATCCGCCTTGGTCTTCCACTCTTCCGAATCCCAGCGACTTAGAACTGCAGTACCTATTAGACAACATTATCATCTGGCATTCGAATTATATGTGTTATACAATTTATTATATTAGTTTTTATGTATTTAATGATGTCAGGTTGTTTGTAAATTCTATATAATTCAAAATTATATCTTCTTCACCAGCTATTGTTTTCGCTTACACCTTCAAGTATACTTCGAAGCATTTGTATCTCAACAAATTTGTAATAAACAAATTAGCGTCCTAAAATTTTGGCATAGATTTTGAATTATTATCAACCTATGTTTCTCATAAATATTCAAAATTTATATTTTCATCAAAATTGCATTGAGGTATATCATACTCCAAACTTATCACAAAGCCCAATATATTTATATATATTAAAAGGAGGGAAAAATATACATTTTGAGCTCCACAGATACGTGAAACCAGAAACAATAGAATTTTTAAGCAACTTTGTACAGAAGAAAAAAAATGGGCAGTTTTTGTCCAGAAAAAATATTTCTTAGAAATAAAAAATAACTGCTGTCAGAGAAAAAAACATTTACTAGAATTTTTTTTATCTGACAGTAGTTATATCCTTGAAATTTTTTTTATTAAGAAAAAAGAAAGGGCAAAATGTTCTAAGTAGCAGCTTGCAAGGAAATAAAACACACTTTCACACACGAAATAAAAAATATAAACAAAGAAAAAGGCATTTTTCAAGATTTAGTAAAAGCAAGTGAAAGTAAGTTAGCACAAAAAACCGAAAAAATGCTGCGAGAAGAGGAAAAAAAAAATTCAGCAAAGATTATGTTGTCAGATATATTGGATCTTTTTTTGTTTTAAAAAAATAGAAATCTTTTTACAGTATTTAGTTTTTGTTTAAAGTGTAAGGTTTAAAAAATAATTAGAATGAAAAAACTCATTTTTGAGATGGCGGGAATATTCGAGAGTAACAGATTAGTAAGATGAGCTCTTTGAAATGAAATCTAAAATGTTGCTTAAATATTTTCTTGGACTCCAATTTATTGTTCACGAAAAGTTAATTTTTTTTTCTTAAGAACAACAGCAACAACAAAACAAACAGGATTTTATAACATTGAATCATACCTTGATTATGTAACTGTCTTGTGCCTTGAATCATGTACTTCTGATTTTAAAAATATTAAGAACAAATTTATTTTTGTATTTTCAAAGAGGAATTATTTGAATACATAAGAGGCGGAATAAAGAAATGTCCTGGAATTCATTTATTTTTTCAAAAATATTAATTAAATGTACTACATATTAAAATATTTGAGAACAAAATAAAAATTAGCGTGCGTCGAATTGATTGTTTGTCTTATATAAACGTTGAATTACTTAAATATTATAATTATAACTATCGAATTATATAGAATTTACGTAGTAACCATAAAATACGGCGTACTATGACTGCTTTAAACACAAAAAAATAAGATAGAAATTTATGGAGGTGCGTTATATGCCAGGTATGAAAATAATAGCTGTAAAAACGAAGGAAAAAAAAAGATATGATAGAGAAAAATTTGACTTCTATACTTATATCGAAATACTACTTATTTAAAACAAATGACATTTCTTAGGACCTTAAGGGGTTGTTGTTCTATTAACTATTTTTCAAAAGCTAGGAATAATATCTCTAATAAATGATTTAAAAACATAAGTGCATTGCGCACGTACGTTTCAGGTTTCTTCTTAAAAAAGAGGGTGCACGTTATACGCCGAATATATCTAAAAATTAAACTCAGCTTGAAAGTAAAGGTGCATGTTGTACATCGAATTTCATGGCACTTACTTACTCTGGAAGACCGAGCTCACCCAAAGGGTTTCGAGCTGCAAACCGACCAGCCGGAAAAAGCTACATGTTGGAAATGGATCTCATAATTCTGAGTTGCAGTCAAATGCTGAGAAAATGCTGGCATCTCAGTTTCCAAACTACCATGCCAACGTAATAACTTTGAGCCTAGATAGATTTAACACGTATCAAACAAATCCTCTGCATGACGAGTCCTAAGTAGTAACATTATTCAACAATTAATGCTGGTCACGAACTCGAGCCATTTACCTCTTAATTACTAAGAATACGATCTAGTTTATTATTATATTTTTTTAGATTTTACTAAATACAATCTATTCAAGCTTCTAGTAAGAAGAGAACTGATGAAAGCATACGTTTTGTGTTGAATTTCTTGAAATGCATCTTGATATCTATTTAACTGAAATAGTAAATAAATGTTTAGGTTATTCCTCCTGTATTTTTAAATATAGTAGGATGTTGCAGAAAATATATAGTTAAAAGCTTGTAGGGGTTATTATACATTAATTTTGTGAAAAAATTCTTCATTACATTATTGTATGATTATGGTCTTTTCTATCTTTATTTACCAGTCTCGTTAAAAATAATTTTCCTTTTGTTCCATTATTGCAATGTTTCACTCTATGAAAATTTCGTCATTGTAATTACGATTGACAATAATTTAAGTCCATTCATCTAAAATTAATGTTCAGGGGGATTGATAAAGAAGTATACACTTTTCTGATGCTGTAAAACAGTAATAGTCAAAGACACGCAACGCCTCATCGAACCATAAAGTAGATGTACTCTTAAAGGGTTCTCTGGCCTCTGACGGAAGTGACGCAGGCAATATACATAGTTCTAGGTCTGCAAAGGTAAACATACCAATCCGCAGCCTCATTAGAGGAAAAAAATAGACACAGTGAAACAGTGGCGTAACGGAGAACATTTGCCCCCTGCAACGTCGAGTTTGGGGCTCCCAAGTTGGATTTTACAAAAGGTAGGTACTTGGTGGCAGTCAGGCTTTGGCCCCCACCCCCCGATGCGGGGTTGCGGGGATGTTCGTTAAGCCACTGTAGTGCAATACGTGTGAGATTCCTAAGATAAATATGTTCTGTGCAGTATCCAGAAAGAAATTGTTCGGCCCCTTCTTTGATCATGAACAAATTGCCACTGGAGTCACATTTGTGTACATGTTACACATTTGGATTTATGATATAGCTCCAGAATGACAATGGCGTAATGTACACCCCCACATTTTTTGGAGGTGGACAGGGATTCTAGGGGACTCAAACTCTAGCTGACGCGCAGCACGTATTTGGGCTTGGGGACCAAAACTTGACTTTGCAGGGGGGCCCTGATATTCTTCGTTATGCTCCTGCAGGAAGATATTGACAACTTCATTCTCCATCTGGATGGTTCACTACCACACTGGTGGGCCTATGTGTCCGAAATTACTTTGATGAACATCTCCCTCTCCGAGGGATTGGATGAGGCGCAGATAAAAACATGCCACTCCCCAGAGGGCACCCAGGTGTCTTGACTGAACATTTAGTGATTTTTTTCTTTGCGAGTAAGTAAGAGAATGTATTCATCCCTCCCTTTTCTGTTGATTTAGTGGATCTAAAACAGTGCATCAAGCAGCTACGATGGACTTGATTCAGATACCTTAACACGCGTTTGGGCAGAAACATCTGTGGCTGTCTCTAAAAATAATCCCATACAATTCTCTGGAAGGAAATAAACAGGTTGGGCCCGAATTCATAGTACAAACTTTAAGGATTGGTACAGGACATTGTAACAACCATTAATTGAATAGAAATGTATGAGTGCCAGTGACGTGGAGAGGCACAAATACGAAAAATAAGAGACGAACGGAGAGACAAAGTGTTTATTGAAAGCTTCGTTGATAAGTGTAATGTTTACAACAACTGTTCATAACTGCTCAACACATGAACTATGAAATCTAGCTGCAAACCACGTTGCTGTACCACCCACTGAAAGCCAGAGAATATAGTTTGCCGGATTCAAAGCTTGTACTCGCTGAAAATGGAAGAAGTTCATGGGATTTCTCCGCTTAACACTCTACCAGCGGTCTTGTAGATGACTTACTCACACTTACGTGACGAGCAGCAGCTCTTGTAGACTCTGGTCTATCAGCCACAACGCTTAAGATGCTTTCTTCCAATCTTTAACTGCGAACAACTGTTCGTTAGCTAGCATCATATCTGGTGACATGGAACGAACGTGTTTCACGTTGATGCTGTAACCGCTGAAGAATTCCGTGATCTGGCATTCGTCGATCTGAAAACTGCGCGTGATGTATTCGTAGCTCAGCTTTGCCATTACCATTTGCAGGGCCGTACATGTAATGCCTGTCTGCATTTTCAGCATACACTAAGTCACCCATCGTAGACGTCAGCACAGTTGTGAATAGCACTTTCCCCTCCTGAGATGCATCATGTTGAACGGTGGCTAGACATCTACTACCCCCCACTGGAAACGCAACCAACTGATAACTCTTTTTACTCTTTTCTTTTATTTCCCCTTTTTGCACCTCACAGCGTCATTTGTGCCCATACATTCGTATACGATAAATGATTGTTACACAATGTCCTGTATCTACCCTTAAAGTTTGTACCATGAATTCAGGACTACCCTGTATAATACCTTACATTGTTCTTCATTTATAGTGCATTGAAACTGTATACTTCTTTATGAATCACTATGTATAATGATTTTAAAAAATAATTTAGTTTGATTATTAATAGTAATTAACATTTTTTTTAATTTTAAAGTAATTTTTGCCATGTACGAGTTATCCTTGTACCTATAGCCACATAAAGGGGAACACACACATAATTACTATTTCTTTAACAAGTCCGCCATGCAAATGTATTTTTCTTTTTTACATTCCTATAGCGAAGTATGATATTAAAAGTACAAGAGTGCTATTATTCTGAAAATTATTGAGTCTTAATTATGATTCAGAGTATAATATATCTGTAAAAATACAAATTACAAATTTTTGAAATGCATTTTTTTCTGTTCATTAACCTTTAATGTATATTTTCCCTTATTTTAGTTACATGACTGGTATATATAATGCCTATACATATGCATATACATATTTCACATACTATATAAATGGTTTGGAATTTTTTTAGTTATCAAAACTGAAGCAACGAACTGTGTATCATTTTCAAAATATTCACTTATTTTTACACAATTTTGTATGATTTAACTCTGACTATTTTAGTTAGCTTCTTTCAGTGAGTTCGAGTTAATTTCCCGAAATTTTTATGAATGTACTTTTTGAATTAAAATATATTTCAGGTTTTATAATTTCTTTTTAAGGCTCCTCTGTAAGGAAATGATAGAAGGAATTAGGTGAGAGTACCTGATGAAAGACAGCAAGAGATTGAGTTTGAAGTCATGTGTAAGAGATGTGTTGTAATTACTGCTCAGACCACCTGACATACAGTGCCAGATTGAGGCCACGAAATTTATCGTGGCAAGGGGCTAGTTTTACGCTCGTCGTTAACCATAGCTTTGAGCACCATTCAGGTGACAGTATGATTTGGCTTGGTCCCGCCTGAGTATTGAAGGAGAGCACTCGGGGCTTCTCACCTTTCTTCCCCTTCCAGTGATCTCACGAGAGGACTTGCAACTTGATAGCTTTTTAGAGCACCCCATGCAAAGGCACCACACATTTACAAACATCCATGCATTTAAGTATCTACTTGCTGTGATTAATGGAAGTTTAAAGATGGAAAATTTAGCTTTGAATTTGCTACCATTCCTAAAATGGCTCAAAATTACGAAATACGTCGCAAGTAGCCCCTCTCCCCACAGTTAGTATTTTCTAATGTAATATTTATTTAAATTGATCGATCACCTTTGCAGATTATTGAACAACATAATTTTCAGAAATATTTCAGCCATCTAAATTTTTATAAATAGAAAATAGTTTTCTTTTAAATTGAAAAATACGCATATTAATTGGAGTTGTTTTTTTTGCTTTTGTTTCGAGTCTTCTTTTTATCGAATTAGAAAATGATATTTGAAGGGGAAAGTGTTCCGATTAAAGTTAATGTTAGTCATTTTTCCCTGCTACTTACATAACATATTATTTGACAGCTTCTAACATAAGTCTTAAATTGCACGTAGCAAATAAATTATTTGTAAAAGCCCCCTTCTCTCACAGCAAATGAACTTTATAAACTGAAAAGTACTGCGAGTGTTTTCACGATTCTCATTTGTTTTAAATAAATAAAGCATGAAAACACTTAAAAGGGAAAAACACATTTAAACGAAGCACATTCCGGACAACTGATATTTTAATTGCAAAGTGTAACGGAAGATAAAAGGTTTTAATTGCCGGAAAAAGCATTGGAAAACGGATTGAAAAAGGATGGGTTTCTCTTCAGAGTAAATGATTCAAGAACCCATTAAGTTCAGAGTTCACGAATTGGTAAACACTACACATTAAATGCAAGAGAATTGAAATAACTTCTGGCACATGAACAAGTGTTAGATGGTGCATGAAGCTGACTCATTAATAGGAAATAAAAGGAACGTGTTAGGTTTAGCAAATGAGCGAAAAAAATAGTTTTATAAAAAATCATTGAGAGAGAAATTTTAAGGCTTTCATGTTGCTGCTAGGTGGATGTTGCCAATATTTAAAGGAAGAAGTAAGTAGATGGAATTAGCTATCATGTGCGTGTATCAGTGAATTGATTAATAAATTTGAAAAATTTGCCGAATTTATGAATTTTTCCTCAAATATTCTAATTTATTGAGCTTGTGAGAATTTCTAAAGAATTTAAGCTTTGTTAATCAAATAAAGGTTTTTTATAATGAACAATATCAGTGAAGACATATTTTTGAAATCGGTGAAGAATATTTTAGAAATCATGAATATGATTGCTAAAATTAATCAGAGCCGCTTAGAGAGAGAAGTGTTATAATTGTAAGAATTATTTAAAACTCACACTCACACAAAAAAAAGTTTAAAAAAAAGTTGTATGCACATGAAAAGGATGCAGAAAAAGGACATAATCTTTGGATTGGGACTCTTTTTTTTTATAGAAAAAGGGTTAAAAAGACCAAGATGATTCAAATCGTGGAGTTATTCGAAAAAGTTAATCATTATTAACTAGGAGTGGGCGGACTTTTCTAGGATACGGGCTACTTTCAACATCTGTACATCCACCCAGTGCCATAGGTGTGGCTATTTTGTATTAAAATTGTATATTTTCTTTTCTTAACACTTGTTTTCGACACTGTGTATCCCTCTTTTAAAATATGACAGATTATTATTTTTAGTTCAAAAACTCAAAATTGCTAGTAGAATACTTCAAAAACTATGAGTGACGGCTAGACCATGGAGTAAGGACGTATTCAACGCAGCGAACATATGTGAATCGATAAAATTTGAAACCGATGTATATAATTAATTTGTCTGCTGCCAAGTCCCAAGCCATCGCGGGCATGACATCCAAACCCGTGTAGAGATTTCATGACAATCCAAACCCATAAAAGCGTAGGGGTGTGGAATGATGTCTCAATAGCCGATATCGTTCTGTCGTGGGAAGCGCTGACCATCAACATTTATCATCCCCTTTAGTTGGCGTGTCGGGAAAAACTCATTTTTCCGCTGGCATCTCAGTGAGCACTTTTTTACCTTACAGCGGCAGTGAATGTGTTAAGAAGCTTCATTGAGCGTTTTCATTGAAGGTACATGTGTCGTCTACACATTTATCGAATCATTTGCTAAAGTAAACACAGTCGTATCTATTGTGAAAAGCCGATTCTTCATTCTAGCTGGTATCGGTGTTCCATAAATGTGTTTATTTCAGTATGCATGTCGTAGGTTTAGTAAAGGCTGTCACCCTAAAGATGCCTTGGAGGTCCAACCTTCGATCCCGATTGATTTGATGCTCATCCCTGACATAAGCGATGTTGCATTCATGCTACATCTTTGGATTCTTATTTATTGCATCTATAGGTGCCTAATACTACTACGACAATATTTAAATAAAAAATTTAGCCCTTTTTTAATTACTAGTGATGAAAATGGTATATGGTTGTTATTAAGAACTCAAATCAAGCAATGTCTTATAACAGGGAAAAATACTTTCGTCTTATCCTTCAAAGCGCATGAACCTTGAAAAATTTTCCTGTTTAACCAATGACAAAAACCATATTTCTAAATTGCCTCCCTTCTTGGACCTACAAGAAGAAAATGATGATTATGCTACGCACTGTCCTTTTACACTCATTGAAATCGTAAGAGAAGCATGTACCCTCAAAGCTAGAATTTTTTTCTCATTTTTTTATAAAAACTGAAAGTGTATCAGTAGTGATGTTGTGAATGAGTTTCGCAATGAGTTTTTTCAATTTAACTAAGTTTGCAATCAGATCGTTGTGTACAACCTTTTTGAAATAACCACAAAGCTAGAAGTCGTAAGAATTATGGTCAGATAATCGGGTTGACCTGGTTGATGAAAAACGAATGTTGATAATTCTGTCGTTTTCGAAACAGATGTTTAACTGTTGTTTCCCTTGTCTTACAACATACAGAGGTGCAACGTCTTGCATAAAAATTATGTTATCCTCATATGTATACTGCTGAAGAGGGAGACAGTGGCGTAACGTACACCCCCGCAACCCCCACATCGCAGGAGGGCCCAGGTCTCTAGGGGGCCCAAAGCTTGACTGACGCCAAGTACGGGCTCGAGGGAGCACAAAAGAGTTATTCGGTGTTACGCCACTGCGGGCCCCTTTGGTCGTCATTAGAGCCACACCTACAGCCCAACGGTACATCGACTATATTCTGAGAACTGTTTTGCCACCGTTCTTTTTCCAGTATCTTGGCCTTATTTTTCAGAAGATAAGGGCAGACCACATGAGGCACGTGTTGCTATGAACTGTCTTATAGTTTATCAAACACTTCTTTTTGGCCAGGCAGATCCCTCTCCAATCGAGCCTGTCTGGGATATGATGGGAATGCGACTGCATCTACTAGGGAATGTTTATGACCTGGTCCAACAATTGGAGCAAATTTGGCAAGAAATACCGCAGGAAACCATCATAGTGCTTCATCACTCTATGCTACGTCGTGTGGCAACTTGCATCCAGGCTAGAGGTGGGTCAACACCTTATTCAGCTCGTTATTTTGTAACTATGTCACTCTGAAATAAATTATTCAATTTTTCTAAAATTTTGATCATTTTCTATTCTGTACATAATCTTTCTACTTACTAATTTTTGTATCTATTGGACAACTCGTTCTTGATGCGTTTTTTTGTTATAGAGTGCATCTTTACGTTTCAGAATCAAGAATAGACCTGGAATTTCTGTGATTTTTCAGCAATACATTTTTCACTGATGAAAGTCTTATGTATTTATTATTCGTCTCTAATTTAACTTTTCTTTATATTGTGATTGCTTTACTTGTACAAATATTTGTGTGTTTCGTACTTTCCTTTACCGAAATGATTCAATTTTTGGTAGAAGGAATTCCTGTGTTTCGTTATGAAGTACGAAACTCTACACGCAAAAAACTTTTTTATCTCATTACATTAACTTGAAATTTTTTTCTTTTGGTTTTTCAATAGAGTTAAGATAATTCTCTCGATAGTTCATTTTCAGAAATAGCATTGGATTTCTCCTCGTTTAGAGGAACTGTTGCACATGAAATCTTTCGAGGTTCAAAGTCTTCATATTGGTGTGGTAGAGAAGCTCGGTATGTGAGTAGAATATAAAGCTTTAAATAAAAAAATACTTTTAATTTTCGCTTTCATAGCGAACTCTTTATTTTGGATATAAATTGCAACGAATATTCCTCTTTTCAAGCTTGCATTGTTTTCTTCTTTCATTAAGAATTCATGTTGATGTAGTTCTTACTTTTGACACGAATATGTGCTTATATGTATGTGAAGTGGACGGCGCTACGCGCTACTGCAAGCCCTCCCCTTAGCATTCCCCTTCCTGGTGGCTGCGAAGGGAAGCAGAGGGAAATGACTCCGATGGAAGAGACGGAGAGAGAGAAGAGATTTGAGAATGCGAGAGAAAACGCTGGGAACGCAAAAGGGACAGACGCACATTGGAGGAGCCGTAGTAACTCTTAAAAAATAACGAAAACCAATTAGGCAAGGACGCGCGCGTTTAAACGTTCACTTAATTCATTAATTGTTATTCTTCATTTTATTTATTCTTATTTTAAAAATAAACAGATTATTCTGGCAAATCCCAGTTTACGAATTCATCCCAGTAACAACATAACATATATATATATATATTTCTGCCAGTCTTAAAAATTTGGTTAATTTATAATTTTTTTCGTTTCTTGCATTTGTAATCTTATTCAAAATTAGAAAGTATCTCAAAACTATTATTTAGACCATTACTACTTATCGTGCTCTGAGACGGAATTAAAATTGGATTCCACAAAATTCACATTTTTTCAAAACTTTCGCTTCCTGTTATGTAAATAGGTGTTGTTGTTGTTACTTATGCCACCTGATCGACGGTAACATCAGATCAAGGTCCGCGAAATTCAGCGCATCGAAGGGCTAGATTTTTATGCCTGTCGTTATTCTTAGCTTTGAACACAACGCAGGTGATAGTATGATTTATAAAATATAAGTATAATGTGTACAATTATATATATATATATATATATATATATATATATATATATATATATATAAACACAGTAAATGTTATTTATTTAATTATTTTCAAAACTATTTCTCTTTGGCCTTTTATGCTATAATTTTTTAAAGATACAATTTAAAGTAACTTCCATTTGAGGCACAAATTCTTTATTTACAAGAATGAAAGTTGGATGAGAGCTTTTGTGTTAGATGAAAATAGGAAATTGTTGAATTTTTTGCTTTGTTGACTGAAAAACACAACAATACCTGGAAGCATTACAATCAATCTCCGCTCAACAAAGAAATAAACTATTATTGCATCTCTAACTTAAAATAATTTATTGTTTCAAACGTTGATTTTTTAATGCTAAATTGAGCGCTTTACTTAGTCTTGTTACTGTGGATATCTGAGATTGTGATATAATTATATACGGAATGATCATCACAGTGATCTTCGAAGTGTTTTTGCACTTCTTTCGATGTGCTTTTACGCTTATTTCGTGGAATGATCTCCTATTCTTTCTGGAGATCATAATTTTGGAATCGGTGATGGAATTTTTCAAACTTTGCTCCGTGACTTCATTCCATCATGATACCGTTTCTGAGGCTGCTACAACTCCCATGTATGATGCTGCTACAACTGTAGCTGAACTGGTTCCGACCATACATTCTTTGACGGTCTGGAAGATGTGCGAGGCACTCAACCTCAACGCCAAGTACGTCCCACTGGCAGGAGCAATATCTTTATATGGAAGACCCCTCAAGCGTACTAAGCGAGGTACTACAGTCCCTGTCGTGCGATCCTTTCATGTGTGGAAGATGTGCCAGGCTCTGGATCTTCCAGCTACTTACGACCCTCAGCACTGCAGCTCAACTTTTACCCTCAAGCAGAACAAGACGATTCCTGTAGTGCATTCGATTGCAGTATTTAAAATATGTAATGCCCTTAATCTCAGAGTTGAATTGGGTCTACAGTAAAATATGTAGTAATAGTATAAATATATCTGAAAATTTTTACTGCTCTACTCAAAATATCATCGAACTTTTGCTTTAATAATAGTACATCTGTCTGCATCTTGGGAAAACATCTACATCCATTTAAATTTTTGGATTCAAATCTATACTCATCACCTGAAATATATTGAACATTTAACTAATTTTATGATTGCCTCTTTAGAAAATATACTGCTAAATTCATTGGAGCAGTTTGACATTCGCTGACTCTTGTAACTGCCTCGTGAAGGAGCTTGATTCTCACTGAGCAGGAGTGATTCGTCTTATGTCTACTCTAGCGACTGCATCGTGGAAAAACTTTTCTACCTATTAGCGGGAGCAATTCGACATGTGTCTACTCTGCCTACAAGTGCGTCGAGAAACAATAATCTTCCCCATTAGCGGGAGCTATTTGATATGCATCTACTCTAATTGCAACTACGTCGAGAAAAAAAACTTTCTTCCCGATTTGCGGAAGCAATTCGACATGTGTCTACTTTGCCTACAAGTGCGTCAAGAAACAATATATTCCCCATTAGTGAGCTATTCGACATGTGTCTACTCTATTTGCAACTGCGTCGAGGAAAAACTTTCTTCCTGATTAGCGGGAGCTATTCGACATGTGTCTATTCTGCCTACAAGTGCGTCGAGAAACAGTATCTTCCCCATTAGTGGGAGCTATTCGATATGTGTCTACTCTATTTGCAACTGCGTCGAGGAAAAACTTTCTTCCCGATTAGCGGGAGCAATTCGACATGTGTCTACTCTGCCTACAAGTACGTCGAGAAACAATTATCTTCCCCGTTAACGGGAGCTATTCGACATGCATCTACTCTACTTGCAACTACGTCGAGAAAAAACTTTCTTCCTGATTAGCGGGAGCTATTCGACATGTGTCTATTCTGCCTACAAGTGCGTCGAGAAACAATAATCTTCCCCATTAGCGGGAGCTATTTGATATGCGTCTACTCTAATTGCAACTGCATCGAGGAAAAACTTTCTTCCCGATTAGCGGGAGCAATTCGACATGTGTCTACTCTGCCTACAAGTGCGTCGAGAAACAATAATCTTCCCCATTAGCGGGAGCTATTTGATATGCGTCTACTCTAATTGCAACTGCATCGAGGAAAAACTTTCTTCCCGATTAAGCGGGAGCTATTCGACATGTGTCTATTCTGCCTACAAGTGCGTCGAGAAACAGTTATCTTCCCCATTAGCAACTACGTCGAGAAAACTATTCGATTAGCATGCGTCTATTCTACTTACATCTGTGTCAACTGCGTCGACATGTGAAAACTGCGTCGTGGAAAAACTTTCTTCCCAATTAGCGGGAGCAATTCTACCTTCATTGTTCTTTGAACAAGGGTATATTATACGAGAAGGATCGTATTTCTTCAATTTTATTCAACCAAATTAGACACACATATAAGCAATATAATAACTTTTAAAAACCATGGTATGAAAATTTTTTAAAAAGTTTAATAAGAAAAGTAAAAAAAAAATCTTTTTTCGATACACTCGCACATTTTCAGGGAGATTTACGACAAATTTTTAACACATTTATTTTTTGAGGTATTTTTATGCCGTTGTTACCTGAATTTCATTTATTAATAAAATTTTAATTCATTGTGGAAATAAATTTTCTAGTATATGGTGCAAATTACTGTCTTAGTTTTTGTATTTTCTACTTAATTTTCAATTATTCTTTTTTTTTCGATTTTTGTAACAAATTTAGTATTAAGTAACCTTACTTTTTCAAGGATTGGATTAATAAAACCAAAAATTATATTAAAAGAATATAACTACTTCAGTTCCTTGAAATATTACCACGTTTTCTTTGATTATTTTAATAGCTTTTTTCTGGTTCAAGTGTAGTATAGGGGGGCCACTTTGAATTTGGCGATTTTTCTTCAGATTTTTCGATTTTTATCTAAATATCATGGTGAGATATCGAATTTATTCTAAAATAAATAACACTGAAAAAAGTACCTAGGCGACCACTTTTAGTCACCAAAATAAAGGACTGCGCCAAGTGCCCCCCCTATACTACACTTGAACCCTTTTTTCGTCTTAAAAATGAAAATTAATCTTTCCTTAAAAGAAAAGGCACAATCATTGTACGATTTTATGAACTTCACTGTTAACTTTTATAAGACCCCTTAAAGACTTTACTTGCTTGAGAGTGGCGTAACGTTCACCCCCGCATCGTGAGGGGCCAAGGGTTCTAGGGGACCCAAAACCTGATTGCCACTAAGTACCTATCCTTTGTAAAGTCCAACTTAGGGGCTAAAAACCTGATTTTGCAAGGGGACCCAAATGTTCTCAATTACGCCACTAGAGGGAGAACAATCTATATTTGCGCAAAAGAGACTCACTTCATTACATGTTACAGGTAACAAGATCAGTAGGATATTGGCCCAACTATCAACGCTATCTTAGGTCCATATATACTGACCTTTAAAGAACGTAGGGCCAAAGGTTGATTTGCGAAAGAATTAGCCACTGTCCTTATTTTACAATTGTGAGTATGAACATAATACTTTACAAAATAGGATTTATGCACTAAATGTTTCTTGGTCATGTATTTCTGACTTCCAGCAAGAAATTGCAGGATGACAAATTCTCGTAGTAGCAGATAAACAGGAAGAAATTCACGAACATACGTAATTTTGTAGGGATAGTGTAGCAAGATGTTTTATAAAGTTTCAAGAACCATATAGGGAATTCTAAGGTTTTGGACAAGTCCTCTTTCTGTATACATTCCCATTGCTTGTCTCTTACTGTAATACTGCAGTCGCATCTCCCACATTTCCAACTTTTCCCACTCCACCAGATTTCACGTGAAATGAAACTCTTTAAATTTATGAATAATCTTCTGTAGACTTTTGAATAGTATCAGGCCAGAGCTTTTCTTATATCTATTAATATGAAGAGCTTCAGAGCAACTGACACACTGTCAGTATTCTTATAAAACATTTTCACTATAGCAGTGTGCCTATTTTTAATTGATAAAGTCATGAAGAACTCTGAGCAGAGCAATAGAATTTAAAGTTTTTCAATACTTCATTGTTTTTCTAGTTAATATTTTTTCTCAGAATTAATTTTTTTGTTGGTAAAATATCACCTTGCTGGTCTGATGAAATGTTCCTTTAAATTTCAAGGAACAATTTAATAAGTACGGTGAAAAATTTCAGTAATTGAAAAAGTTATAAACATTTTTAAAAGCAACTGTGTGTGATATATATACTCAAATTATGCTAAAAATAACCATACTGAATCTCTGAAGATCAAACGAAAGTTAGAATTTTAAACGTTTTGTGTCGCCTTAATAACGACAGTTGAAATTTGTTCAGAAGTTTTGTTTAAAGATGGTTTTCACAGTTATGACAAATGATCCTTTTTCCACTGAGAATTTTAAGTTTAGAAAAGAGATATCCAGAAAACAAGTTATAATTTATATCTTCAGGTGTCATGGAATGATGTTATTAATTTCGAGAATAGAACGTGGAAAATTTTATACTAATTTATGTTGAAATCTTAGGTTCCAATTGTTTGATAAATAGCAGTACTTGCGAAAAATTTAATTGTTATCACCTTTTCGAAGACGTGATACATGGGTAACTTAGATTTCGATGGCTTTGAACCGGTTGAGATAAATCTGTTTCAAATGTTATCTGAAAATAAAAAAAAGTCTTTGAAGTCTTAGAATCTTCTTTATTTTAAGCTGTAATTTATTAAAGTGCATGCCTTTGAAGAGTCCTATAATTTAACTAATACTGAAAAAAATTTTTTGTAAAATCATTGAACTTTGGAAAATAGAATCTTAATTTTCATTTTAAGGCCTTTTGCACAACTTGTGTGTAAATAATTACATTAAAACAAAGATCAAGAATTAAGGTAACGCACACGTGTGCAGACGCATGTACTCAACATCTTCCTTTTTTTAAAAAATAGTCATACATAATGAAAATAATGCAAAATTTGCGAGTACAATATATATATATATATATATATATATATATATATATATATATATATATATATATATATATGTATATAATTTGCATATCTGTCATTAAATACACTGCTGGACAATTGCTAAGGACGGATAACACTATCATCCATAGACACCACAAAATGAAAGGAAGCAAAATGTGGAAAATTAGAATAAGTGCGGGATATTAGTCAGAAGAAGTATGAGTTTGCAAATTTTTTTCCACGTCTGTTCATCACGTGATAGAGTTCATAAGAGCTTTTTAAAGGTTTTGACGCGTGTGGACAGTTGTTGTTTCAAGTCAAAGTTTTACAGGAAAGATTTAATAGACGAACTTAAAATTTTTGGCATGTCTTCCCGACATCACATAGATGATTTTATGCGTGACCGAATTATTGGAAAGATCGAAGAAGGGCGAAAAATAACAGATGTTACCAGGAGTTCGACATCGCTCACAGCGTTGTTTCACGGCTGTAAAGTCATTTAAAACTACTGGAATGTGTAGTAGACGGCACGGGGGAGGTCGTGTTAGAAGTACGACGCCTGCAGAAGACAGATATATCATCCTATCAGCAAAAAGGAACAGGCGCACCACAGATCAGCAGGTGGAAATTAGTTTCTTGCTGCCTCAGGAAAGCAGATCTCCCGAAAAACTGTTGAGGGGAGGAGGACTATACGCACGCAGACTTGTTGTGTGTCCCATTGACCAGACAGCACCGTACTGGTTTGCAATGGTGTCGTGAATCAGGAGACTGAACAGGACTGGGCATACGTACTTTCTCAGATGAGAATAGGTTCAGTCTGTCATCGGATTGTAGACGCCAACTCATCTGGCGCGAGAGTGGTACTGCTTATCGTCCAGAAAATATCCAGGAAAAGGACCGATATCCGACATGCAGTATCATGGTGTGGGCCGGCATCATGATCAATGGCCGCACGCGCCTACATGTGGTTGCGAATGGGACTATGACGAGCCAACGATACATTGATGAAGTTTTACTTCCTCATGTTCGTCTTTTCCGTGGTGCTGTCGGTGATAAATTTGTTTTTATGAACGACAACGCAACATGTCATCGAACACTCGCTGTTCAGGATTGTCTAGACAGCGAGGGTATTCAACGTCTCGTATGGCCAGCGCGTTCTCCAGATCTAAACCCCATTGAAAATGTGTGGGATGCTTTGAGGAGGCAAGTTGCTGGTCGAAACTATCCTCCGACAAACAAGAACACCCTCATCCGTGCACTCACAGAGGAATGGGATAAATTGCCTCAACAGCTGCTGGATAATGTTGTGCAAATTATGGTACGACGTGTGGAATGTTGCATCACACTCCACGGTGGACATATCCCGTACTGATACCTTTCTTTAAGGTGCCTGCTTACTTTTAGATGCATTGTTCCATTTCTCCGTACGCAGATCAAATGAACATTTTTTTTTTCTTTCAAATGTTTTACAGCTTTTGTACTTTCCAGAACAATAAATATTCTTTATTCTAATGTCTGAACAGTGTAACAACTATATTTTATCCTACTAGGCCTCATGTCTCGCTTAATGTTATGCTACATAGCAATTTGTGATCCGTCCTTAGCAATTGTCCAGCAGTGTAATAGTAAGGAAATAGAGTTAGTTAAGATTATGGTGGTAATCTTAATGGTAAAAGAAATTGATTAAATATAGATGATTCTTAGTGGTATAAAAAGGGGGGAGTAGTTAGTTAATTAATTAAGATAAGTTGCATTGTGCTATTAAAAATATATTTAAAAAAATGTAAGGATTTAAAATAAAATTTATAAATATTACTTAGATTCTTTTCTTAATTTAAGCAAATGAAATTTTAAAAGTTTTATTTAAATCCCATTATAAAGAAGGAAATATTTGCCAATTATCGTAATAGATAGGAAAAAATAATCACGATTTAGAAGAACACACACACATGAAACTCGCCGATTCTCTCACTAAAATTTGTTATTTACTCATAACTTTGTACATAAGTCTTCAAGTCATCATTTATTTAGTTTTGGTCAATTATAATTTACAAACCAGAAGATTAGACTGGCGTAATGGACAATTGCATTGGGCATAATCATTTGAAGTTAACACACTTCTCTATGCACATGCTGATAAACTAATTTAAACTGTAACAGGTGTAATTGTCTATTTACAGAATTAATCATACATGATAATCAGCGAGACGGAAAACTAATTGCACATAATCGATATCAGTGATGAGAGAGATCCAATTGTCCTAAATTTCAGCTGTCAGGATCAGTTAAATGAGAAAATTACTATACGAAATTGAATACAGTTATAACTGTTGAAGCAAATATGTAAATGAAATACAGTGGGTGATCGGTTAACGAACATAATCCGTTCCAAGACTATGTTCGCTATCCGAATTGTTCGTTAACTGATCATCGATTCACCATAGACTTCTATGTGAAATCTATTAATTCGTTCTGGAGACCATAAAAATTAAATTTTAAAAAATGTATAATTTCTTAGTAAGTTTTTAAAAAAATAATACATACATATAGTCTTGCATATTAATCAGTCCTTTTCATATTTTGCTTATGGGGCGTTGAAGAACATGTCCAATGTCGATTGCTTTTCTTTCTTTTTCAGGATTTTCCGGAAGTAATATTAATAGCATTGTCGTTGTAAAGATCTCCAACCCTACTGACATCAGCTTGGTTTGGGTGCCATTCTAAGACCACTGCTCTGACATCCTCCCACTTTTTCAAAAGATCTTTAATGGCAGATGTCAGCATTGGCCCTCTTTCGTCTTCCTCTTGTTCAGAAAGAGACACATTTCTCTGTGTTTCTTGGTGTTCTTCCTTCAAAATTTCTTGGAGTTCTTCTGTCGTCAATTCATCTTCATGTCCCATTATGAGCACTTCTATGTCATCTTCGTTCACCTCCAATTCCAAATCTCTAGCAGTTGTCAAAATTTCATCCATAATTTCAGGGGTGTATCCCTGATCACCTCCGAGTATGTGATCGTTGTCTAAACACAAAAAAATCTTTCTTGAAAGTGTTCGTTAACCGATCACCCACTGTATATTAATATTATCAGAAAAGTCGATAATTTGACACAGTTTGATTTACTGTATTTGGAATATTCTTTTAATTAGGATAATGATACTTTTTATTGATAAGTACATTGACACCCCAAAAATTCATGAACACCTCCATTTTTCTATGTACTCGTTTGAATGGGGGGGGAGCTCGTGATTTAGTGGAAATGGTATTTAACTGTTGCTGGAGAAGGTAAGGAATCATTCTTGTTCTTATTTTTGCGAAGGTTGGGAAAGGCTGCTGATTTAAGCGAGTTTGATTGAGGCCTGTTGTAATCCTAAGAGTTGGAATGAGTATCTTTAAAACTGCCCAACCGTTGGGTTGTTCGTATTTATTCAAAGTGGGTAAATGACAGTAAAACCAGTAGAGCCACGAGCAACGTATGCGCAACAAGTTACTGAGTTGGTGTTCATAATGTTTTGGCTCTTCAGTGTATATTAGAGGAAATTAAATCAAAATATTTTGGGAAAATGGTTAGTTTGTACAAAAAAATGTTGTCAGATGGAGGAACTTTGAAGAAAAAATTCTTCTATCCCTTTGATTTGGAACAATGAAACAAAACAAGAAAATCGGAATATTATTATTGTTAAAATGAAACAAATTTCTCCATTTTTCAAACTGGAAACATCATGAAATTTTCTTTTCTTAGCTAGAAATCACTGACATACATACAGAAACGTACGGATTACACATTTTCAAATCTCAAAGTATTTTTGGGACTTTATTTTACACGTCTAGCGTCATTCCGATAGACTACATGGTGTGTGTTTAGTTCTCAAAATATGTCCTCACATTTTTTCAGAATTTAACCATATTAAGTACAATTTATTATTCTTATAGAATAATTGCAAACTTACATTTTTATTTTCCATTTCCATAGTTTTGTGCGAGAATTGCTTAGTTACTTAATGGAAAATAATTACTGTAATTAAAATTACTATATGAAGCCAGGTGGGCATTAAGTCGATCGCGATCAATTGGTGAATTGCCAAGACATTTTGTAGTGACCGCCTTCACATAAAACATTTGACGCGCATACTAAAAGAAACACAGGTGGTTATCAAGATAATGGAAACACCCGTGAATGAAAGAGACATCGTGAATAAAACTGCAACCCAAATTTGAGAGACGTATTCAAGAATTTACTAGACTAGAATCAAAAGTTGCATTCATGGGTTACCCTTTTGGCAATGTTGATGTGAAAAGTATAACTAAAAATATGTTCTCGAGGAAAACGAAGATATTTTTCTCCTTCAAAAGGACGTAATTTGTAAAGAATAACTTTCGGAATCTAATAGAGACGAAGTAAAGTATCCCACAATTTTAAAATATCTTAACATCTTTTTAAACACCTTTAACATCTTTCTTTTGCTCTACCTATCTGTGTGAATTTACATTTTGGACGAAGAATATAATTAAAACAACACATCATTTCCGTTTCACAGATGATCTCTCAGAATCCAGTGCAAGATTAGCAGCTAGTAATTATATACCGAGGTATTCAAGATTGGGGTGGATAATATGAAGGCTAAGTGAGACTATAACAACGAGAACTAATTTTAAGTAAAAATTATTTATTTTTTGATGTATTGTGAATTGTTTAAAAATGCATCATTTGATATTGTTACGAATTTTGAGTAAATAATCTGTATTTGTATGTGTAATGCATTTATATTATTCTACATTATATTTATTTTATGTTAAAATTGTAATATTCATAAGCAATGCCGTTCCTTACGCAATAGTGGCGATTCAATGAGAGCTTGGTGAAATCTTGGCGATAGAGCGAAGTTGGCTTCATATTTAATGGCCAGATTGGCCGCCAATTTGGCGACTCTGGTGACCATTTTGGAAGTCACTGGGGACCCTGTTGGCGAGTTTGGGACCCTCTGGATTCTTCTAGAAAGTAGTGAATCTCTCCACTAATTTCACGCACTATGACGCGTGCAGATTTTTCTGGAAGTTTCCGCAGGGTCTATAAATAGAACTGCGTCAGCCGCAACGAGTCAGTCTGATTTCAATCAGCGAGTAGTGAGCATTGTTTTGACTAGCAAATAGCTCGGCTGTGCTTGTGAATAATCTTTTACGTACGTGTATTTTAAACACTGATAATTGTGTTTGATTGCTGTTGAAGGTGTGGAGACCTTCGGAGATTTACTCTGTGAATATAGCTGTGGAATCCTGTATTCAAAGAATTGGATTTCCGAGAATAAATTCGCATCGCTATTATAGAACTGTTATTTTTCTTTGTGACTGTTTTGATTAAAATCCTCGAACCGGAATCTGCGTAGCAATATTATTAAATTTATGGGTTTAATTATTATGTTTTTATTTGGTGCGTTTTATTTAAAACGTAGTTTTAAAAGAGTAAGCTTTTCTACTGTAGTTATGCAGGAAAATACACATATTCTGTTTTTATTATTGTTATAATTTAAATATTGCTGAGCTTTTTTTTTGCTCATTTCATCTACATTACAAGGTGGACCTCAACATCTTGAAAAAATTAAAAGTAGACCGCGCCATGTAAAAGTTTGCCCATCCCTGATATAAAGGTACAGATAAAAGTGTCAAAAATTGCTTTAAAGGAGAATTGAACATTTTTTCCCCAAATGATTGTTAGAACTTTAAAAATTGTTTTAGTAATATATGTAATATCTCCAAAAGTATAATGATGTATACAATCTACGAAATAGATTCGAATACTTTATACTTCTGGATAATAGATTTTTTTGATAGAAATAGTTAAATGAAAACTAAAGTATTTTTTATCCATATATACTGTGCTGAATATTTATAGTATGTATTAATCTCTCAGGGAGAGATACCAAATTAAACTTAATTTTATGACCCAGTTTTTCACTAGTAAAAAATTCAACTCTAAATAATTTTACTAATTCTTTTTAAAAAGATTTTTTAACAAAATATTTTAAACAAATATTAATACTTTAAAAATCTAATTAAAAAAACTAAAACCGATATCTTAATGCTACTTTTCTCTTAAACGAATTTTTGATTTACGAGGTAAGAGGAAAAAGTTGCCTACATTGGTCTGTGGCAACTTATTGTAAAATTGGACATTATTTTAACTTTATTTTTTTTCAGAAATTGTTCTCCTACATTCAAAAAGTTGTTTCACCGTTCATATAATGGTTTAGAGCCCTCTTGGAAACCATTTTTGGAAAGTGTTTTCTCTCTCTTTGCTTTGTAGTATTTTTAATTTTTTTTTAAATCAGAAACATAGTGTTCCTTCACTTTCCTTTTCGGTCTTTTAAGGAGATAAAAAAAGTACCATTGGGGCTAAGTCATGTAAATAGAGTGATAACATACCTGAATAGGTATTTTTTTTTACAATCTGTAAGCGAAGTGTTGGGCGTGGTCATGCCACATCTAACAGACGCCATCTCGTAGTAATCTAAAGACTCTTATGTAGGAGTTCTTGGAAAATAAATGCGGTAGCTTGAAAAATAAAATTTACTCCCTTGTAAACACCTCCTATATCACTTTCCTCAGAATTCGATGGTTAACTCCAATGTTGTGTGATTTTGACTAAAACGCTTTTATCGCGTTAATTCCACACGTTTCTTTAAGCACCTTAAGTTTCAAATAATTTTTTTTGCCCTGAAAAATGTAGAATTTGATGACACATCGCTTGGATTGCCTGACAATTTTTTTACTCTTTGCAGAGTCGTAATGAATACACTATTCATCCCCAGTTACATTCCATCTCTAAATTGTCCTTCTGTTCATTGTAATTAGAGCAGCTATTTGCAAGTGGAAAATCACCTTTCATCATTTATTGGTCTTAATTCACATGACACTAATTTTTCTTGCCTTTGAATCGTTAAGGTATAGTTAAATTGCTTGTTGAATCCCTTCCAAATATTCTACAAATTCTGTTTGAAGTCTTTATTCAACAATGTTTGTGAATCTGCATCTTTAAAAGATTATGACTTTCTTTCAGGTTTCTGATTTTTTTTCTTTTTATCCATGGCAAAATCATCATTTGTGAATAGTCTGAACTTATACTAACAAGTTGAAATATATGGAATTTTACTCCCACAGACTTTATGACAATTGATGGCCTTCAATTGGTTTTTTCTTCAAACGAAAACAGAAAAAAAAGTTTTCCGTAAATTACATTTCATTGATACAAAGGTCAACATATTATGAGTTAAAAATTATTTCTCGTTTACACTTTTATAGAATAGGCCTAAAGTCGCTTTGCCATGAGATTGTTTAGGTTTCGGTAAGATGTGATTTTTTAATACAGTATTGCCTACTATGTTCTAATATTCTGTTCTTTTGTGTAAGCCCTTTAAAGTTTACTCGTAGTCTCAATAATATTTGACAAAATAAAAACTAAAAAAAAAGATAATTTGTAATTAAAACCTTTAGGTAAGTGTTTATTACTTGGAATCTTTATTATACTTTATGGACAAAAAAAAATCAGACGCAATAAATCCTTTTTAATAACAGAAATATGATAAATCGAAAAATGCTACAAACCCTTTTATGTTTTAGAATACTTTTGTTATTAAAACTCGAATTGGAATTAATAAAGAAATGCTTTTTCTCGGTGAATTCGATTCTAAAATAAGACGACACTTTAATTGCAATCGATCTTTTCAAATATTTGTTGCTAGTAAGAAAACCAGAGAGAAAAATATTTTAATTCCTTAATGGGACTGGAGAGAAAAGAATTGATTTCTTTGGTGCTAAAACATTCAAAGATAACATCCTGCTTTCTCAAAGTGGCAAATACCACACATTAATGGCACGTGAAATGAAATAATTAATGACACATGAAAGAGAGTTAGATGACGCATGAAGCCGATTCGCTAATGGAAAATAAAGTGGCTCAGATATGCTTCGAAATCGTGAAAGAAAGAATTTTTAAATAAAAGAAGGGAAACGTTTCGTGGTTTGAATGTGATGGAAACTCGCTTGTCGTTATGAAAAGGGATAAAAGGATTGTGTGACTATCATTTTTATAGTGGAAATATATTCAGAGATTAGAAAAGTTATTTGAATTAAATTTATTTGGAATTTTTGCATCTCAGTTTCTTTCACACTGAAAAGAAAGTATTAATTTTTGATAAACAGCTTCACACATTTTGATGTTTTTCTTCTTGCCATTTGATTAAGTCCTTTTAAAAATGCTTTGTATGATAAAGGTAATTGATGTCAAAAATCAATGAAACTTGCAATGCTTTCTTCTGTGCTTATTTGCAGTGCTTTCAAATTACCCGAGGGAAGTTGTTGAAATAAGAGTTTTTGAAGAAATGAGTATTATATCTGAGCCTAATTGAATTACTTATCTAACTCTGAAATTTTGAAATCCTGTACTATTCAAACTACAGGGTGATTATAATTAAAGTTCCATTTTTAAAATGCTGTAAAAAATGAACCATTGGTCAGAAATATTTCAAATTTGAAGTAAGTATAGTTGAAGAGGGAAATAGTACAGCATAAGAAAAAAATTCCAAAGTGTATCACTAGATAACGCTATAAGCAACATAATGAAAATGGATTCGGTTGTAAGTGGCATTTTGAATCGAATTAAAATTCTTTGTCATGAGTTACAAATTAATCCAACTGTACTGTTTAATGTGAATGATTGTTTTTGGTTTTTGACCTGAAAAGGACTTCCAAGTCATTTAACAGTTGCTGCACTGGTAATGAAAAACCCATCCATCATGGCAAAGTCGTACCATATTGGACGGGAAAAATTGGATTTTAATTGTTTTTGGATCAAAAACTGCATGAAAAGCAACAATGAAAATTCCAAAGAATTTTTTTTTCTCAAGGTATCCGACTACCCTAAAACTGTGAGTTTTGCCAAATTTTTCTTATGATTTTAATTTACAGGCCATCTTATCAGCTTTATAAAAATACCAAGTTTTTTATTTTTCGTTAGCTAGAACATAAAATACGACTGTTTTAGTAAAAGCAGATACCGTAACTTTGCATAAGATGTCAAACATTAAAATGCGTTTTACTCGAAATGTGTTTTTTTTTCGAAAAGCTCACGCGGGGGCAGCGATTGCTGAAAAAGTTTTTAATATAATTTACTGAAATTTTTGGTGAATGGTCTACATATAACAGTAGAAGTTTTTTAACCTTCAGATTTATCAATCGCTATTTTATTACAAAATGTACAGTTCTTTATGTGAATAAAATCACTGGTTTTTTAAGCAATTTCATATAATTACTAAGATAAGGTGTTCTAGTTTTTGTAAGAAACTAAAATATACCTTATCCTGAAGGTCATTTCAAAAAGGAATAGCAAAGTAATACATCAAAATCGAAAGATTGAGAATTTGTTCATTTACTATTTGTACAGAGCGGGCCCCGGGCACGTAATCTTTTACCCATTTTTTCCCATTTTAGCAGTAATATAATAATTTATTTTCCTCTTCTTAACTGTAGCCTTTTTTTCTTGAAATGTACTAAATAAACCTAAAAAACACTACAAATTCTCCATATCTCCATTTTTTAAAAAAAAGTTGTCGCAAGTAGTCGAATACCTTAAGCCATACCATTTTTCTTTCCACAAGTATATTCAGTTCAAATTTGAAGTCATTCTGAGTCATGGCTCTTTTTTTACAGCATTTTGATAGTGGAACTTTAATTATAATCACCCTGTATAATGCATTTTATTGTATTTATAAAAAATATCCAAGCAAACGGATTACTTTTTTGTTTTAATTTTCATTCAAAGTTAATAAACACAATGAGGAAAGTATATCATAAAGTTCAATAAGATAATTTTGTTCATCATGATAAGTATTTCTAAACGCAGTGCATATATGATAATAAACTAAAATTATATTTTAAAGTAATTATGCAATTCAGACTTGATATAAATCACTGATGAAGAATTTATGTGTTGATATAAATTCAATGGAATTCTTACGAATTTTTCCGAAATTGATTTTTTCCAGTATTCTTGTAAATTCTATTTATCATGTTTTTTGATTTTGTTGCTATCTAGATGCAAATTTATTTAAATACCATATATTTTGTTCCTCTATCTCTTTTGTATCAATAGAATGTTCTACTGTATTTTCTACGTTTTTCTTTGTTTCGTTAAAAATGAACGATTTGGAAATTTATATTCATTGTGTGTAATATAAAATTTTAAGAAATACATTGTGCATCCCTTAATACACCTAACTCAAATTTTTTGAATGAAGTCTTATATTAGATTAAACAAACGAGATAACAATTGACTTATGCATCTTTCAAATTCAAAATATTCTTCAAGTCTGATGTGCAAGAATCTTTAAAAAATATTTAGAATTTCGTCAACTCATTCTTAGGTATAACAATCCAAATTGCATTATTTTGCATTTATTAATATTAACTACGCAGTTACATTTCTCTCATATCAATAATAACATGATCCTTTTTTATAACATAAACATATCAATTGGTATTTTGTTTCAAATAAGAGAGTGTGAAATAATTTAGTTCTTAAACACACAAATTGATATTAATGAATTTATTTTATATCAGAATTTTTTTTCATTCGGTTTTCTATAGATTGCAGTCTTGAAGAATAACAATAGATATCGACTCATGATACAGATTTTTATGATACTCATCTGAGGATGTGCAGTAATGTTTAACAAGACCACACGTTTCGCAATCAGAGGGAATTGAGATAAAAATGGCCTTTATATAACCAAGTGGTTATATAATCATGAACTCGTGGTTAACGTGTCACGAATTCGTGCTCTTGTGCTACTGAAGTCCCATCGTGTAGAGGCACTGATGACCGTTAAATCTGTCATGGTTCAGTCTTCCCGCTGGTTTGATGGGGATGTTTGGTAAGAGGGTGTCAGCTCAGAAGTCATCCTCGGCGCTTGGCTGTGGTTCAGAATTACAAGGTCATTCGCCAGTAGCCTTTGTGTAACTTGAGAGTGTGACGCATAAATTAAAACCAACTCAAAATCTAATTCTTTCTGTGTTTGCATATATAAATATTAGGATTTTGTAATTCAAATATTAGAATATATTTGGCTTTCATGTAGTTTTTACGTAAAAATAATATTACTCTAATTTTAATTGTTTTAATATTGAAACAAAATGTAAAAATGCTATGAGTTCTTACACACTTACATTAAGATTCGATAGTGAAAGTAAAGAAGTGTGATTAAAACACTCTGTTTTAATCTCTTTTTTAATTAACAAATTATTCCCAAAATTATTTGTTTTGACTCTTGCTTCTCAAAAACTTTTATTTTTATTGATTCAATATAAAATTTTGTCTATAGGAATATTTTGTATTCAATAAATTTTTTATTAAACTAAAGATAGTCACAAAGTACTATTATATATTTTTAAAAAGGGCATGAACTGTAATAATTTTAGACAAGAAACTTAAAATCAGAAGCTTAGGAATTTTTTTTAAGAGAAATATATTTGTAATTATTTATTCTATATAACAAACGGGGGCGTAGCTACTGTCGTATCAGCCGTATCAATGATACGGGGCCCCCAAGCTATAGGGGACCCAACATGTTTAACTACAATCCCACTAACAGGACATTCATTTCTAAGAAAAGGACCCCAAAGGAATTTTGATACAGGACCCACTCAGAACTATAGCTACGTCATTGATTGATAACAAAAAAAAAAACATTTCCAATACGAGAAAGGGAAAAAAAATGTAAATAAAATTTTTGTTTTTTTGTAAAAAAGAATACACAACGCTATACACATGTATAAAATATATCATTAATGATTACAACAATCAGATTTAAAATGCATACTTGTAAACGAAGCAAAAAAAAAAGACAACTTATTTTTATTTTATGGAGTAAGCACTTTAGCTTGTAATGTAAATTAAATGTCCGTTTTAAAAAAGAACGAGACAGAAAAAAAAGTTCCATTAGGAACTGAGATGCTAATTCATGCTTCAACACGGCTCTAAATTCTAAAGCGAAAGAAAAAAATTAAATTGTTGCAGAGGATGAATACATTTAACTTGATTTTTGTCTTCCAGAAGTAGAAATCAGAAATCTTTCTAGTATACGGTTTTTTCACCCCGGTTGCAACCACTTACTCTTATTACTTTACTTTCTACGGTTGAATAACGTTTTCTTTCGACTGAAAAATTGAATTTTTTTGTCGAAGTTTTTATATTCTCTTTTTCTGATTACAAATTTCAATCAGGTAATTTCAATTTAAGATGGATTTTTTAAGCTCCATTTACTTCATTCTTTTTTTTTCTTGTATACTACGCTTCTCTGTTAATTTAACTAAAACATCGATTTTTAATTTTCATGTTGATTAACCTACCTCTCTCTCTATTAAGGGAATCTTTTATATTTTAGATTTTTTTAATGCTTCATATCATTGCATCATAATCTTATGATTTGTATTACGTCACTAATTTAAACACAGTTACATTAATTCTTTTACATTTGGGTACTGGTTTGTAATGTAAACATTTCAAATATTCATTCAACTTAAAGTTTTATTATACTTTTAAAAGTATGTGAACAGAAAAAAATTAAAATAAACATTTCCTAAATTTAAGCAATATTGATCAAGTTGAAAAAATAAGAATTATTAGTAATAGAGTTCACCTAATTCACTTTTACATAGAGTTTGAATAAGTTTAATTTTACTTGGTTTTTCTTTTTACTGAATAGAAATTTAGTGGTGATAAAAGAATGGGAAGGAATTTGATTATTAATGACGTGTAGGAAGAAAGATTCGATCTGGGTACCTTCCGTTTCGTACGCGAGTACTTTATCGAACACGCCTAAACGATAGTCTTCGCGTGATGTTTGGTACTAATTTATACAGATATCACACCCCCCACAGACGCATTTCTAAGTAACGTGAAGACTATTGGTGGCGGATCTCGTAATTTTGAACCTCGGTGTTATGAAGAGAGCGACATCTGTGAGGTACAGGAACCACTTTCTGAACCTCGCCACACCAACGTAAGCCTTTTGAACAACAACACATTTTAGTGCATTAACTCCTTTACATGGCAGATCTCCAGTGACACCAGGACTCCAACTCACAATTCGTCATTCACAGCGGTCTCATGGGAATAGAAACTTGCTACTTTTTAGAAATATGCACATGAATATATTCAACTTACCAAAATTTGCTATTAAAAATGCATAGCCGGTGCTGAATCTATGTACAATAAATAAGTTATTGCCATATTCTGGATCCAAATGCAAATTTAAAACATAGTATTGTTACGTTGGTTGGGGTTCGAGAATTTTATGCAAATTAGTCACAAAGTACAAGAAAGTTCTTTAAGACCGATGAAAATTTGTTATCGAAAATTCAATCCTTTAAATACAGGATTATACAGCACTATTCGCAGAATAAATCTCAGAAGGTCTTCACACCTTCAACAGCACTCAAGCACAATTATCAGTGTTTAAAATACACGTATTTAAAAGATTATTCATAAGCACAGCCATGCTAATCGCTAGTCAAAACAATGCTCATTAATCGCTAGTTGAAGCAAGACTGATCGTTACGGCGAGCACTGATAAGAAAGATAACCGCTTGCGCCATAGAGCGTGAAATTAGTGTATTTCTCCACAAATTTCTAGAAGAATCCTGAGGGTCTCGAACTTGCCAACATAATCGCCCAAATGGTCACCAAATTGGCGGCAAACTTGGTCGCCAACTATGGTGCAAACTTGGCTCTATCGCCAAGATCTCGTTAAGTTCCCATTGAATCCTACTATAACGTAAGGGACGGCATTGCTTGTGAATATTACAATTTTAACATATAACACAGAGTATTATAAATGCTTTACATACCCAAATTCAAACTATTTACACTATTTACACACATATCAGCATATATCAGTACTATTTATATCAGTATAAATGTTAATTTTATTTTTTATTACGTCAGAACGTATTTTGTTTGTTTACTTTAAGTAAATTGATAATTTTTTAAAAAAATAATCATTTGTTTTCGATTTTTCAATAGGCTCGCCCCCCTCTTGTAGAATTATCACCCCCTTAGGGGACGCGCCCCACAGTTTGAGAACACTGTCTTAAAGGGAATATTTATGGCTGAGCAACAATTCCCAAGCCATTTGTCACAGATGTTAATGTCAAACGTTGTCTACGGGGGTGTCATACATTCACAAAACCTGGTCGATTCTTAAGTAGAAGAAAATAATATGGTCTGAAGAATCTTCTTTCACTCTTTTCCCTACAACAGGATGGATGCAAGTTTGGAGGACAATTGTACAAGAGCATAATTGTGATTGTCTTTTTCTTACTGCCAAGCATGGAGGTGGCTCTGTCATAATATGGGCGACCATGTCGTAGTTTTATGTTAGACCATTCGTGATCGTAACCCTGGAAGGAAGGATCACTGGGGAGAGAAGTATAGATAAACTTTATTTTACAAAGTCCATCCCATGATTTAAACTTTGTTTCCTGCAGGAGCAGCTTGGATTTTCTAGGATGATAATGCACGATCCATGCAGCAGGACTTGTCCAATCATGATTTGACGATTACGAGGATGAAGTTCAACATCTACCTTGGACTGCACAGTCAGCCGACCTCAATGTAATAAAACTGCTATGGTACATTTTAGAGCGTTTGTGATGAATCTGTACGGCACCTTTCCACTAATATTCTTAGGCGTCTTTGGGGATTGTAAATTCGCGTAGATTTCCAATCAACTCTAAGAGGAGAACGGGATATGCAAAGTAGATAGGGTATTTAAAGAGAGCGTTGTAAGTTAGTGAGGATGAAGGCTATTGAGCCAGCAGCAGTAATGACAACGTTTAGAGGATTCAATTGGATTACGATAGTGAAGCGTTGCTGATAATATTCAACGAAGGAACCTTAGGAAGTTCATATACCTCAAGAAATCATAAGTACTACCAGGTGATATATTCTAGTTTAATACCGCTTACCAAAAGCGTTAATTTGATAAACTTAGTTTCAGCTAATGAAAGCTACTAATTCAAGTTGCGTGTATTTCTCAAACCTCCTATTCCGGTAAACCCTTTTGATATTGCGCGTAGTTATTGATTAATTTCATATTTCGTAATTTAATTAATATGAAAAGCAAATCCCTTTTGTTTGACGTAGACATATAGATACTATATGTCATTAAAGTTTTTGATATTTGAATCAAGTGAATAAATATAAGTTATTATTATACAAATGGCGTCTGGTCATTTTTTTTTTGCCTCAAATTTATCTTAGTGTTCAGGGTGGAACCCAGGGGGGTTCCTGCACGTTCAATACGGAATCGATATCCTTCATTTGCATTGCTCCCAGAACTTACACAATATTT
Organism: Trichonephila clavipes; assembly: GCA_019973935.1. NCBI lineage: Eukaryota > Metazoa > Arthropoda > Arachnida > Araneae > Nephilidae > Trichonephila > Trichonephila clavipes. The sequence continues at coordinate 36,715 of BMAU01016313.1, read as the reverse complement.
CATGCAGAATGGTATAATATTCCTCTAAAAACTATCCAGCAATTGTATGAATCGATTTATAGGCGAATTCATGTTGTATTACCTGCCAAAAGTGTGGTCTTAGACTATACTAATAAAGGAGTCTTTATAAATCTAAGATGTTTGTATTATTTTGATAACCACCTGCATATTGTTTAAAATCAATAATGGGATTTTTGATCAAAAACTCATTTACACACATTATATATATTTGTGTGCGTCGTGTATGAATAAATATAATATGAAGTAAAATTTATAATTATTTTCATTTTAGGGGTTCATGTGATTAAAAAAGTTTGAATCCCACTGGTGTAGATAAACTTAAATGGCCTCAAAATATGTAAAAAAAATGACCCTGTTTTTGAGGTAGATAAAAAAAATCAATAACCTCAATTTACAAACTTCAATGAATTTCAGATATTTGCTATCCATTAGGATAAGCTTCTTCTTTAATTAAGAATTTTTTAAGATTATAGAGATTCATTTTTAATACAGATTATATTTAATTTCTTTTTTAATGTAGACTACACAAAAGCTTAATAAAGATCTTTGGCACTAATGCGAGCAGTTCAACATGACATCTACGGAAGTACCTCATAAATCAATGTCCAAGATTCAATTTTTTATTACCTTAACATAATAATACCATCATTATAGAGACGTTTTAAATTTTATGCGAAAGCTATACACTTAATTTTATTAATACTACCTCATTTACGTGTTAGAAAAAAGTCGATTGCTAGACAGCAACATCCATCAAGTCAGAGAACAAAAAATAAGTGGTTTCCGAACTCCATTGAAAAGCCTTCGTCCCTATTTAAAGACTGATGTCTGTATGAAAGTTTTCGAAAAAAAAATGAAGTTTAAAGACTTAGTGTTAGAAATGTTTATAGTTTTACTATACAGTAAAACTGTTGAAGCGGAAGAGGATATAAAGTCATTGAAACTTTTACTTTTAAAAACAGAAATCCACGTGAAGTGATGTAGAAAATGGCTCGCGTCAACTCTTGCCATCTTGAGTTTTGTTTATTTTGTGATTTTGTTCGAGACTTATAAAAAGATTATTCCTTTATTCCACCATAAAATAGTTAGAAAGTAATTCATCTCTTAAAATAGATAGGTAATAATGTATCCAATGCAATTCAAACAATGTAATCCTTTAATAGATAATAATGTTATGTTTTTTAAAAAAAGTTATAAAATACTTTAATTTAATGCTTTGATGTTTTTTTTTGTTTATACACTCATTGCCATAAAAATTGGCGCACCAAAAAAAAGTCATCAAAATGAAACGAAACTTTACATTGTAAGTACTACTTTGATATACGTGATTAGAAAATCAAAGAAAAAGGATCATTTGTTTCAGAAGAAAGTACAAATAAACGGAAGGTTTACTACTTTGTTGGACCCCTCTAGCGCGAATGCGCGATACGATATGAGCGGGCATTGAGGTATACAAGTTCCGTATGATGTCCTGAGACAGGCAGCTCCACATTTGCTGTAAGCGTGTCTCTAGTTTGACCAAACTCGTCGGTTGTCCAACTTACCGTCTCAAATGATCCCATATATTCTAGATTGGTGATAAATCTGGTGATCGAGAAGGCCAGGGAAGGGTGGTAATGAGGCTGAGGTAGTCTTATGACATGCCTGCTGTGTGTGGCCTAACATTATCTTGCTGAAAAATGGCTCAGGGGAGACGGCCATGAGTGGCAACACTTGTGACTGAAGGATGTCATGGACGTACTACTGGGCAGTCATTGTGACATGAACCAATATTAGGGGTGACCGTGTATCGTAAGCAATGACACCTAGTACCATCACACCAGCTGTGATAGCGGTATGTCATTGTAAAGTGAAGGCAGGATTGAGAGGCATTAAATCATGGGGTCTCCCCACACGAACAAGATTTTTAAAACTGCTCAAGTTGAACTTAGATTCGTCACTGAATACGACCTGGTACTATTCCGTTGCAGTCTAATACCGTCGTGCATGACAGCACTCCAAACGGAGGTGTCAGTGGATGGGTGTCATTGGCAGCACACATAACGGGCTCCGTGATATCAGATGTCCTTCAACCGGGTGTCTTGCGACTCTTCGGAAAGACACAGGGTTCCTGTAGTGAAGTAGTGAAGGTGCTGTCTATGTCTCGACAGCGGCAAATGTGTCAGTTGGCTTTACGCGTGCGTGTCGTATGATGTGAAGGTTTTCTCGACGACGGGTCTGCCGAGAGATTCCTGAGCCTGGTCATCGTGTATATGACATCTCTTGTGTCCACTTGTCCCAACACCTCCTCACAGTCAGAACGGCCTACTTGACGAGCTGACCACTCAGCTACCATCACCTCGATGATTCTTCTCTCGAATCCTGACGGCTGCTCATATTTTCGATGGCGGCGTTACGGCATGTCTACCACAGCGTTTTCTTAGCAAAAGAATAAGTGCATTCGAACAAGTTCTGCTTACCTTTTTTATACTCCAAGGAGGACAAAGTTCAACGCTTTCTAGTGGCAATACTCAATGCACAATCACGCTGCATTTTTAATCATTTGCATATTTACCCAACATGTACCTTCATGCTAAGTTTCGTTACGATTTCACTATTACTTCTTGGTGCACACATTTTTATGGCAATGAGTGTATTAATGAAATTCCTTTACACCAGTGCTTCTCAAACTTTCACTATTGGCGACCCAGTTTTCAGCCATAATTTTTATCGCGTCCCCCTTATACAATAATAATACACTTTGGGGCGATAAAGCTACAATACTTTCTTAATTATAAACCGTATAAATTAGATAAGTATTAAAAATTTTGTATTTGTTACTTTTAAGTAATATTTATTTTAAGCAAATTATTTTTAAGTGATAGGATAACTATTGTTATTTTTCTTTTCTCTAATTTTTAAATTGGAACAAATTGCAAAATGAAATTTGATTAATAATTTATTTCCTCCATCATCCATTTCTAAAAGTATAAATGTCATTAGCAAAAGAGTCTAGTCTATGTTGCACTCTATCATATCCATCACATTTGGCATTAATATTTAAAGCGAGAAGACTTCAAAATATTTTAACCCGGGAGAGCAGGACTCTTTCAAGGACTTTTCATTTTTTTTCTTTGAAAATTTGAGAAAAAATCCATTAAAAGTGAACTAAAATGCTTCAAAGGTACGTAACCTTAATAAAGGACACAAATCACAGACACTTTTCGCTAACATTACAGGAATGATATTTGCAAGTAAAATCGTCATATTTTGTTCAAATTATTCTAGTTTAGCTGTCCTTTGATTTTGAGATCTGCGCGACCGCTCCAGTGTTAAATGTATTCAATTTAAAAATATGGATGTTAATTCTAAAAACGAATTGTGTAAGACACGTATTTCATCATACTTTACTTGTTTCAGAATACCCATAAAATAAGTTTTAGCCAAATAATCCTTCAAGGACATAACCCTCTAATCATATCAATAAGTTTTCCTAAGTCAAACAATGATGACTGATGCAAATCTGCTTGCTGGGTGAAAAGTGAGCAAGTCTTCCTTTTCTTTCTACAGATATTGTACAACATTTCAATAATAATAATAACAGTGATTCATTTTTTATCTTCCTAGAATTTTTCTCTGGGTCTGAGCTTTTTTTCCCCTGAAAGAGTAGTATTTTAGGTTTAAAAAGAAACGTAATAAAAATCTCTCATAAGTAACACACAGTAAACTCACAGTAAATCAAGCCAAATGGGTTTTTTATTTAATTATATGATTAGATCGGTGATAAACGTATGGAACGATAAACTTTTATTTTTGATGAAGTATTCGACAGCTGATATATATAAATCATGTCGGTGTAAGTGCGTATTTTTTTATATCTCAGAAATTATTTTGTTTACTTCGTTCCAGTAAATTAATTTTTTAAACCTTTAATTTCTGATATGCTCGCGCCCCCTCGTAGGGTTATCACGCCCCTCTAAGGGGGAGCGCCCCACAGTTTGAGAAACACTGCTTTACACTAAAGATTAAAAGATTTACCCCCTTCCCTTTTCCAGTTATATGTTATCACCTTCAATTCTTTTAATATTTTACAGTATACTATCATTAGAAAATGCATTTTAGATGGCAAATTTTAATGATGCATGTAAAAGTAAAATTTAAGATAATGATGATTTGAGTAGTGAGAACGGATCGGTATGTAGTAGAACTTTAATA
>BMAU01016313.1:0-30000 GCA_019973935.1 Trichonephila clavipes | reverse complement strand
GCAGAGATTGTTTTGAAATGAATAAAATGCACAAATAATATACTCATTTATTACTTTAAAATAAAAAATCAAAACTAAACACGTAGATACAATAAAAAGTAAAATGCTTCCATACATTCATTTTTATAGCGATGGACCTCTTTTTCAATTTATTATAGAACTTCTGGATAAAAAAGAAAATGTTCTCTAGAATATTATGCTACTTATTCAGAAGTTGGAAGTTTTATGTTATTTATGTTGCGCACTATATTTACTATTTAAAAAATATTATTATGGTACTGTGTATCTTTCCTGGTAATACACAAGAGTGTAATGTACAACAATACTTCAAAAACATTTCAATTTATCATACAAATGTGTAGCATAATTAATTTAGAAAATTTAGGCATATAGAATGTATGACATGCTAATTCAAAAAAAAAAAGAGTTCATTCAAACAATAACTAACAAAACCCAGCTTTGATTAATTTTTAAAATTATATTGAAGGTAATGTGTAACAAGTAATATAAATTTTTTTAAGTCAATTCCTACTTCGTTAAAAAACTTACTGCTACCATCTGTCATAGATAAATCTAGCTTCGCCAGAAATAACGCAGAGTAAATTTAAAATTAAAAAATAAAATTTAATTAATGAATTAATATTTGAAAAAAAAACTGTATTATCATCAGGGGTCATCCACTACAAGTTTAAAAAATGTATTTGAACTTCAGTGTATGAATAAAAAAGTATTTTATTAATGTTTGAAAATTTAAACAATATATAAATATATATAGAGAGAGGGAGAGAGTGACTAAAATAGTAGGAATTGAAAAATAACATATTAAAAGAATAAACCTATGAATTCAAAGTTTTCTTAGTTATTTTTATATAAATAAAAATTTGATTAATAAAAAGAATTCACCTATGTGATTTAATGTAGAAATAAATAACTTGTGTATGTGTGTGTGTACATAAAAATTAATGTCATTGTCAACTAAATAGCTGTATTAAGTAGTTTTAAAAATAAACGAATTTAAGTGCTTTTGATTGCAAAGATGAAATTGTAAATAAAATCTTTCGTCACCAAAATCTTTGAGTGCTTCTTGGAATATGTATAACTAAAAATAACATTTTCATCACTTTATCCTGTAATTTGAGTACATTCATACATTTCGGAACATGTTCTTAAAATAAATTCAACTAAATCATTCCCCAATTCCTTTTATTTCATTTAATGAGATTTCAAATTTTTAAACTGCGAGATCAAACACACTTAAGGCTCACGATTGTTATAATAAGATTCTTCATGAAAAGTTACGGATCATTTCCACGCCTTACAAGAGCTCCATTCTCTCGAAATCTGCAGAGAGCTCTTAAAAATCTTTACAACTCCAGAAAATCCTGTTTACTCTGGAGTATTATCTCGAACATAATGGTTTTCTGTCAAGAAAAGATAAAACTGGAAACTCAAGCGCTACCTCTAAACTTTACTGTAGGATACAGCAAAGAATTTTAATAACGTTACTTTTAAAGTGCATAAAACTCGAAAATTTCATCGGAAGGAAAACTTTACGTATGCTTCATGTCATAAAGCTGAATTTCACACCATACTTTTTTTATTTTAACAAATAAAAGCCAAGTTGGTGATGTGAGAGAGCCAATAGAAATTTTGGAGCTTTGTGTGCTTTAGTAGGATTCAATTAAAATTTAGATGGGAAGCTTTCATAATCACTATTATCCCAAAATGATTTTAGAAGCACAGTATTAAGATCCTTTTAAAGATGTTAGGATTACAACAATTTGAAAGAGCTCTTTGTGAACTATAATTAGCATTTTTTTCTGTCTTGCTGTACTTTTGAAGCAATATACGAATGGTATTTGAACTAATTCTGAAATTATTCTTAATCGTTAAAAATTACTCTTAAATATTTGGTAAGTTATCTTGAAGCTGAGATTAGAGAGGAATTTGGTTTGAGATTGATAAATAATATTAATTTCATAAAGCCTTTGTTTCCTAGCATTTCCTTTTTTAAAAAGTTTATTATTTTAAAAACTACCTTTAGTTAGTTTTTTAAGGCAATATATTCTAATTAAGACCAGAGTTTGCATTTATGTTAGATAAACATTTGTGGATATTTGGCCTTATCTTTTATTTTAATATTTTGAAAATGAGAAGCAAAGCTTTTTTCATACATACATTACATTTTTATTACCTTGAATAAATACAATAACTTGAGAACAGGGATAATAATAGAAAAAGTGCTTGTTTTGTTGTTGGAAAAAACACATTGTATTATTTGGTCACGTTTTTTCAATCAAGGAATTTAATAAATTCTGTCAACAATTTTTACTGCCCAATGATGATATGAAAAATTATGTAATAAATGAGCTGATTAACTTAAATTCACCCAATAATTCGGGTTTATTTTGTAAATATGAGTGGCATATTTGATGCAACATTTTCATTAAAACGGTTTAAAGGTCAGTTACTCTCGGAACAGTAATATTAAAAAAAGTGTATAATTGAATATTTTTGAAGTGACAACTTCTTTAGGCGCGTTTTGCTGAAGAGTGAACTTGAATGATGCGTTTTAAAAAATCAAGAATTGTTACACTCGGGTGTGTAACGCTCGTAACAATACGACTGAATGGTAACAATACTACTCGTAACAATGCTACAATATCATTTGGGTTTAATGAGTCATGTATCGGAGAATTTGTGCAATGAAATGTGGAGCAGGAAATGGACAAATAATTCTACTGCTTACTATTTGTATTTCACCAGATCAAAATGTAGAGAAAATTATAGAATTCATTCACAAAAATCCAGTTGCCTACACTGAAGCCGGATCAACTCTTCTGAACAAATTGCCTATTATTTTAAGTGGGGATTTTAATGTAGATTTTTCAAAGGACACAAATCAAAGCCTTTTAGATTTTTAAAAATCAAAATTCAATTTAATTATGTCAAATGATCCAAATGAAAGCACGAAGTACGGAACAACGCTTGGCGATTTTTTTTAGATATTTAAATAATTTTGAATATAAAGTATTTGTAACCTGTTTCAGCTACCGTAAACCTATTGTTTCCTTCTTAGAATACAATTAATTCCCAAATATGATTGTATATTTTGCAAAAATATTACTTTATAAGTACAGAAATATGAATAAATAATTTTATATGACCATACTAATATCCCCTTGTTTTTTATTCTCACCTAACTGATCCCTGAAATAACATTACAAAATTTGAAGTTAACACTTCTATAGTGTGGTCATACGAACACACACTTTTTTGATATTTTTAGAGTCTCCTGAAGTAGAATATACATTTTAAATTGTTTTAAAACTATTATTACACTACAAAGTTGTTTAAATGCAATTGTATGGTAAAACAGGAAGAAAGAATAACATTTTAAAACTACTGTCAGTTTAGGAAAAATGCTTCTTTAATAACATTTTGCATCTATATAACTAAATATTCGGTACAGAGCCTTAACTAGGATTTTAAAAATACATAAATTAGAAGTGGATTTATCCATATTTGTATATATCATAATAGAGAGATTTTGATAAGAAACACCAGCTATTATTTCAATTGGTAGTAACTCTGAAAATAATGTGAAATTTTCAAAAGTCCTAGTTCAAGCTCTGTAATGAAGTCTCAACTATATATAGGCAAAATATTATTATTCTGGAGGCATTTTTCACAAAAATTTACATTTTCAAAAATATTTATTGCAATTATATTCTTAGAACAATTTTTTTTGTATGTTCCATTTCAAGTAACAGTATACAAGGTGTAACACACACACACACGCACACACAAACGAGACTAAGTGTGTGGCTTGAAAAAAGAGGGAAGTTGGCAACAACTGTCTTGAATGCGTCATCCCACGCACCTTTACTTTCCATGCGGCTAGTTTCACCAAAATAGATCACGCTAGTTGTAAGTACTGGGCCATTGAGTGAACACGTGCACGTGCATTTTGTCGGTAAAATGTCGAATAAATATCAAGTTTCTTGCGAAACTTAAGAAATCAGTTACGAAAAAATTTAAATTGTAACGGAGGTTTATGAAGAGATAAATCTTTGTCTCTTGCACTTGTGTTTGAACGGTATAAGTGGTTTTTTTGGGGGAGGGAGAATGTGGAAGATGAGAAGATTCTGAACGTGCTGGGAGCCCAAGGTCAGCAATTGCAGTCCCAAACAATGCCAAAATTCGTTATACAAAGTGTTTTTTTCCAGGTATAGAAGTTTAAGTTGGCATTACTTTCCAAGATGGCGACCGATTTAACAGCTGTCAAGTGATTTATTCTCAGTTTGGTTTGGCAATTCATCATGAATAGACTCACGCCTGAACAACGCTTTCAAATTGTGCAATTTTATTTCGAAAATAATGGTCGATTTTCATAAGCGAATTTTGTTTAGCGATGAAGCGCACTTCTGGTTGAATGGCTACGTCAACAAACAAAACTGCCGCATTTGGAATGAAGCTAATCCACAAGTGTATGTCGAAACACCGTTACATCCAGAAAAACTGACAGTTTGGTGCGCTTTATGGGCTGGTGGAATCCTTCTTCAAAAACGATGAAGGCCACAACGTTACAGTCAATGGTGATCGGTATAGAGCCATAATTACTAACTTTTTCATTCTTGAATTGAACAATCATGATGTCTAGGAGCTGTGGTTCCAACAAGACCGCGCAACATGTCACACACCTCGTGCCACAATCGATTTATTGAAAGACACGTTTGGTGACCGCCTAATTTCACGTTTTGGACCTGTGAATTGGCCTCCAAGATCTTGTGATTTAACACCGCTAGACTATTTTCTGTGGGGCTATGTAAAGTCATTGGTCTATGCGGATAAGCCAAAAACGCTTGACCATTTGGAAGACAACATTCGCCGTGTTATTGCCGATATACGGCCACAAATGTTGGGAAAAGTCATCGAAATTTGGACGTCCAGATTGGACTACATCCAAGCCAGCCGTGGCAGTCCTATGCCAGAAATCATATTTAAAATGTAATGCCACAAGATTATCTTTGGAATAAAAAACAATTCATGTCAATCGAATAATACATCGTTGTTTTATTGCAATTTAAAGTTCTATACCTCTAAAAAAACACCCTTTATGAGTGGGTTTGCACTCTCATCAATTGTCATACGTTAATTGACACTACTACATTGAAGTACGTGAAAGACTTCATGAATAAAGTAGGAAAAAAGGCTAGAATTGGGGATTAATGGATGGCTGCTGCATAGAGACAATGCACCCACTCACACGGTCCTATTTTTCAAGCAGTTTCTGAACAGCAAAAATATTACTGTGTTGGGGAATCCTCCTTATTCACATGATTTGGCCCCAAATGACTTTTTTTACTTTCTATAATTAAATCTTGCTTCAAGGGAACCCATTTTACCTCAGTTGAAGAGGTTCAGGCAAAAACGGAGAATCTCCTGAAGGACTTTCCAAAAACCTCGTTCTAGAACCCACAATGACAGCACCAAATGCAGAAAGTTTGTGAATGCTGAAGGGAACTACTTTGCAGGCGATACTGTCACGGAGAGTTGATTTTATAAGTATAATGAATTATTGGACCAGTTTCACACCTCGTATATAAAAAATATTCGCTTATACGCTGTATTAAAATCACGTTTGTGAAAGTAGTCAGATACCTTAAGGAACGCTAATTGAAAATATTTGCATATTTTATTTCCTTCAATTAGAAACACGTTATTGAAATTCAATGAAATATTTAGTACGATTTCTATATAATCATACTAATATAAATATTTTTTGTATGCTTTCTTTGATTGAGTAAAATATATTTCCAAAATGTTTTATAAAGGGTGTTTTTTTAGTGGTTTAGAACTTTAAATTGCAATAAAACAACGATGTATTATTCTATTGACATGAATTTTTTTTATTCGAAAGATAATTTTGTGGCATTACATTTTAAATGATTTCTGGCATGTGACTGCCACGGCTGACTCGGATGTAGTCCAATCTGGACGTCCAATTTTCGATGACTTTTCCCAACATTTGTGGCCGTAAATCAGCAATAACACGGCGAATGTTGTCTTCCAAATGGTCAAGTGTTTGTGGCTTATCCGCATAGACCAATGACTTTACATAGCCTCATAGAAAATAGTCTAGCAGTGTTAAATCACAAGATCTTGGATGCCAATTCACAGGTCCAAAACGTGAAATTAGGCGGTCACCAAACGTGTCTTTCAATAAATCGATTGTGGCACGAGCTGTGTGACATGTTGCGCCGTCTTGTTGGAACCACAGCTCCTGGACATCATGATTGTTCAATTCAGGAATGAAAAAGTTAGTAATCATGGCTCTATACCGATCACCATTGACTGTAACGTTGTGGCTTCATCATTTTTGAAGAAGTACGGACCAATGATTCCAGCAGCCTATAAAGCGCACCAAACAGTCAGTTTTTCTGAATGTAACGGTGTTTCGACATACACTTGTGGATTAGCTTCACTCCAAATGCGGCAGTTTTGTTTGTTGACGTAGCCATTCAACCAGAAGTGCGCTTCATCGCTAAACAAAATTCGCTTATGAAAATCGGGAACAACGACAATCTCGTTTTGGGCCCATTCGACGAATCTACGCCTTGCTTGAGGATCGTTTTGATGAATTGCCAAACCAAACTGAGAATAAATCACTTGACAGCTGTTAAATCGGTCACTATCTTGGAAAGTAATGCCAACTTAAACTTCTATACCTGAAAAAAAACACTCTTTAGAAGGAATTGTGAATTGTGATTACTTACAGCTTTAAGAGAACGAAATAGCTTTTATGAATGGCAAGAATACATTGCATTATGGTTTATAATGCGATTACATTTAAACCGAAAACGAAGAATTTAATATTATGATTCGAAAAGCACAACTTAATAATTTGTACGATTACTCTTATCTCTAATTTGAATAAACTTTCTAATTGATGATCAATGATTAAAATGATTTATTTATTCAATTCCTACTATTAATTCACAATCTTCCAATATAGTGGCCATTAAAATTACTACTGGATGAAAAAATGCAGGTAACAAAATGATATTTATTGGAAAAATATATTCTACTGAAAACAAGAGATTAAATTTTGAAAAAGTTTGGGTGCATATATCCTGAGAAATCAGTACCCAGAACTACCACCTCTGGCAACAATAACAGCTGTTATACGCCTGGGCATTGAGTCAAACAGAGATTGGATGGCTTGCACTGGTACGGATGCCCATGAAGCTTCAACACGATGCCACAGCTCATCAACCGTAGTGACTTGCATATGGTGACGAGCCAGTCACTCGGCAACTATAGACCAGACGTTTTCTATTGGAGAGACATCTGGGGAACTTGCAGGACAGGACAAAAGCTAAACATTTTCTATAAATCAAGGGAGGTCCTTATAATACCGGCAACGTACGGTCGTGCCTTATCCTGCTAAAATAGAGTTTTGCAGGGCTCGAATACAGAATAAGGCCACGGATCATAACACATTAGAAATGTTACGTGCACTGTTCAAAAAGCTGTCAGCGTGAACAAGAGGTGACCGAGACGTGTTTCTAATAGCACCCCCTGCCATCACGCCAGGCGATGGGTCAGTATGACGATGATTGATGCACACTGTCAATGTGCATTCATCACCAAGCCGCCGAACACGGATGCGACCATTCGATGTAAACAGAACCTGCGTTCATCTGAAAAAATGGCGTCTCTCCTTTCGTTATCCCAAGTTCATCGTTGATTACAATATTGAAAACGTTCCAGTCTGTGGTGCAATGACAAGGGTAGCCGCAGCCATGGTCTCCGAGATGAGAGTTCTGGCTGCTGCAAACGTCGTTGAACTGTTCGTGCAGACAATTGTTGTCTTGCAAAATACCTCAATTCTTGTCTCAGGGCTCGTGACTTGGCTGTAGGATCCATTAAGGCAATGTAGGTAATATAGATGTCTTCTCGGCTGCTAGTGATGGGGGGCGGCGGCTTTGAGAACCAGCACAGCGTTCTGTGTTACCATTCTGAGTCCATCGATTCCATATTCTGCTAACAGTCATTGGATTTCGACTGATGCTTGTAGCAATATTACAATACGAAACCGCAATCTCGGTACACTACAATTAAACCTTTATCAAAGTCAGAAACGTGCTGGAACGTATTTCTGCTCCTTACACGAGACATCACAACAACTGTTCACCTGGCAATAGCGTTCAAATGCAATTTGTGAATGAGAAACCGGCTAAACACACACAATTTCCTCATTTAAACACATTGTAGGTGTCTCTACCGGCGCCTGCTTTGTCGGAATGCGCATTTGCATATCACAGCATCTGCTTCCTGCCGATTAAATTTCACGTATGCAGCATGTTGCCTTCTTGGTGTAGCAATTTCAATAGCCAGTAGTGTATATTTATTTACATATCTTTTTCAAATTCTGAATTGTAAAGAAAATACTTTTTACTCATCTACTCAAGTTCAAATAACATTTTTTAAACTTGTAATGGATGGCACTTGATGTTATTAACTTCTTTTCAAACGTTAATTCATTAATTAAATTTAATTAATTAATAATATTTTTAGAGATATACTTCAGTCGATATTATTCCTCTAGATGGCAGTATCATTGGATAAAATAGCTTTTGTTAAATTTGCCATGAAGATTTAACTTAAACTATAAATAACCATATGATAGTTTGACGTCAATATTCTTTTTACGCGGGTTTCAAGATAAATTTTTGCCTATTTTTTTCAACCTTTATTAAATATTTAATTACAAATTTAATGTGGTTACAGAGCTTTTATAATGTTAATTTGAAAGTTATTTTGCCACTTAATATTGTGATTTTGTCATACGAATATACATATTTATATTAATTGTACTTATTTAATAAAAAAGTAACTGAAATAAAACTTTTCTTTGTTGACCTAAGTAGGAAAATTGACTTAAATTTTTTTTTTTATATTACTTGTTTTGAAAATTCAAAGAGAAAAAAATCAACAACACAATTACGATAAGCTGCTTTTGCGTAAAAGTATCATTATAAACATCATTTTCTCGTTACAAAATATATATCGTCTTACAAATTGAATTTAAAACAAATAAATATAACATAAGATAAAAAGTATCAAGCAATGTGCATTATTCTTTCTCTTTTACTACACCCTTATTTTGATTGGAAACAAGAACCGAAATAAATATTACTATTTTCTTGACCTTCGAAGTTCTTATGAAAAGATCAAGAAAAACTAATAAACTCTAATAAATGGACTTATAAGTACATAAGTCTTTAATGAAAACTTTTTTTAGCAGAACATAAGATGTTAAACACAGAAAGAAATTTTTTTTTGCTTATTGTTTCAACAGAGTCCAGCGTAAATTGATTCTGTATAAAAGTGTTTCCCGATTCTAATTTCTCAACCTAAGTTTGGCGATTAAATACAAAGAAACAGATAGAATTAGAGGCAAAGCATTTCTGAGAGCCGCGAAAACTAATCATTTTGTAGCATTCTTTCTAAATTAGATTTCTTCGGATAGTTTCTAGATCAAGAGATAGATGAATTCCTGGACCTAATATATGGTTTCATTTAGCAAGAAATAAACAAGCTTTATTTTCGTTTATTTAACATTCGCCGCTATAAATAGAACCAAGAAAAAATTCAAGTTAATTAATTCCAAAGATTACTTAGAAATGAACCAATTAAGTCTTGCGAATGATCATGAAAACAAGCTTGATAAAAGAAACATAAACTATTCATTAGAAGTATTCAAAATTTTATATTGCTCTAAGTAATACCGATTCTTTTAAAAAATAAAAGAAGTAAAAATTTGTCATTATAATATGTTTCAGATTTATATTGCAGATAAAATTCGCTACTCATTTTAGTATAATTAACATGACGATTACCTTTTATTTTTAAAAGTCATTAGTTATATTTGAGAATTAATTACCTCTAAATTGCTTAGAATTCATAAAATTTGATTGCTTCAATTATGTTTCTTCTAAGCAAGTTAGCTTGATTTTCAAAGGAATTAGAATACTGAATTTTTTGAAAAAATTGGAAAGAGGAAATATAAAAATTAAAAAAAGTTCCATTAAATATATAAAAATATTTTGAAAATAAATTTTTTCGAATAAGTTTTGCTCTATGATTCTTTCCATGCTACTCAAGGTGGCTTGAAAGAATATAAATGAAGAATTTTATTGGTGACAGTTTTGTTGCCAACAAACCAGAATAATTTTTAAGTGTAAAATTTTTCTTAGAAAATAATTTTTTTCAGGAAAATTTGCCGCAAATAATAATTAATAATTAAAATTTTGAATTTAACATTAATTTTAATTATCACATTTTATCACAAAAACATTTTATTTGTAATCGTTTGGTTAAATTTGACAAGATAAAATGCCATTTCTATCTTCACGTAAAGGTAAAAATATCAAGTGGAAAAGATCACAATAGATGTTAAATCTTAAATGAAACAAATGTAGGATGTTTGGCGTTATGTACATAATATATTTTTAGATTCTAAACCTTATTATTTGATTTTACTTTTATTTATACGGCGTATAACGCACACTTTTAACTCACAAAAAGAGATCGAAATTCAAGGATGCGAGTTATATGTCGGGTATAAAAGTGAAAGCTTTAAAAATACAAAAAAAAGATGAGGGTAGAAAAAAAATTGACTTCTACATACATCGAGAAATACTTTTTATTTAAAAGAAATGACATTTGTTATGAACTTAAAGGATTGTCCTTCTAAACGTATACCATTTCTATTATAAAGCTTGGAATACAGAAGATCGTTCACACTTTATGGAAACGATTTTGAAATTCATTTGATCGTTTATTTTTTGAGATAAAACTTTGGCAAATTCAGAATTATCGTTTTCTAAGATTTTCTTTTGATTGGATTGTAAAATAAAGCATTCAATTTTTCTAAAAATGGCTCCTAAAAATGATATATGGCTTGAAGGGTACGTAATTACTCTTCCAAGGAGAAATATTCGTATCAAAAAATTAAGAAGCGGTGAAAAAATCTCGGTTATTGCATTTCAATTAAGGGTATTTATAATATATTTAATTTGAAAAGGAAAAAGTGTCTAGTAAAGAGAGAAAGTAAAAATGAGGACATGACCACTAAATTTTATCCTAAGACTGTTCAAGCGCAGGCAACTATCAAGAAGGAGAAAGAAGTCTTTGATCCTAAAAGAAAATCCGCTGACTCTCACCGAAAAATGCATTTATAAAAGTATATTTTTAAAGTTTCTCTCAATGCATTTCAATGCATCGAAACATACTGGCGCCATCTGTTGCAGCCAGTCGTAATTTCAATAGAAAAAACGAAGAATGAATTTAAAATTAAGAAATAAAATTTAATTAATGAATTAATATTTGAAAAAAAAACTGTATTAACACCAAGTGTCATACACAACAAGTTTAAGAAATGCATTTGAAATTAGACGGACGAATTAAAGGTATTTTATTAATGATTGAAAATTTAAGCAATATATATATATATATATATATATATATATATATATATATATATAATCCAATAAAAGAATTTTTACAAAATATAATCATATACATATACATACACATATAAATAAATTTTATACATATATATACATATACATAAATACATAAACAAAAATATAAAAATAGACATATAGTTATATACCTAAGATAACTAAAAGTAGGAAAGTATATATATATATATATATATATATATATAATCCAATATAAGAATTTTTTAATATATAATCATATACATATACATACACATATATATAAATTTATACACACATATACATATACATATAAACAAAAATATAAATATAATCATATAGTTATAAACCTAAGATAACTAAAAGTAGGAAGTAGGCACACAGTATAAAGACAAATTCCTGGCCTTAGGAACCAGGATTGCTACTATTAGTTCACTCCCACCCTCTCTCTCTCTCTCTATATATATATATAGAGAGAGAGACAGAGAGAGGGAGTGAACTAATAGTAGGAATTGAAAACGGAATATATGCAAAGAAAAATATCAGACAATTTTCCAAAATAAATGTTTTGTTTTTCAAAAAACCTGAAAATTTCGTAGAAATTTCCTTAAGTTCTTGAGAGTGTTATTGCTTCATTTGTTTTTATTAAATACATGCATATATATATATATGTCTATGCAAATAAAATGGATTCTAATAAACATGATTTGTTAAATATGTGTTTCTTCTTTTTTTTTTTTTTTTTGCAATATCCTTTCACTCGAAAAAATATTTCAGTTAAGCGATTTTCACTGTATTTTAGGTCAAAGATGTAATATTGTAATTTTATTGTATTTATATTTTTATTGTACACGAATATACTAGCGAAAAAAAAATCTTGCTTGAAGCTATTATGTTTAGAATTCAAAGCAAAATGAAGAAAAAAACAAAACAATCGGAATGTTTTAATTGCTTGGAAACAGGGAAGGAAAAAGTGCGTTAAAATCCTCAGAATTTGAACAATAGTCCCAGAGGAAAGAGCGCGTGATCAGATTAAATTCCTTGTTCATTACTCAAGGAATTTTTTACTTCGGATTTGACGTAGACTATGTAATGAAGTTCTAAAATTCAATTTGGATTGTACTGAATGAACTTCACTAAGTGGAAACGGTCTGAGAAAATTTTTTTGTCTCTGGATGACATCTTCGAATCTTTTCTCATTCACTTATTTCCTGATTTGCATTAAGAATAAAATTAAATAAAAACACTTTAAGAATGAATAAGATATTGAGAATGAAAATATAGTCTGTATTAGAATGACAGAGAATGATTTGGAAAGAAGTCACAGATATTGAAGTAAAATACCAAACTTCTTAATTTTTGAAGCAATATTATACTTCATTTTTGTAAAGTGCAATAAAAAATAGTGAAAAAATATGAATTTTAAAATTTCTTTAAAGTAACTTAGTCAAATAAAAAATGAAACGAATAAAAATAAATCCAAGAAAAAAATTTAGTGTCCAAAGACAGTATTCTGCGCATTCAACAAAAGTAGTTCGAAATGTTTCAGCTAGAAATATATACACTAGTTCTCAATATCTTGCAAGAGTGAGGGGGTAACTACTGATGAACATATAAGGGGTGCTCAAATGAAAAGTGGACACGAACAATTGCACAAATTTTTTTGCAGTTACTGCAGTGCTACCGAGCATTGATATAAAGGGAGGAAGGAGGTGTACACCTCATACTACCTGCAATGATGAAATCTGTTTTTGGTAGAGGACAAAGATCATAAGTAAAGTCGCGCTATTTATGGATTCGTCCAAATCGGAGCAATGCACGGTAGTATGGTTTCTGATGTGAAAGCTGAAGCCCCCTGAGCTGAATGAGGGCAATTATTAGCGAAGGGGGTCATTCTATGGCAGGGGTGGCGAACCTTTATGAATCAACGTGCCATTTTTTCTAAAGAAATGTTTAATGACATATAGACGTGCAGTCAAATAATTTTGACGTGTGTTTATTGGGAAAGAAATAAACTAAATGCTAAAAACTCAAAACTCTTTATTCACTACGAAAAAATACATTTTGCACTGAATAAGTAGTAAATAAGTTTAGTTATACGTGTAATTCAAATTATAAGGTAACATTAGAATAATTTCTGATGTGTTGCAGATTAGATGGCAAATAATTTATAAGAGGAATGTAAGATGTTACTTTTAGTAGAATGCATGCTGAATTGAAATCCTTCGTAAAACGATTTATATGCGTGGCTTTAATGTTATTCATCTCTGAAAATAATGTTCTGTAGGCATAGGTAGATGAAAATGTGGTTATAATAGCTTGAGTCAGCTTCTTCTAACAATTAAATGTGTGTGTTTCCAAACTTTCTTTACTACATTTTTACAATATATCAATTCCAACTTTTTTCTTGTTACAATAAATTTTTAAATTCATATTGAACTACACTGAAAATCAATCAGTTGCATTTAAATTTCTCAATTTCCAACCAGTAGAACTGCAACAAGTTTAGTTTATCAAATAAAGTCAATTAGGGTACATAATAAACTAATTAGTTTCCGATAATTATTTGAACTGAGAACGTCTCGCGGAAAATTCCTTGAATCAAATACGGAAATAAGTTCTTCTATTACTCTTTTCCTTTTCATCTGGTTTCCCATGTATATTTAAATCATTGATTTTTTTTCCAAGTTTGGGAAGTACTTGTAGTTTCTTGTAATAATATTGTTTATGAAAAAATGCAGTTTAGTATCAACAGCGCGAATAAGATTCCTCATGAGGATTACTTCTTAATAAACTTTGTTATTTCGGACTAAAACCCAAACTATTTTGATCGGTGGCGTGCACAAAGTATTGTGTCACGTGGCACAGATGGCACACGTGCCACTGATTCGCCATCCCTGTTCTATGGTATGCACTAGGGTTTCTCATTTCCCGGGCTTTTCCATTCCCGGGAATGTAATTGTCTTTCCCGAAATTCCCGGAAATACACCAAAATTTAAAAAAAAAAAAAAAACAAGCTATTTTTAAATAAAATCAATATTAATTATATAAAATAAGGATACATATAAATTCCCAAATTATTACTTATTTATATAATGAGCTAAAAATACAAAAAATATATAATAAATTGATTTTTCATTTTTAAAATAGGATTTCAGAAAGCATAAGCAATTTATACTTTTATCACTCAGCCTAGTTCTAAACTTAGTGACGAACAATCCGGCAGCAGAACTGACTCTCAGCCTCAACTGACGTTGGAGGAATTGTTTTTAAAGCCTCACATAGTTTTATAATGTTTGGTGATGGATTTTCAGTCGACTCGAACAACTGCATTTCTTATTTCATGATTTTGTTGAAACTAGTACTTTTTTGGTTGAACAATATAAAACTTTTGTTTTAGAGTAAATTGCTTTCTCTAATTTTTCATCCAACATCAAAGGTTTTTCTTTCAAAACCTCCATGCTCTCTTCTTCTGAGTGCGAAGAGTTGGATATTGATTCCTCTTCGTAGAAAAGCCTTGTCCCTATCTCTCTCATTTGGGTTTGTCTAACCAAACAATTTTTTCTAGGGAATCGCGAAATATCGACAGTAACTGCAGCGTGCGATTCCCGAGAAATCCCGGGTGCGAAGTACAATTCTCGGGAATAGAAAAAAGTACAGAAAACAGGAAATAAATCTTAATGAGCTCTGCTTAGTTCGAACAATTGGTGCAAAAACTTCCGTGAAGGGTGGCAAACGATACCAGATCTCCATGAAAATGCTAGCCCAAACGTTTCTCGTGAAGCCCAGAAAACTTAAAAAAACTTCGTTGAGGAGTGTTGGAACACCAACCGTACAGTCCGGATTTGTCTCTCTGAAACTTTCCACAATTTTTTCCACTTAAGATAGAATTACGTTTCCATTCGGATGATGGGGTGGGGAATGAGACCATGGAGGACTCTCTTGAGAATCAACCACATTCTTTCTACAGTAACATAGACTTACCGTCGAAATATTAGGGCCTATGTGTTACAACACGCCCAAGGTAATTTATTTTAAATTCCAATAAACTTGTTCTTTTTATTTAACTTGTTCACTTTTCATTTGTGGAACTCTTAAATATAACGTGAATTATGTTTTAAGTTGGTTGTAAGGTAATAAAATCAACATAACTCAGATGGACTAATGAATATGGATACTTAAGAAAAAATAGGGTTTTAATATAAGAACAATTTATTTCCTAGATAATACAGAAAGTTACACTTCTACCACTTACGTATTAAAACTATTTCATGTACTAAAAACAATTACAATCAGTGTTCAGAGTCAGATAAATACCTCAAAAAGTACGAAATTATCTCTTATTCGTTTTCAATTAAATGTTGAATACACTTTCACAACTGTTAAAAAAGGAATGTTTTTTTTTCCATTTAAAAAAGAGTCTTTTAAATGCTTATAATTTCATACAACATTTTCATGGAAGTTATAATTCCGTGCGCGTGGGTCTTAAATGTGATTATTATAAGTATGGGTAAAGTGTTATACAGTCGACCAATTTCGGCAAATCAAAAAACCTTGCCAAATGCGGTGATATAGCTAATAATGGAAGCTTTTCCAATGATGTTCGAACACAATTTGATTTTGACGATATTTGGCAACTATTTTTAATTGGCAACGTCTTTTGATTCGGCAAAACGGGTCTATGGAATAATACATAGAAACCAAATTAAGAGTCAGTCTTCCATTGTTCAGTACATTGAAATAGATAACGTTTCCAATTAAACTGATCTTGATGTACTTAAAATGTATGCATTACTAAAACTATTATTTTCTTAAAGTTATTGCAGGGTTTTCTTTACTAATTGTTTTTGACAACATATTTTTTTTATTGAATTTTAGATTTCAAATGGACCGTTGTGTTCGAACAAAATAAACATTTTTACACGTCTTTTGTTATGGAGAACTATACTTTCTACACATGATTAGAGAAATTTTAATCTGGAGTAACTTCTTATTTTTATATATTTTTCGATGAAGAAAATTTAGAACATTTTTATTTCAAATATTAATCTTTGAAAAATATAGCTAATTAACGCTCCTATTCTAAATTCATCGCGTTCGATTTTTGAAATCTTTTGTGTATAGAGATAAAGAACTTTTGAAAAATTAATGTCTTTAAAACATCTCAGCAAGTCGAATTATATTTTGCATATACTTTTCTTCATAGCTGAGAATAAATGTCAATATATTATCCAATATGAGCAATGGAAATGTTTCATTACAATAATTTGGAAAGAAAAAAATTCTCCTTACTTCCAGATTACAAATTCCATTTCCTCTGTCTGAGGAATTAGGTTGCATTTTAATATTCATGAAATATGAGCAAAATCCATCAGACAACAAAGAAAAAAACAGGAATGGAAGATAGGTAACATAAAAAGACGTAGGAAGAATATTTGATTCCATTAATATTTGACTCACAAAGATAATTGAATTTCGACCGAAAACAAGGAATGGTTAGGGAAATCTTCGAAATGGAAGATTAAGCATGTAATCACAAGTCATTTTCTTGAATTCCTTTTATAAAAATGTGAGTTATTAGTCGGATTATTTTCGTCTTTAAGCTTGATGAGCTTTCGTGTAGGATTTGATTTATTATTCTCCAAATTTCTTTATATGTTCTTTTGGAGATCATTAGCGGGATTCATTATTGTAACAATTTGTTTGAGGTAATATGAAAGATAATTTTCTCCGTGAACCACAAAACGTCAATTTGAATAGGTATATCGAGATTTTTATAAAGGGGATGGATAATTTTCCAATAATACATGGATATTAATACATATTGTAATTTGAGATGCTTACCTAAAAAGATATGAGTACCCTGTTAATCTAACTGGTAAGTGCATTCAAAGTTTTGATGTTTAGCATCATATTTTGGAGAATATTATGAGGTCCTTGCAGTTTTTTTCGAATGCGCATATTGAAGCAAAATCAGAATAATTTGATTGTAAAATATTTCTCACCAAAGAATATAATTATTGTTTTTATATATTGCATCAGAATTGCCGAATTCTTGTTAAACCTACATGGTTTTTAATTTGGAATAATTTCACCCTTCCTGTTTCTTGCAATCTTAATCTAAAAATGGAATTTAATATACATAGTATTTTTCTATAAGAATAATCGCATAATTTTCTGAAATTTATTTATGCATGGCTCAATAGTTTTTTTAAACAAACTAAATGTTTTTTTTTTAAAGTAATGTTATCTTCCCTTTTTTTAAGCATGCTTCTAAATTGCTTACCATTTATTGAAGATCAATACAGTTAAATATTTTTTAAATTTATCTATTTATTTATAATTATAATGATTTTATTTTTTAAAAACTAGGCAGACAGCTCCAATGCATAAAACTTGAAATAGTTGAAAGAGGAGTAACTTGATTAATAAACACTGCGTATATTTCGCTTGATACTAGAGGTGATGTTAATAGGTATTTTGTATTTAAAATAATGCAATCTTAAGCTAGTATAATATTTGTATATCACAACTGGATATCCTGCTTTGGTATCTCTATATAAGTAACTACCAATCAAGTTTAACAATGCGAATCTCATTTTAAGGATCGATTGATACTACCTGGTGAATTTTTTGCTCCAGAATTTGTTACTTATGTAGAATGACTACAAGACTTAGTGGATAAAATACAGCCTGTTCCAACTTCATCACACATTTAAGAACATTCATTAATTCTTCATCACATTAAGTTTTTATCATAAACATCCTTTAGACGCTGCTTATGTTTTCGTTCGCCACGACGAAGTTCTTCG
This sequence comes from Trichonephila clavipes, assembly GCA_019973935.1. NCBI lineage: Eukaryota > Metazoa > Arthropoda > Arachnida > Araneae > Nephilidae > Trichonephila > Trichonephila clavipes. The sequence continues at coordinate 11,675 of BMAU01016313.1, read as the reverse complement.
ATCTCTTCAGTTGCCATGTCTTGGAATCCTGTAAAGTGATGCCAAAAACTTTGTCTCTAATTATTTAAGGGAAATATTTATAATAAACCCACAATTAATTAACATGGAGAGGTTGAAGTCAACCGTTATGTCTTGCAGCTGTGCCTCCTTCTGCAAGCTGCAAGCAACTAAGAACAGGAATAAAACTCTTAACGGGATTAACTGGCACTTAACGGACCAAAATAGGGATTCCTTTCGTCTCAGTCGTCAAAGGCATGCACGGCGTAGCTGTGGACTGGTAGATCGGTGGATCAAATAAACACCTCTGTCAAGTTCAACAACTTGTCGCCAAAGTTGTATGACTTTGAGAATTCAGGCAACAACCCATTGACAAAAGTATATCGAATTTCCATTCCAGTTTATATCACTTGAGAGAGAGAGTGGGACGAGTCGTAAAGTTTCGTCAAGATTCTAATCAATTTAGTTATCATTGGAAAGGAGTACTGTAAAAGATCTCCCGAACATATGTATTTAAAAATCCCCACAATTAAATCGAAATGTTTTTAAACAGGCCATTGAGACTGCGGAAAGCGACTACAAGCTGCTGCCAGTTGATCTAATTCAACTCCTCATGGGGTCTTCAATTACCATATGAAAAAATGGAAATGAGCAATCCTAAATTACTCGTACTTACAAAAATGCATCAGTTCATACTTAATAATGTAAAGCCCCTTCTATACTTCGCAATTAATTTTTTTTTCTCATGTTTCAGAATAGTTTGAATGTATTTATATGCGTTTATATTATTTTAATCTTTTTATTTTTACTTTCCATTTAGACAGGGCAACTTATTTTAAAATCGTTCATAGCATAAATTTATTAAATATGCAAAAATAAATATTTTTAAAAAAACTTTAGCTTTTTTTTACTTTAACATCAACGCATTTTAATCTGGATGCCGCAAGCATCAGATTTCTAAATGTATTTAAAGAGGCAAGATGTGGCAACTGACTGATGGACCGAAAGCTCTCGAGATTTGTTTTTGCTAAGAAATTCCTCTTTGGAATAAAGAGATAATTAATTCACGTTCAATATAAAGGAGTTTAAAAAATTGTTATGTAACAATAAAATTGTGTCTGTTAAGTTATCATCTTTTTTTTCTTGATGGTGGCTCAAAGTTACAAAAAACCTATGACCAAAAACCATCTCGAATTTCAAACATTAAACTAATTTAACAACCAATTTACATTTAAATTGATTTCGGAGATATGTATGAATTTTTTTTTCTCATTTCTATGGAATGAACTCATTAAAAATGTGTTAAATGTTGCTACTTATGAATTATATTGTCGACCAATTCCGTCATATCAAAAGACGTCACCAATTCATATAATGTCATTAATGTCGTTGCTGTTATTGTGTTCGAAAATGCACCTGAATTTCTTCTACTGTTGGTTGCATTTCGCGGCATTTGGTGAGCCCAAGTACATGTTCCGAAAAAATCAGTTCGGTTGTCTGGAGTTCTCAGGTAATAAATGCTTCATTGCATGTCATACAAGCGAATAAATCTGTTGAATAAAATGAGAATTAATGTTCCTATAATACTTAAATGATTAAATGAATAACTAAAAAGTTTATAATCCAATAAGCAATTAGTATTTTTTATTTATGCAGTGAATTTGTAGCAGATAACAGAAACAACTTTTCAGATCCCTTCTAGACAGAAATCGTTGAAGTGGAATTATGTTTTGAATTAATGGTTCAACATTAATTCACAAAAATTCGATTTATCAAGCACAATTTGCATAGAAAAGCACTTACGAACTCTTATTTTACACTAAATTACTTTTCAATTCCCCTTAATGGTATTATAATACTGAAAGCTTTCTTCAAACAAAGAAATTTGAATACATATAGTGCATTATATTAATTGCATGCAACTTAAATTTTTTTAAAAGTAAATAAATCATTTAAAACACACTCATACTTATTGAAATTATTCATTCTTTTGGTAATGGAATGCAATGAAATTTTTCCTATGATAATTGAAAAGATATTCTTAATGTAATAATGCATTTATAAATTTATGACTTTAACTTAGATTGCAAGGAAATATTCATTCTCATAAAAAATTGTTTTAAATTCCATGAATATTAATAACGTTACGTTTAAGGTATAAATATTTTATAACTTGAAATTTATACATCTCGGATAAACAAATTAGATATTTACGTATTATTGCCACCGTATTGGCGACATGATATAAAAAGAAGCATATGGTTTCTAATTCAGCGCTTACAACACATGCAAAATTGGGGTTGCCAACTTGGCGAGGTATCTTGTACGTTGGCACTGTTGTGATAGTACCTAAGTACCACAAATTTATTTCAAGGATTCTTATGAGGATGCACTTAAATATTTGAATCTATTTAGTTTATACATTTAAAATGACATTTTTGAAGGATCTTGACTTGTAAAATTTTATTTTGCATAATTTGCTAATTATTCTTTTCGCAGACTCTGTTAATTTGTATATGATCTAAGCATTATACATTCAAATTTATTTCTAAGAATCATTTTTTAATAGTATTTTATGTTAACCATAAGGTGTAACATTTTCTAAATCAGTGACAATTTAAACAAACTATTTAGAATTCCTTATAAATGTAACTTTATCTCCTAGTTTCTTAAAACAAAAGTTTATTGCATCTTAAAAATACACAAATACTTTATATAATGTTAGAGATGATCTCAAAAATGACTATAAAATTTATTAAATGTAGGTAATATTCAACAGAGAAAAATATTAAAAAATCAAATTAAATTCAATGTTTAATAGTATAATATGTATTGATATTGTTTATAATTTTTTACTCAAAAATACATCTATTTTTTCAACATTAGTCCATTCAATTTTCTGTAGCAGCAAATGTGCAGAAATAGTTAGTTTTAATTGCCAAAATACAGAGAAATAATTTGATGAAGCAAAATTTTTCGGAACTGTTTTAGCAGCTTCTTTAGGTAATGGTAATGAAGCTTTCTTTCTTGAAAACAAATTAAAAGGAATGAATTTCCTAATATTTTAAGATGTTAATTTTATGTGACTATAAACATCCTTTTTTTGTAACGTCAAGTTTTTCTCTTGCATGAAAAAGATTATATATTTCGAATGCAATTTCCCTCAAATTGCATAATAAACCTAATTAAAACCCACGTAAAAGTTAATAGTATATGTGACTTATTAATTTCAAGCTTCAGACTATACTTGTAAAACAAATTTCATTTAGCATTTCAGACACAACAGCATTTTAGCATCATGGCAACTTTATGTTACAGTTTGGATTAATAACGAATAATATTCATTTAATTAAAATGATTTTTAAAATATTTTAGTAGCATTGGAGGAAATTTAAGCACTCCCAACTGTAAAATATATATTAAAAGCATGATATATAACGAGATTATTATTAAAAATGAAAAAAAAATAAAGAATAAAATAGGTATCTGTTGCGTACTGGTTCATTCATAAATAGTGTGACCAATTTTAGAGGATCATAAATTTTTATTGAAAAAAGTTATTTACATGGACTTTTCAATGTGGTTTCTTCTAACACAATGCACTGTACGTAAACGTTTTGGATAAACTAAAAGAGTTTTTCGACTATTTTTAGGGTATTTTTCCAAAACTTCTTCTTTGATTGCTTTTTGAAGCCTTTGAAATGCTCTTACTTTACGTTTGTTTAATTGTTTTTTAAGTTTCCCCATAAAAAATAATCGCAAGGAACATGGACAGGGGATAGTAATAGTCATTTATCAGGAGGAAGAAAATTTATTTTTTATATTTCAGTCATTGTATACTTGATTTTGCAGTATGATTTGGTGTCCAATTTTTGTGAAAAACAAAGTTTCCGTGAGAGTAAAGACGTTTACCTTCTCTGGTGAAGTGTTTCAAAACTTTGTCATGATAGTATTTAGCATTAATTTTAGACTTCGGTTAAAAAAAATGATTTTGTTAAGCCTTGAGAGAACGTTCCCATCTATACCATATCACTTGACGGCCAAATTGCCTTTTGCAAGACAGCTGCGTCTTTGTGACGCTTTTTGCGAGAAATATGTTGTATCTTTGTTGTGCCAGTTGTGAATGACAGATGAAACAGTGCTTCATCCAAAGTTATCTATGTTTTGTATCTGCCTTTGCATAACATTAAATACAGAGTCCAAGAACGTTTTGTACGTTTTTCTATGGTCTTAACAGGCATTTGATGAAAGATTGGAAAATTGACTTTTTTATAGCCAATTTTCCTAATCGGACGATAAATTGTTGATTTCTATACCTGTAGTTTCTTTGCCATAGTTCTTTGAGGCAAAAGATTTCCTATGGTGGTAATTTTTTTCAACTTATTTTTTTCTCATTCATTAAGGACTTCTTTTAGTTCTCATTTCTTTCCTAGAGCTTTTGATTGCTAGCCAAATTTTATTTCTTTTTGAAGTTTACATAATAATACATTAGTAAAATGTCTTTTCTGATTTTTAAATGCTTTATTTATTACAGAATTTGAACAACCATTCTTCAAAAACTATAAAATTTGGTTCCGGGTTCGAGGATCTAATTTCAGTACTATATTTTACTCCCATTAATAAAAATGGTTAGATTAGTAATTTAAATGTTTCATTTTAAAATAAAACCAGTAATAAAATGATAGAAATTCACCATAAATAGCTGTATGCTTTTAAAATTGGTCGCACTAATTTTGAATCAACCGGTAGATATGCAAATATATTAAAAAAGTACTCTTTAAAAAAATAATCCATGTCAAAAAATGGGAAACCTACACATTTTTCATTAATTATTTGCAGCTCATTATTGCATAAAAATTACTTTCCTAATTTATAGTTCCCATCTTATGAGAATTTTAAACGAAGTATAAACCTGCAAGCGTTTTAGATAAACAGTATCAATGTTTCGTAAATTGCCGTAAACTACCTTAAAGCAGCAATTATTGTTAGGGATTACTGATAATTTTATCATCCTGTTTCTAATTTTTTTTTATTTCTTTAGAAGGTAAGTTTTTTGTATTCTAAAAATGAACAATCAGTTTAAAACAGTCAATTTAGAATATGAAGCTGTGTAATTACTTTACTTTTTCCCTCATCAATTAAAAAAAATGTTACAAAACATGTTCTTAGAGCATACTAGAATATGAAAATTATATACTTGATAAAACCTCAAAAACTTTGAAATGTAAAGTAAAAGAACAAAGCTGATTATTTGTTTTGAAATTGTCATTATTACAGAAAAAGGGACAAAAATACACAAGGAAAGTTTTCAGAATTATATTAATTGAGTAGAATGTAAAGAGCTTTAATTTTATTTTTTAGTGCAACGATTAGAGTTATTTTGTTAATAAATATTTTATTTTTTTAAGTACTTTTTGCCTGAAAAAATGTAAATAAAGTCTCAGAAAAAAATCAGGTTATCGGTTTGAAATTCTTGAAGTATTATGATATTTGTATTTAAATATTTTTGATGCCAGTGAAAATGATTTAAATGAATTTTATATTATTAGAAAGGTTGACTCGGGCTAGCTTAAAGGTAGCGTACTCGCTTTGTAATTACAAGATTGAGGTTTCAATCCCGGGTGGAGTCCATAGATTTTCTAGATGCGGAAATCATAGGCAAGATGTTATATGATTATGTTGCTTGTAAAAGATCCCTTGAGTATAAATTTGGCTCAGATACTTTCAGCAAAATTAAAACCACAGCGATATTTTATATCCGACGAGAGTTTAACTTTAAATTAATTCTCGAGTGTCGAAATTCGGTAGCGAGGACCACCGCTAGATGGCGCTAATATGCAGCAAATTAGAAAAATATTAGATAGAAATCTCTTTCATTTGGGAAATTTAAATGCTTTTTCTATAACTCCCACAAAGAGCTAAAATAATTTATATTAACGTAGTAATTATGTTTCAGAATTGTTAGGCTCCGCCTTTTGAACACACACACACACACAAAACTGAGATTTCATGGGTACACAAGTAACCTTTTTTTATCTGGTATCACCTTTCAGTGATATCAGCCACAGGTCCATGTTTCAAAGCTCGGGCTGGGCAAGGTCGAATCAAACTTTCATCCCTTCAGTGGGTTGATAAAATGAGTCCCATTTTGCTTTAAAACTAAACACTAGGGGTTTCACGTCAGACTGGTCACCTGAGTGAAACATCAGTTGATGCACCTCAGCCCCCAAGGTTACAAAAACTGAGATGGCCACAGAAGGCTTTTGCTTGTCATGGGCTGTTGTGCCACTGAATAAAAATAATAATAAAAGACGTTCAACTATAAAAGGCAATTTGTTTAAAAAAATGTTAGCTGTCATTAAGAAATAAAAAATATCCATAAATAAATTTTCCAATCTGTCAATTAACAATAAACAATTTTAAAGTATAGAATTGTAAGAATTGAGAGAAAAAAATAAATTAAAGAAAAAAGATATTACAATAATATGAAACTAATGAATGTATTCCTTATGTTAAAATGCGTAAGATTTTTTAAAATGTTTTTCTGAATTTCTTGTGTTTGATGTTCGATACTCTTGAAAGAGCTTATATTTGATTGTGAGCTGAATTTAACCCTCCAACCGGACAGCACGGAGTTTTCTGCCCTACTAGAGAGGCTTCGAAAACGGACCACACTGAATTTTTCGTAAGGCCGGGGACTCACCAAAAATGAATCAAACTGATTTTTTCCTCCTCAAGTAATGTGTTCAAAAACGGTAAAGTCGTGTTTTTCCGAGAATTCTTTTCCCCCCTTTAAAGGTTTAGTATCTTGAAAGATAATTAGAGACGGTTGGGGAGACACAATGGGCATTGAGGGGAAGTTTTATGGCTCACGGGGAGACCGGTTCTTCCCCTGTAGCAATCGTAAAAAACTGGGAAGAATTTCTTTAAACCCTAGAGTGTACGGAAAAAATTGCAAGTCAACGATTTGAGAATTCTCATTTTTTTCTTTATCTTAAAATTCTTAAATGGAATTAAGTTTTTAAAATGTATGTCTAAGTTTTTAAAAAATATCTGTAGTATTTAAATTCAAATTATATATTAAAACATTGAGGATAATTTACTGTTTCATTTTTCTTATTTTAATCAATACTTTCAGGGATTTTTTTTAAAAAGGATTATTTTGTTAAGTCTCAAAAATAAAAAAAAAGGTTCAAAATTTAAAATCTTTTAAAATTTCGGACACTTCTAAACATGAATAATTTTTAAGCTTCTGTATTACATTATTTGCAAAATTTTTTATGCATTGTTAAAAAAAACCCTATTTAAATCTTTTAGTTTTTCATAATTTTAAAGCCAGGTATTCAGGGCATCTTACATAGAATCCCTTGTTTTGTGTATTGTTCAGATAACAAATTATATTTGAATTTTGAATGTCTGAACATTAATTTCATTCAAAGAGAACTTTAACTACAAGCTTATATTTTTGAACTTGAATCTTCAAATAAAGAGTATTTAAAAGCAACTGGACAAATTTACAGTTAACACTTGCGCATATAAATAAATATAAAGATCCTTTTTAAATTCAAGTTAAAAAATATATATTTATGCATAATCCCTCATCATTCATGTTCAATTAGTGGTTGACTGAAGAAAAGGTTATTAAAATTTGGACATTTTTATAATCTTAACCATGCAAAACTAGGAATTTTTTGTATTAGCTCCACTAAAATTCTGCATTGGAATTTTGAAAAAGATATTTATATGCGTGTCTCACATACTCAGTTGAAAAACATATATTTACCATAAATACTAATAATTCTTTGGATATTTAAAATTATCATTAGATTAATTTTTTAATATATATATATATATATATATATATATATATTCGACTCTTCTAATATTTTTCAAGTATTCCTTAAATTTCATATAATTTAACTAAGTGAGGGGATATTAAAGTCGCATTCTCTCTCTTCTCTACTCAACTACTTGAGGGCTTTTGGCGACGGATCTGTGGCCGAGGTACCAGGTGGTCAACGTATCGAATCATGGTTGGCATGTCTCGAGTTTGAGCCCAGTGCCACAAAAGACCCGCCGTGTAGGGCAGCGATGCACGTTAAATCTATCGAGAGCTGAAATGTCCTCTCATTGGTGTGGTGTGGTAGTTAGGAGAGGGGGGTGCCAGCTCAGGTGTCGCCCTCGTCATTTGACCATGCTTCAAAATTACGAGGTCCATCACTAAAAGCCCTCGTGTAGCTGAACAGTGCGACGTTAATATTCACTCACTTGGCGACGGACCTCGTAATTTTAAACCATGGTCAAGTGACGAGGATGACGCTTGAGCATCGCTCCTATACCTATACACGGCGGATCTTCAGTGGTGCTGGGGTCGAACTCATGACACGCTAGCTATGAGTCCGTTACTTTGACCATTAGGCTACCGCGGCCTCACAATGTGGTTGAAAACTGCATGTTATGAGTAAAAATATGCTGAAACATTTGATGAACTTATAATAGATTTTTGCATAGAAGATAGATGTGTGATATGCTAAAATGACAATATGTAAAAGTTATGAGAATATCGATGACAATTTTTGAAAAATTCAATTTAAGTTTCAGTTTGAAACTTATTCGTTTTTTTCGCATTTAATATTAAATAGTCGCGATAACAAATTAATAGTTTAACGCATTCATAGATCATAAAAAATAAAGGTATAAATGACATTGTTGGGAATAATATGTTTTTATAGTTTTGAATTCAGACTTCTTTGCAGGAGTTTAGACTATTAAAGGCTGATGTAGAAGTTAGAAAACTAATATTTAAAATATATGGAAAACAATATCTGCAATTCCATGATCTTGACGAGCAGAAGACGGCATTTTTTACTTAGTAGGGCAGAGTAAGCATAAGGTAGGGAGCTTGTGGAGTAAACAACCAGGCCTCTGCAGTTTTGGCAGGTAATGAACTCCCATTTGTAGCTTTCTCAGTAAGGAATATAAAAATAACAAATAGAAAAATAAGTCATGTAAAATTTTATATATTTTAATAACAATTAATTGTGAACTTAATTTCCAATTCATTGTCCCGAGTTAACGATAACTACGGTACTCTATCGACGTACTTCTTATATATATATATATATATATAATAAAAGAAGTACGGTTGATAGTACCAATAATTTAACGCAATTTTATATTTCGTTCTCGTAAACTTTACTCCTTTTAAAACATGTATTGCCAAAATATTCTCCTTTTTTGTATATTTATAAAATTTTAAAAATATAATGGTTATCTTACCCAACATTTTAAATCAGGGGAGGCAACAGTATAGCTAAGACGTGCCAAACCAATCTGTCAGTATCATTCAGCGTGCCACATAGCAGGAAATTTTTGAAATCCTTCGATTCTTACGGTAATATTTGCAGATTTAAAGAATAGAGGTAAATAATTTAGATTTACAGTTTTATTTTATATCAATTATGGATCAATAAAATACATTTATTAACGTAAAAATAAACAATATAAAATTTAACTATTTCTTCAACAAAGATAAAAAAAATTTAAAATGTATGTTTCCAACATATTTATTTAAATAAGAAATAGACAAATTGAAATATAAATTATTCCCTTCATTACAGTTAAATAAAAATTGTAATGCGAATTAACTCTTTCACCACTCTTCTTTCACATCGCAAAACCAGGGGTATAATGCGTGACACGATTCTGAGCATTCAGTTGTTAAACAATTTCTTTGCGGAGTCGAAATATTTTTCATATTAGGAAAGATTTTTTACTTTGATATGCCGAATCATAAGTGGAAAGCAGAGTACATGCAATTTTCTTTTTTCAACAATTAAATCCCCTAGCAATAACACTCAATTATTTACAAAATAGCTGTAAATTTATCCTTAGAGTTATCTTTCAGATTATTTTGTAGTTCCATAAATGTCCATAACTCAGAAGATGTTTGTCAAATAAGGTCTATTATCAACTTCCATCCACTCAAGAAGTGACAAATTTGTAGAGTAGTGCTGAGTGCCACTAAGAGTTATACCACGTGCCCCACCGGTCCATAGATTGCCGACACGTTTTAAATGTTCTTATTAACTAACCATCTCCTATTCAAACACAATTTATATGATAAAAAAGGGTTTTCATTAATTTTATATGGAATTGTATTAGATTCAACCATAAGTAATTTTGTGTATCAAAAAAATTACATTGTTTCGGGGATCCCCTTAGAGCAAAAGGAAAGGAATTTGACATAATTATAGTAAGTTTCTCTAAAAGGGGAAACGTTCACTTTCAAAATGCACTGCATAAAGTGGTTTTAGGTGTACGAAGTTATATTCACTATTATTCCCTAAAATAAATTTTTGATATTTTGGTTTTTTCGTTAAGTTTTGAAGTTATTTCTTCGAATATACTTCTCCATTACATTTCTTTCAAACTTGCTATTTTCTTTTGCGGCCACGGTAGCCTGATGGTGATGGTTATGAACTCGTGTCCAGTGTTCGAGCCCTGGTACCACAAAAGTTTAGCGTTGAAGAGGACCTGATGCACGTTAAACTCGTCGAGGTCAAAAGTCTTCACGTTGGTGTGATGTGGAAGTTTGGAAGGGGAGTTATCAGCTCAGGTATCGTCCTCGTCACTTAACCGCGGTTCAAAATTACGTAGTCGCTCGTCAGTAGCCACCGTGTTGACTTAGAATGAAATATAAACCCTTGACGTGTGCACTTGAGTTAATTCGAGTACTCTAAACAGTTCCAAATATGCACATTAGATATAATTCAAACGAGGTCGCATTTTATGCCGCTGTAATTTTCTCACTCAAATATCAGCGAGCGTCGTCTGCACTCGTGATATTTGACTGTTGTTTCTTATATTTACGATTTAGTCGTGAAACATCAAAAACTTGGATAAAATATTTGTATAAAAAATTAAGGAAAAATACTTAGATTTTTAGAAGCAAATTACTAGAAAATATGTTAGGGAATATTTACAAGATGTTCACGACTCTATCTTGAACAGGAAAAACGCCTAAGGATTAGAATACACTCTCATCTTCGAAATTAAAAATCTGAGAAAAACACATTTAAAATTTGTAAAGGCATAAAAAAAATTCCAATGCCTGTAAAGCTTTAATTTTTTAATATGTTACTATCCAACTTATGTTCTACATGAAAATTCTTCTTTGAAATATATATATGACTGAAAATATCTTTTCTAATTCAAAATTTTCTTCGACATAATATTGGTAACAATTGTTAATATGATCAATTATTCTGTTTTTATCAGAACCTTTATATATTCTCAAGAGTTTTAAATGCAAAATATTTATACAGAAAATAGTAGTGATACAAACGCATGTCCAGAAATCACCAAGATTGTAAATAATTTTTTTTCTCAGTTCCCCATCGTGGCAGGTAAGCAAGTTTAAGTTTTTTTGTTGCATGACTTTAAAAATACTGTAATGTAGTACTACAATATATTTATTATAATGTAGTTTGCGGTACGTCGGGAAATATTTAGTTCATTCTGCAACATTTGCATTCTGTAGTCTAATTGTAATATCACCTGAAAGCTGGATTTTAGATTTACCATTTTCAGTCATATTCCATCCCTTTCAAGTATTATTTATCACAGTAGCCTGCGTACATTTTGGTCATGGCATTTTCAAAGGAAAAAAAAATAAT
>BMAU01016312.1:0-60070 GCA_019973935.1 Trichonephila clavipes | reverse complement strand
AAGCACTGCCTTAACGCCTACCCATTGACCCTCCGTTTGAAGTGGTGCAGCTCACGAGGAAACTGGACTGCAGCGGAATGGAGCCAGGACGTCTTTAGCGACGAATCCAGATTCAATCTAAGCATTGACGGCAGCAGACCGTGTGTGGTTCGTGTGTGGAGACCCCGTAGTAAACGACTCAATCCAGTCTTTGCTTTAAGGCGACACACCGCTCCCACAGCTGGTGTGATGGTATGGAGTGTCATTCCCTACAATACGCAGTCACCCCTAGTATTGATCCGTGGCAACATGATAGCCCAGCAGTATGTCCATGACATTCTGCAAACACATGTGTTGCTACTCATACAACGGCTCCCAGGAGCCATTTTTCAACAAGATAATGCTCGGCCTCACACGGCAAGGATGTCATAAGACTGTCTCTACACTGTTACTACCCTTCCTTGGCCTGCCCGATCCCCAGATTTGTCTCCAATCGAACATGTCTGAGATCATTTGGGACGGCGAGTTGGTCATCCCACCAGTTTGATCAAACAAGAGGCAAGGGTACAGCAAATATGGAACGAAATGTCTCAAAACATCATACCGAACTTGTATGCTTCAATGCCCGATCGTATCGCATCGTGAATTCGCGCTATAGGGGGCTGAACAGTGTGTTAAATCCTCCGTTCTTTTGCCTTTTTCTCTGAAATAAATTATCCTTTTTCTTTGATTTTCTAATCATTTACTTATATCAAAGTAGTCATTACGTATGTAAAATTTCGTTCATTTTGATGACTCCTTCTTGGTGCACTAATTTTTTTTGTCCATGAGTTTATAAACCGACATTTCATTTTATGTCTTTTTCATATTAAAGAATTTTTAAAAAAACCCTCGGAAATGTGTAAATTTGGTTAAATATGAATTACTTCACTTTTATCAAACATCAGAATACGTCATTGAGGATTTTAATCATGCTATGAAGATAAAATGAAAGAAATACGTGTATAACTGGGAAAACATTTTTATAAATTCTCCCTAAAATTTTAACTTTGTAATAAATGTAATTGTATGAGTATTTTTTTAATTTGGAGTTCTGAAACAATAAAAAAAAGGTGAGAAAGAAAAAAAATAGTAATACAATTTGAAAATACGAAAAGAGGGGGTAGAGATATTTTTCAAAAATAATTTCCTTTCATCTCCTATTACCTTTCATTTATTATCCCTGTTGATTATTTATTTATTTATTTGCTTTCTTTTATTCTTAATTTTAAATCTCTGATGTAAAATTTTCTAAGAATCATTTTTTTCTTTTTCAGGCTGTTTTCGAATAAAAGAAAAAGGAAATAGGTGTGAATACGTAGTATGAGAGAGAAAAATTCTTCCAAAATTAAAATCGAATAGTTACGAATGATACGATGAAATATGTAAATACGATCGTAAAAGATGGTTAAAATACTCAAATTTGTTTGAATATAACTGTTCTTTTGAAATGCTTAAAAACATGCTATTTTTTTCATTTTACAGGTAAAGATAAATACCAATTCAGAATTAAAATATAGAATAATAAACATTTATTATATCAAATAAGGAAAAAAGAAATTTACTCCAACAGGATGAAGTATTATGCTCATTGTAGAATTAGAAATTGAATTGTATTAATAACGAACAATTTTTCAAACCTTAAAGAATCTGTACACATGCGGGAAGAAGTTTATATATAATATTCTTAAATATAAATGAAGCAAGGGTCAGAAACTCAAAATAGACTTCAATTAGTTGCAAAGCTTTTATTTAACTAAAAAGTATTAATAATACTTACAGAAACTGAATTCCAACTCAGATCCAGCATCTGTCACCATTTTCCGGCTACATTCTGCAGATTTCTTTTGGAAACACTCTGCATCACAGGCAACAGAGCCAAACAGAACTACAAGAAATACATTAATATAATTCCCTTTAAATTATTTTACAAGGTTGGGTTACAATACTTATAATATGCTTATTTAAAATCCTGGCATAACCAATAAAATTTTTCGTTAAATTTGTAATTAAAGAAATGATATTTGTATATATAAGGAAACCAAAAGTCTTGTCCTAATTAAAAAAATAATTACAAAATAGTCATTTATAATATAATAATGCATCTTTTGTATCAATGGATAGGTCAATTTGAGTAGTTTTATTATGCAGTATAGGACGTGAAAGCTCCTTCAAGAGGGACTCGAACGAACATTTGTAAGAAATATATACATTTTTGCTGAAATGGAGCCGATTCAAAGAGAAAGACCAATGAGTGTTTTGGTTTTACGAAACAAAATCACCCGTTAATGGTCAACGTAAATTTCGACTTTGTTATGGAAGCAAACATCTTGATGCAAAATCGATAAAGCGATGGTATGATGGTTTCACGATACGAAATCACCCATTAAGGCTGTCTTCGGCTAATGTTAAAGAATAGAACCCAAATTCGGAATATTTTTTAGATATAAAAGTACTCGAACATTAATATTATATTCTGGCTTTACTATTCTGTAGAGAATCACTTATTTTATCATACTACTCATTTTTATCCGAGTTGACATATTTTTTTTCTCTTTTTATAAAATATGTTTCGCATTTTTTCTCCTATACCGTAATGCTAAATGAGTTATCTCTTTACATATTAAAAAGAAAAACGGACTATTTATGAAATATTTTGATATTTTAAAAACACTATATTTTAAACAAGTGCATGAGTTATAATGTTATGAATTTTTATAAAAATTGAGGCATTTTTTCTGTCCGAAAATGTGCTCCGCGTTAAGTTCACACTGTCGCACATTAGACGAAAACAGCCTTAATGTTCAAAGTAAATTTCGACTTTATTATGGAAGCAAACATCATGGTGCAAAATCGATAAAGCGATGGTATGAAATGTTTAAAGATATAGACAGCGTTGAAGATCTTCGTAGGAGCTGCAGATAGAGTGTGAGTGAAGCAACCGTTGAACTTAACACTTTGCGGAAACTGGAATATCGCTTAGACATTCTCCGAGTTATCAAGGGGACACACGTGGAAATTTACTGAGCTAAATAGCCAGAAAAGAAATTAATAATAATATTTAGAATGTATATCGAAAAAGTCTGTGTTTAATTATAAGAGTTTGACCACAATAAATATTTATAGTTAGGGCAAGACTTTTGGTTCATCCTATATATTAACGGATAGAATATTTCACTCGATCTCAGATGATTTCAATGAGCGCCTTTTGATTTTTTAGAACTGAAGTCGAATTAAGTGGTTTCTACTATGAGAAGAATATCTTCTATAACTGAGAAAATATTTCAGACCACACGTAAATAAAGCAAGCACCTTACGTGTTTAAAATTTAAATTTGGACCAATTGACTTTTAAAGAATTAAACCTTCCATATAATAACTATACAACTGATTTTTTAAAAAAATATCAGTGAGCTTGACGTTTATGACAAATTATATCATTAACAAAAATCTTTCTTCTATTATGACATTATAACCAAAATAATTTGAAAATAAATTAGTTCTTACATCATTTCCTATGCTGTGTTTGAATATTTAGGAAAAACGTGAGTATGGAGTTTTGTAATACATCGGGTCCTTAAAATAAATTAATATATTTCATTACTCGAAAATATTAATTTTGCAATATTTCTTTAAATTATTATCATTAATATTTAAGTAAGACTCAGTTGTATTAGAGTATATATGCTATTTTCAGAATAATATAAAAATAATGTATTTAGTAAAGGATTTGAAAAATTATTAAAAACATGTAATCCATGAATCGAAAACTAAAAGATGACTTAAAATCCTTTTTTTTTTAAAAATCTAAAAACCAAAAATATGTTTAGTTACCTCCGACTAAAACCAAAATCAAGAGCTGCATCTTGGAAGAGTAATTTCCCAATGGAATATATTTTGTAAAATAGCCACGTAAACGTAATTTACTTAAATAAGTTATTTATCAATTTTTTTTCAATCTTTTGATAGAGAGATGATAATTGTATTTATTTTTGAATGGTTAATTTTTTGTAGAAATCAGCTGAGGATTTTTATCAGCATGAGTACTGCAGCATCTGGTTCTTCTTACTGTGATTACGAACACAAAAATGTTTACCTGAGATTTATGATTGAGATTTATCGAAATTTCAAAGTTACAAAAATTATTTGATTATTATTATAATTATTATTATTATTTAACTGACAAATTTTGGAGTTTTACTTATTTCTGTTTATTTATTTATTTTATTCTTCAATAAAAACTAGGTTCCAAGACTTTGCATTAAATTTCCATCATGAAAGGGAGTTTTTGGTAATCATATCCAAATATTCGATATCTAGATTAAAATTTCTTTAAATAAATTTATTAGGCTCAAAATAGGGACAGTTTTAGTTATTTTTTAAATTCCTACTATTAGTTCACTCTCTCCCTATATATAAAGGGTGTTTTTTTGAGAGGTATAGAACTTTACATTGGAATAAAACAACGATGTATTATTCGATTGACAAGAATTTTTTTTATTCGAAAGATAATCTTATAGCATTACATTTTAAATATGATTTCTGACATAGGACTGCCACGGCTGGCTCGGATGTAGTCCAATCTGGACGTCCAATTTTCGATGACTTTTCCCAACATTTGTGGCCGTATATAGGCAATAACACTGCCAATGTTGTTTTCCAAATGGTCAAGCGTTTGTGGCTTATCCGCATATACCAATGACTTTACATAGCCCCACAGAAAATAGTCTAGCGGTGTTAAATCACAAGATCTTGGAGGCCAATTCACAGGTCCAAAACGTGAAATTAGGCGTTCACCAAACGTGTCTTTCAATAAATCGATTGTGGCACGAGCTGTGTGACATGTTGCGCCGTGTTGTTGGAACCACAGCTCCTGGACATCATGATTGTTCAATTCAGGAATGAGAAAGTTATTAATCATGGCTCTATACCGATCACCATTAACTGTAACGTTGTGGCCTTCATCGTTTTTGAAGAAGGATTCCACCAGCCCATAAAGCGCACCAAACAGTCAGTTTTTCTGGATGTAACGGTGTTTCGACATACACTTGTGGATTAGCTTCACTCCAAATGCGGCAGTTTTCTTTGTTGACTTAAGTAGGAATTGACTTGAAATATTTTTTTTTATATTACTTGTTCTTTTTAAAGTTAAATTAGCAAGATCTCAACTTCTAAAACAGTGTAGAGTGGAATTTAAAAGAGTGACGTACCAAAATTTCTCAATCTCCACAGTCATCTGTCGATTATGTCTTAAGAGGACACAATACGATTCAATTGACAAAAGTTGGTCAAAGAATCAAATCTTTTTTTTTTTTTTTTTTTTTTTTTTTGCTAAATTATTTTTCATATATTCTTCTATGCTCTTACAAAACTTGAAAGCTCTAATTTTAAAAAACACAGAGTTGTGATAACTTTTACGTTCGTTTTTATTCCCATCCCAGTGGCAAATCAGAACTTTAAACTGATTTATCTCAGAAAGTAAAAATAACTAGTTTGACTTCATTTAAAATGCTAAGGCTTTTTTATATTGGGCCTAATACTTGGAAATTCTTTTTCACTTGTTGCTAATAGTGCATGGAATAAAATTTGGAATAAATTTTGCAGTCAAAGCAATACTTATTTTTTAAAAAAATAATTGAATTTAGAATTAACACATTTTTTAATTAATTTTCAATAAATATTTACGAAAAAAGTATTGTACGAATACCAATCATATTATCGAAAATCTCATACCAACTTTTGTTATACATAGTTTGACGTACTTGTAACTCAAATTTTGTAAATGTACGTCAATTTTTGTAGGAATAGCATTTTAAAATCACTTCATAAGTTTCAAATTTTTTCCTTAAAAAATTAAATGGTTAGTTTTTTATTAAATTTTGAGAACCAAATCTGTTTTGCATCATACATACCCATAAGGTGCAAACAAAAAATTAAGAAAATAATTACATTAAAAAAAATTGTGTAAAGCGTACAATGTACTCTTAAACTTCTGAATCTATTTTTTACCGATATCCTTCATGTAACTAAAGATAATATAATTTTAATTAATACACAAAGAATTTTGGACTTAATTTTTGAGATCAACGCTTACATTTTTTTAATGATTATGTTTAATGAATCGTAAGGTTCTTTCTTTTTTCCCCATCTAATGGGGCTACGTATTGGTATTTTTTACCTTTGCAGATCTAGTTCATTCTCCAGGTATAGCTGGTATCACTTTTTATTTCGGCACCACACACACACATATAGGCGATACCAATTGCCCCAAGTGATTTTGACGCCCAGTTTCCTCACCAGAGGGAGGCACCAGAGCTCTGATGATGCGAAATCGAACTAAGGAATTTTATTTTGCCGAGGGCACCTAAGCCAAACGGGCACTCCAAAGGATTTTTTAAATGCCACATAGTCATACGACATGGCCGCTGTCGATTTTCTGCATCATGAAAATCCACCGACTTGGGCAGGGTCGAACCCGTAATCTTGGGTGTAGAATGCCAGCGACAAACCAACTACGACACCCAGTTGGGAGGAAGATTCTTTCGGATTGGATATTACTTTATAAGGTTTATTTAATTACATTTATACTATTTATATAATTTGATACAATTTTTATACCTTTATGCAATTATATACTTTTATACAATTTATGTACATTATTGCTTTATACATAATTACTAGCCGTTATCCGCCCGCGTCACTGGGTAACTCATGTTTTGTATGGATATATATTCTTTATATGTTCGAATGTAACGAAAAATATTCTTATAAATCTCACCTCTTGATTTAAACAGAACAGGATTTAAATTTCTAAAATTAAAGTAGAATTATCTTTTATGCTCCGGCAACCCACTCCCTCAAAGTGGATTTCCGCATAACTTACTTTTAGAGGATCTCTACTGAAAAAAACAAACATGCATGCCAAATTTAAAGTTATAGAGTCTAAATCTAATATCTGAAGAACGGAATTTTTTTAATTGACCCACCCCGTAATCACTTTTGAGAAATGATTTTCCTAAAAGCCGTTCGAAAAGGATTTCAATTCAACAACAAAAAGCAAACAAACATGTATACCAAATTTCATTGCAGTATATGTAGTAGCTTGAAACGGAATTTTTTTATCTATATAATCTCAATATTCTTATGCAATGTTTGTATTTTAAAGTATGAAAATGAAGTTTCTTTGTTTATTTTTAATTTGAAAAAAAACTATAGTTATTGTTTACCAAGTTTAGAGCTGCAAATTTACAATAAACTACCCTTCATGAATTAAGATAATAAAGTTAATAGATATACTTTGTAAAAGAAATTAAGTTTATTAAATATTTAAAATTACAATATCAATAAAGAAAATAAATTTTACTATTATTTTTTGAGGGATAAAATGACACACGTGTGTATTTTGTTTCGTATTTTCCATTTCAGTTAAATGATATCCATTATTACTTATTTGGATTACTATCATGAATAATGTAAACTTTTTCAACAGATTTCAAAGCTTTATCTTTAATAATTAAATAGATTCATTACCTGAGATAATACTTCATATATAAAGAAATGAAATTATTTATAATTTGCATTGTTAAAGAAATGTTGTAGCATTGTAAAAACAGATTGAAAAAAAATTGAAATTTTCTTATATTGCGATCCTGAAAACTTGAATTAGGTATTGATAACTGTGTTAGGTTTTTGTTTCAGATGATTTTTAATTTTTTTGGTTGGTTTGCATTTATGGGAATCTATCTCCATGCCTAGCATTGTTTCGTAAAGAGAAAAGATATTTGAATAAAAACATACCAAATGTAATTTTTTAAAGACTTCATTGATAAGGTAAATAGTAATAATTTTGAAACCGCTTACCAATTTTAAAAACAACAACATTAATTTATTATTACGATGATGAATAACTCATTTTGAAAAAAGAGACCGGGTATTATTTTAATCGAAGCCACACTAAAGTACCATTTTATAACTTTTAACTGTAAACTATTTTTTCTAGATTTATTGATGAATCCTTATATATTGATGTGAAAAATAGGTATTTGGTTTACACAAGAAGCAAAAATTAGAGTAGTGTTATATTATGGTTTTTTTTTAAAAAAAAAATCATCCTACACACGCGCGCGAACACAGTGAGTGGGTGTGTAATACATTCGAAATGTACTGAGTTTAATATTTATCACCCGTTTAATTACGTAACAAGTAACATGCAGTACGTGTGATTTGTACAGTTATTATGTTATCAGTCCTCTTTTCTGTGCAGAGAGCTTAGATAGGGGATAATGCGAACAACCTAGAATACCAATTAGTATGGATTAACGAGATTCTATACTGCACATATTTATTTCTTACTTGCAATCACATCCTTTGTGATGTTCGAATAGGTAATACTATACGAATAACTCCTTGGAGTAAATTACATGAATTTGAGTACATTAATATAAATCATTGAGTCTTTTTAGCGATTTAGGACAAATTAATTGGTAAAGTACTTTTGAAAAACGATGAAAATAAAGAGTTTTGTCATTTTCTTGAAAATATCAATAGAAAATTGCCTGAAAAAGATGTAAAAGGTGTCTGAAAGATGAGCTCAGATATCCAAAAACCTTCGAAAATCATTTTGTTAATTTAATTTGAACCCGTTCTGAACTTCAAAAAAATCAAGAGTAGCTTCATTATATTCATATTTATAAATAATTATAAAAATTATTGACGTTGTTAAAGTTATTAAACTGTTGTTGTTGTCTTGTTCAAGTAGTGCAGCAAAGTGAAACATCTAACTATTAAAATTATTTAAATGTTGAAAAGAAAAGAAAAAAACGTTTTTACGCATTATACAAATTATCTTGTTTATATTTTTAAACGTACAATTAAAATCATATTTATTGATCTTATAAGTATTTTGATAGTAATATCATAAAGATAATATATTCAATAAAAGAGTATTGTAAAGAATATTTACAACATACAAACATACATATACCGTGTACCCGCTTAAGTCCTTTGTTACCCCCAATAGCTTAAGAAAAACAAGAGCTATAGTCATTAAAGTAGGGTCAAGGTATAGCAAAGTTGCCATGCGCTACACACACACACACACACACACACACACACACACACACACACACACACACACACACACACACACACACACACACACACACACACACACACACACACACACACACACACACACACACACACACAAACTGCCTGTAGTGCCCCCGGTGGATAACTTTTCAGTTATCATTCTTATCTCAAATTCAGCATGAGATACAAGAAAAAAGTCAATTGCAATGTTGCACCTCATCACCGATTTCTTTTTAAAAAAAAATGTCTTGCCACAAAAATGATACAAATGAAAAGCATAAAACACACACGTTATTGATCACGTTCAACAAAAGTGCATTTCCCAAAAATGAGGCTAATCTATCTGTTATGCTCAAAATGTTGTCTTTCAGCACATCTGTGGACATGGGGTTTTATTTCCCACTACACTTTTTTCAACATAGCACGGGACATGCTGGCACATGCATCCGCAACATGGTTTCGAAGTTCCCGTTGTGCTGACGGAGGGGTTGCATGCACTCTTCGTTGATATATCCCTACACAAAAAAGTCTAATGGGTTGAGGTCCGGTGACCATTCAGGCCATTAGATGCAACTAACATATCCGATGTGTTGTTCCTGAAATATGTCTCGAATTTACTGTGTGGCATGTGATATCTTGTGCGGTGAGGCATTGTCGTGTTAGAACCAGCATATATTCCTGAAGTCAGTCAATTGCTAATTCTCTAAAAAAAAAGCGGATAGCACGTCCTTCAGTAATGGCAAGTATCAGAATCCTGTCAACATGCCCTCGTAAAAATATCGGACATTTCTGTTTTTAAATGTTCCGCACCCAAACATTTATCAACCAGTAACTTGATGTTGAACTGCAACAGCACATTTATTATTAAAGACCAGAGAAGTGAATGTTCTGCTTATTGTTCACAGTACTGCGCTCAAAGCATGCCTAATCCATCCGTGTGATGTCAAGGATCAGGGATGCTCCCGAATGTGGCATTTTCTCTTTTCTTACGCATTATGTCGCGTTCCAATTATGGGAGTTTCAAACTAAATACATATGCGTTTTACACCTTATACTTTTAACTTCTTACATGCCTTTTTATTTTACTAAATCGATGATGTTGAACAACTTTGTAATTGACTTTGTTCATGTATATCGTATTATTTAGAGATAAGAACGATAACTCCAAATTTATCCGCTTTACACCTAGACCCCAAGTTTATGACTATAGCTCTTGTAGTTCATAAATTATTGGGGTGACAACGAACTTTAGCGGGCACACTGTATATAAAGTTTAAAGCATGTTATGTGAACTCGATGGTAGCTCGACTATTTTTGTATCCAAAGGTTTAAAAAAAGTAATTATTTCTTAGTAGTTTTAACATATTAACAAGAATTTCACCTTGGAAGAAAAATTGTCAGATAAAGTGATGGACTATTCTTTCATTTATTTGGATAAAATGTATGCATAATAATTGCTATCCATAATAATCCCTTTCCTATTCATAATAATTATTGCCAATTTTTTAAATTCATTTATGAATTAAAAAATGGGCAATATTTAGCAATAATAAGATATGAGATGCTGTATCATTTTGAAATCTTGATTCAATTGGTCATCTTTTGAAATAACTTGCCTAGAAAGTTTGCCTTCTACATATGGACAGTCAAAATTAGGTGATATCAATTTTTTAAACATAAACTCAAACAAACTAAGATAATTTTATATAAGCCAGAACAAAGTTTTTTCCTCGATTAGGGATTGTGATTAATAGTACTGATGTGTAAGATAACGTTAGAGATAAAAAAAAAGTTTAAAATTGTGAAATTTGGGGTCACAATACGTAATGGTGCGATGGCGGGTGTCAATTTTCCATATTTTCAAAAATATGCTAATCATCACTTAACCGAATGATATGGAATGATTTATTTATTTTTCCCAGACTGGTATGAATCTTTTTCATTCTTTCCGTGTCCGCTTGGGACTCAGTTTCGGGATACCATGCATAATTAATTGAAAGTACAGTATTTAATTGAGTAACATAATAATACAACAGAATATTATATGTATTTAATTGAGTAATATATATTTATAAATAATAAAATGTATGTATTTACTTTCATAGCATAAGTCAAATGCGAATAATGTATTTTGGTTTTTCTAAGAGAAATTAAAAAGATGTGAAATTTTTCTATTGATTAAAGTGAAAATTTTTTTAAAAAAAGAAGTAATTGTTTTTTTAAACAAATAAAAGACTTCACTCCTTTTTTTTAAAAAAAGAGGAAGAAACTTTCGTTTTTGTCTACCAAAATAAGGTAACATTAACTATTTCATATATAGTGCAAATAATTGTTAATAATAAAATTTTTATAAGAGAACTCTTTTTCTCTCTAAGATAATTAGCATTGTAAATTGCAACTTTTTTGATATATTTTTATTCATAACCATTTTTCGATTATTTGAATTTTTACTTAAAAAGAGTTGGACGATTTTACCCACCAACCAACTGATTAATGGTTAAATTTCAAGTAATTTACGGATTAGGTATATTTATGTGTATGACAATACTGAATTATAAGTATCGATTTGTTTTGATTATGATGTACGAGTATAAGCTTTCCTTGAATACAATGAATATTGAGGAGAAGGATTTTCCGCTCATGTTATATCAAAATATATATTTTGAAATACACAATAAGTAAAATATAATTTATCTACGAACATTTTTTTAAAAATTTGCTCAATATTTATTTAAATAGTTTTAAGATTATGTAAATGAAACATATTTGTGACAACGAGCTATTTTTTAGATCAGAGTTAGGTAAGCATGATTACGTAGAATTATGCTGTAAAATTAACAGAAAAAAACTTAATTTTTTGATATTGTGCTTGTGGTTTCAATGTTATTACTATGAAATTTTTTTAAAAAAATTGATAAAAAAACGATTTTTTATTGGGTTTATTTTTTTAATTTACAAACAATTTTTATTAGTAAAAAAACCCTTTTCTGTTATGTTTTCATTGTTTGAGTTGATTTGAACAGTTTATCTTGAAACGTTTTCCTAAAAAAGAAATTTCTGAACTGAATTTGGTACTTGAGTGTTATCGCAACCATATTGGCGACATTATGTGAAAGGAAGCATATAACTGCCAAATCAGAGCGTACGACCCATGCGAAATCGGGATTTCCTTCTTGGTAAGTTATCTTGAACGTTGCCATTGTTGCGATAGTAGGTAAAAACACCCAGAATTTGTTTACGCTTTAACATACAAACTTTCCTAATTCATTTTTAGTTAATTATGTTACTTAATAAAGGGAAAATGTCAGGAGTTTCTATTTTCAAAAATATACTCCATTTGCAATTATCATAGTTTCATATATAATTCTGGCATATTTGGAACTTAGGTAACAAATATTTTACCCAAAAATGTAAGTTTACATGTATTATTTATTTATTAAATTTTTACATCTTTAGAAGAAATCAAAGGTTATTCTAAGACAATCCCAAAGATCTAAATACATTCTGTACATCCATGTTTAGCGATGCCTCTCCTTTTTTGCTTAGTGGGATAGTCACTTCATCACAAATTTTTTCCTGCACCTTATAATATTTGTCAGTCACCCAACGGTAGAATGCTGCATTTTTTTCGTCGCATGAATTCTTCACGCTTTCTACAAGACAGTCGTACACTTTATGATATTGCCTGGAAAAAAATTAAAATAAGGATATAACTACGCTTTATAATCGAATCAATTTTTTTTAAAAAATGTTTATGGAGATAAAAGAATTAATAAAAGAATATTCTGATAAAAGAGCTTTTTAACATAAATATGTAATCGTATTTGAACATAACCACTTTTAAACTCTCTAAAATGCATTTTCATTTATTTATAGAAAGCAAACATGACAGTAAATGTCTTTGTGAAAAGATTCATCAATAAAACAAATAAAGTTATGAGGCAAGAAATCCTTGTTACACATTTTTGTATACTAGTTCTCCCCATTTTCAAAATAGAATGGCTTACGAGCTATACCATTCGAAATGATATACGAAAAAATTGAATAGATAATTTTTTTCCAAAAGCTTTCATATCTCAAGTGATATAATTTAAAGCAAAAAATCCACTTGCTTTGGTTCAGTTATGCATAATATTCCCTTTCGTCTTATTATTCTTAAGCCCCTGAACTTTAACTTTACTTCTTCAATACATTTATAGGCTTCTCTAATTTCATGCTTTTTCTGTCCTCTCAAGCATATTTCCCCTTACCAAATAATTCTTCGCTTTAACATTCAAACAAAATACAAAAATTAAGAGAAAAATAACTAAATAATATAAAGAACTATGATATATAAATATTTAAGTCTTTTATTATAACGTTAAGTAATTAACATATTATCAGAACGTTATATTTATTAGACTGCTATTTCAAAATTTTTAAATAAAAGTAATTGATTTTGTGATAAATTCTTCTTTAGAAATAGCCACGCAAACATTAAATTAAACACACCCAATATACACTGGTGTGCAAAAAGTAAGGACGAGACGGTTTTTTCAATAAAACTTTGTACAAAAGCTTTCCAAATCAACACATTTAATACCGTAAGATCCCCAATACGTAAGGACATGTGTAATATGTAAGCAACACTTACTAAAAGATAAATCAGAGGGATAAAAAGAAGCTTGATTGAAAAAGTAGTATGGAGCGCAATGCGACTGAGGGCCGAAACATCCCTGTGATGGGTGTCCAGCAAGAAACATCCGGTCTTAAGTAGGGGATATGATCTCCCCTGACTGCTAGGCAGGTTTCACAGCGTCTGCCCATGCTGAGAATGAGGGCGTCAATGAGTTGTTGAGGCATTGCTGCCCATTCGTCTTGCAGCGCCAATCGAAGCTCCCGAATCGTTACTGGTGGTAAGGTACGAGCTGCCAAGCGTCTGCCTAGAAAATCCCATACATGCTCGATGGGATTGAGATCCGGAGATCGTGCCGGTCAATCCATACGTTCAATATACTCACTCTCTAAGAGCTGTTCGGCAGTTACTGTGCGATGACATGGTGCATTGTCGTCCATGAAAAGGAACTGCAGACCCATAGCGCCTCTAAAAAGACGCACATATGGAAGAAGAATCTCGTTACAATATCGGGTCCCGTTGACTGAACCTGCGTCGAAGATGTGAAGGTCTGTATGACTACCAAGCATGATGCCTCCCCCAACGAGAACACCGCGACCTCCATATCTGTCCCTTTCAATGATGTTCGAGGGATGATTGCGACTTCCCCGCTCTCTCCAGATGAGAATGCGATGAGAATCGCTACTCAAACTGAATCTGCTCTCATCTGTAAAGAGTACTCGTCCCCATCATTGTCTCTCCAATTCCGGTGTTCCCGGCACCACAGAGAACGCCTTCTCCGATGGGCAGGCGTTAAAGGTACACACCGTAAAGGGCGTCGTGCAAACAGACCACCACCGTGCAGTCTTCTGGCCACGGTAAAACGCCATATCGGTCGCCAGTCGCCTGTGTCGTGTGTCTAGCGATTTCTCCCGCTGTCTGCCGCCTGTTTCTTCTGGCCTGTAAGACAATGTACCGGTCATCTGCGGGTGTGGTTCCTCGTGGACGACCACTACTGAACCCCGGATAGCTGTTCCTGTAGTTTGAAATTGTCTCCAAAGTCGTGAAACGATGCTGTGAGCAATTCGAATTCTGCAGCCACACTTGTAACACTGCGCCCTTCCTCCAACTTCCCAATGATTCGACCTCGGGTAAAAGCATCCAGATATCGTCTAACAGATTGATTATTCGCCATTTCTCGCTGAGGCAGCAAGTCGGTGTGATTTTAACTGCTATACGGCGTGCAATCTCTTTGCCAGAAATACTGATCTTACACCGACAGCATGCTTTATACTACTCAGACACTCCCCCATTACGTCTACCTGCATATCTGCGCATGTGCTACCGTACATCACCTTACTTAATCTTCTGATTTTTCTTTCTGTCCGCTCTGCATCTTCGTTCAGCTGATATGCTAATTTTTCGACTTCGTTCTTAATTTTTGCACACCAGTGTATATATATATATATATATATATATATATATATATATATATATATATATATATATATGTACCAAAGAACCAAAACGTTATGAACACCTACTCAATAACACGTTACACCATTTCCTGCCTTCAAATGCCTGCACTTCTTGCATGCAACACTTGGCCACAAGCTCTTGGTAAATGACTGAAGGCGGTTGCACCAATTGTCTTAGCAGTAGTCACGTAAAACCAAGATATTCCAACTTGAAGGTGTTTGATCTCTGAGCTGCCTTTCTATGAAAACCTAAATGCACTCTATTGGATTAAGACTCGCCGAGTTGGGTGGCCAGGACATTAACTAGAATACATGTTTATACTTCTCGAAACATTCTAACCCAATTATAGCCTTTTGACATGGGACGTTGCCCTGCTGGAAGATTCCATTTCCAGTTGGAAAAAAATACGCCCTATGTGGGGGCTAATATTCCACAATTATGCACAGACAGACTATAACTTTCATCGTCCTTCCAACAAAACTAATGATACCAGAGTCACCCATGAGATCGTTTTCCAAAGACTAATACCATCACCAAAAGCCTGTGTGGTGTTATCTGCAGAACATTGAGGGGAGCAGCTGTTGGCCTTGAAGACAGCTGCCTCCAACACGACCATCGATGAGGTGAACGAGAAATCGGGAACCATCCGACAAGACTCCTTCATTTTTCTATGATATACTCTCGATGTTCCTAGACCCACTTTAGGTGTAGTTGATGATAAATTTTGATCAACAGAGGCACACAAGTGGGGCGTTTTCTGTGCAGTGTCTGTTAAATGTGTGTTCTTAAATACTTGTACTGCATTTTATTGAGATGTCAGCTGATCAATAGTCTGGTGGCTATTTTTCTTTACTAAGCCGGGCAGTCTCTGACGTTCTTTGTCTTTGTTAATGCGTGGATGTCTAACATCTTGGCTTCTACTGATGGTTTCGAAGTTTTACATAAATGCTAAAAACAGGAGAACACGAGCAACCTACCATTCATGCTATTTCGGAGATACTAATTCTCGTCATTAAAATCTGTCCCCTTTAAAATCCGCTTAGATCAGTCACCTTTCCACTCACTTGTAGAAGTAAGTGCAAGATTGGTAGAGCTTACGTCATCTAGTAGTATTTAAATAACATTCTCTCTTAATCACGAGGCTTCCACGTCATCCAGAAAAGTTCATTGAAAAATGTGGAAGTGTTCATAATGTTTCGGCTCAACCGTGTACATATATATAACATTATATAATCATATTCTAAATTGCCATAAATGTAATAAAGGTGAACAATAAATAGAAATGCAAAAAAAATATGCTAAAGTAAGATAATTACAGTAGTATAATTAAAACACTTAGCCTTATAAACTAATACTGTAGGCTTAAAATATTTTTAAAGCCAGTCAACCTTTCCTACTGATGTGTGTGAGAGGGGAAGCGGTTATTGTTGAGTTTTTAGTAATCCTACGGAGGCTAACAAAGTGAGACAAGATTCATAAGACTGTTGACTTAAAAAAGTCAAACAGAAGGAAGGGATCAATGTAGATATCTTTTGTACTGTGCTCGATACAACTGAATATATGCTGGGTAGAAGGCGGGCGAAAATGCCACTATGCACGTAGGACAAAAATCTTCTTGTCCTCTGAAAACGAGAAACATATTCCGTGACCACTAGCAAAAAGTGAAAGTGCAGTTTAGGAGCCTATGTTCCACTTGACGGCTCGAACCCTACATAACTTTTATTACCAGCATAACATGATGAGTGAAAGGCACCTTCCACTTGACCATATTTTGTGATTTATTCAACGAGTATAAGAGTGGTCCAAAAATGCTTAGGGGAAGAGCAAGTAGTTGGGGGATTGAAATTCCCTTTGCTAATTTGTCCGGTTTGAATGATTGATAAAAAACAATCAATCAATACAACTGTCAATAGTATTAACTAAATACTTTTCCTATATATATACATAAGTTACTTACTTGCAAGCCTCCCTTGCAGCTATATTCTTTTCTCGTTCAGTTTTTTTGCCATCAAAGATATTTGATAAAATATCAGAGCATTTTGAATCTTTGTCTACATTTTTGAGGCATTTTTGAAGTCTCAAATAATCTAGAAGATAAATCAAGCACAAATAATTAATTCTAATTTATTAAGGTAAAATTTTCGTTTATTCTACATAAATAAATATTTAATGCCTGTCTTTTACGCGAGAAGATACGCATTAGTTATTTTTTGAATAAAAAATCGTTATAACAAAGGTTGATATGCTTTTTTTTATTTATGCATGGGAGAGAAAACTTATTAATGGACACAAGTCATAATTCATTGCCAATTTTACCAGGTTATTATTCAAAATCCTAAGTTATTTCTATTCTAATATCATGAATGATATTAAATAATAAATAATATGTATATATACTTATAATTAATTATTGATTACCACGGTTATAAGGTTCCGACCCCTGATCTAAAACAAAATTTACTATTTGATAGAAAAATAAACGTAAAAAAGAAATAAGCAAAAATAAAATGATTTTTCTTTTTTTTTTTTTTGGTTTTATAGAGATGAATATATTTTTAACAACAGGGAAAAAGTTTGATTTACTAAAATATTCTCATAGATAAATGATTTTTTTGTCAAATTGAAAGCAAATGAATACAAATGTAAGTTTTTATGTAAGACTAATACCATCCATCTATCAATAATACTAATATCAATGTGTCAGTAATACCTTTGTTCATAACCGTTCCTGTTTCACACATTTCTTCTGTTGTCGATTGTACCTCCAGTAATTCGGGTAAAAAGCTCATTTCACATTTTTTTACTGCATCCACAAGACATGGCACCAGTTTTAATCGATAATTGCCTAATGGAAAAAAATTATAAAAATACTAGATAATATTGATAAAAAGAATAGCTTCATGCTTACTAAACAAATTAAATAAAATCGGATTAATAAAGGTTTAAGACCTACTGTGAAAAAATATATTACTGAGCATATACAGTGAAAATCGCTTAACACGAAACTGAGAAGACTTTCGCGTTAAAAGAAATTGCATTAAAAACACATGCATTAAACAAAATTAAGTTTTTAGTGTACATTTTATTTGCATAGATATCTATACATGCATGTATTTAAAAAATTAATAAAACAAAACTTGTGACGGATTTATTCGAGTACCTTCTTCTAATCCTCTTGGGAAATCTTTGGGCTATCAACTTGAGTTTATTCACAACCAACCTTTTTGAAGAAGAAACAGTGATATTTTCAAATATCATATATAGTCAAGGTTTTCTAGCTAGCAATGAGGAGAAGGAGAGAGAATGTTGTGAGATAAAATTGATTGCTACTGATCAGGTATTGTAACATTTTATAGAGTATGTCAAATATTTGATAGAGGAACGATTTAAAGTTACGATTGATCACTATAGTTGAATTAGTATTAAAATATGTGGGATAGTAGATTTGTGATCCCCTGTAATAAGGATATCGATATTGATAGTCTAATTGTAATTCGTGTATCTTGCTATTAATCTACATTATTGTTCATATTGAGAACATTTCTTCTCGTTGAAATTAATTGAATCAGTGTTGCTATTTTGTGAGATCAATAAATAGATTGTTTCTGATTATGGATAGTGTTTCTTCCCTTCTTGTCACATCTGTAGGTGGGCAAGAGAGAGGGACGAATACCTCACACTATTCACAAGAACTTAATGAATTTTAATACAAAATTTTCTTTCTTAAGAAACGAAACATTTATTGAGTTTTTGGAGTAATTTTCTTTGCATTGCCTTTTTTTAGCATAAATTGTCAACAAATTGTTCGATGTCATCCATTTTGTTATTCATTTCACCATTAGAATGTGTGTCTAATCGCGCATGCTTTCCATGATGAGCCTCATTTCGGATGGCATGGAAACAGCAGCTGTGATATTCATTTCAGTTTTGCCGTTGGAATCTGCATCAATGATATGTTTTTTTTAGCTTTGAACCAACTCCAAAATATCTTTGTTACCGAAATCCATAGCCAACTGATGAGATGTTTTTGTGTGGCATTTGTAGATGGGAGGAGCAGCTTAGATAAACAAAATTAGCTCGTGTCACAGACTATCCCGAGGGCATTTTAAAGCCAAGGTAGCCACTTTTCTAAGAAACACGTGAAACTACCTCTCTTTCATTTTCACACCCTTCTTAAATCTTACCTGCGTGGTTAGCATTTTCCATGTTTTATTCATTCTAAATAGGAAATTTTTCGTGTTAAGAGAAAAAAAAAGACATGACAAAATACATTGTAGTTTGTCAGGACCATTTCATAATTTCATGTTAAACGTTATTTCGTCTAAAACGTCTTCGAGTTCAACGTATTTCACTGTAGTAGGAAAATAAATTTAACAGGATCATCTCAAGATTTTTTAACCTCGTTAAAGGCTATTACATGAATATGTTTAGAACTTTAATTTTTCAACACCAATGAAAAACATTTTAAATTAAAAAGAAAAACTATAAAAATAAAATTAGAATTAAGGTATAGTAATAAATAATATAAAGGATGTTTTTTTAGAGGTATAGAACTTTAAATTGCAATAAAACAACGATGTATTATTCGATTGACAAGAATTTTTTTTTATTCAAAAGATAATCTTGTGGCATTACATTTTAAATATGATTTCTGTCATAGGACTGCCACGGCTGACTCGGATGTAGTCCAATCTGGACTTCCAATTTTCGATGACTTTTTCCAACAGTTGTGGCCGTATATCGGCAATAACACGGCGAATGTTGTCTTCCAAATGGTCAAGCGTTTGTGGCTTATCCGCATAGACCAATGACTTTACATAGCCCCACAGAAAATAGTCTAGCGGTGTTAAATCACAAGATCTTGGAGGCCAATTCACAGGTCCAAAACGCGAAATTAGGCGGTCACCAAACGTGTCTTTCAATAAATCGATTGTGGCACGAGCTGTGTGACATGTTGCGCCGTCTTGTTGGAACCACAGCTCCTGGACATCATGATTGTTCAATTCAGGAATGAAAAAGTTAGTAATCATGGCTCTATACCGATCACCATTGACTGTAACGTTGTGGCCTTCATCGTTTTTGAAGAAGGATTCCACCAGCCCATAAAGCGCACGAAACAGTCAGTTTTTCTGGATGTAACGGTGTTTCGACATACACTTGTGGATTAGCTTCACTCCACTTTGTTGACCTAGCCATTCAACCAGAAGTGCGCTTCATCGCTAAACAAAATTTGCTTATGAAAATCGGGAACAACGGCAATCTCGTTTTGGGCCCATTCGACGAATCTACGCCTTGCTTGATGATCGTTTTGATGAATTGCCAAACCAAACTGAGAATAAATCATTTGACAGCTGTTAAATCGGTCGCCATCTTGGAAAGTAATGCCAACTTAAACTTCTATACCTGGAAAAAACACTCTTTAGAAATGGTTCATTACATATTAAATACGTTTCTTCCGTTATGTACATCTTTTTATACCTATATTAAAGTATGGAGTTTGTTATGGGACAAAAAAACCAGATATTTTATCAAGTCGGTTAAGTATATAAAATCATTGGATTCAAGGATTTAACTTGTTATTTTATAGAAGAATAATTACTTGGATGGTAAAGTATTAAAAATGGCATGTTTTGCGTTTTTAAAAATATTTTTGTAATAATTAGGTTAATATATTTATATTTTTGAAATATTCTTTATCAACAGCGTAGGTGTTTTTCTCAGCAAGATCCTAATAATTTATGTAATAACCTGTCGTAAAACATTAAATTTGAGAATTGTTCTGTCATATATTCTGTTATTTTTAGTTACTTTTTAGTTAATACAGCAGTAATATTATATTACATATTTTATTTTTTTCTTTATTATTTTAAATTCTTCATAAGTTTTTCTTCATTATCAATAATTAATTTATAAAAGAACAAAATTGTTTTATTGCCAAATAGTTTACCTTCCTCTTTAATAATCTCTGTTTGATTAACATATAGAATAATTGATTATTTCATACAATAACTAGGTAAAGTAAATCATTAATCTATCAAATTTTTTAATCAACTTATCACTTGTTTCATCAGATACTTATGTAGTCTAAAGCGCACACACTTATATATAAATTTTCTTTAAGAACATGTACGATGTGATAATCGGGTAGTTATGTTCGTGAACTTTTGACTGGCATTTTTGAGTAGATGGTTTGAGACCTAAAGCCACACAAGATACAAAGTCTGATATGTGTTAAATCTGTCGAGGCTCAAAGTCCTCACGTTGATGTGGTACGGAAGTTTGGAGAGCTCACATGACGCCCTTTTCATGCCTTAAAATCAATGAAGGCACTTTAGTTGATGTAAAGGAAACATGACTGGAAGCGAAAATCACACAAATTTCTCAGAAAGGTTCTTTGAAAAGGAACAAAAGAAATGAAAAAAATAGAATCATTGAAACCTTTAAGAATATCATGCAGATTTTCTCCTGTCTGACAAAAATAGCTCTTTAAATTAAAAAAATAACGAAATAAAGTTTCCACCCTTCATTTTATCTCTAAAAATTTAATTCCAAACTTTGTACAATTCCTCCTCCTTTTCTGTTGATAATTCCCGTTTACAATAAAAAAAAGGTACGAAATCCTCTTAATGCAGAATAATATACATATAGTTTCTATCTTCCTGCAAACATTAGTACAGTGTAAAAAAAATTCAAATTCAAAGTGGACAGTAGCCTGTGTACTCCGGATGAAAAGAAAAAGAAAAAAATCGTTAAATTTAGTTATAAACTTGTTTTATTTATTGAATAAAAAAATTATAACCAAATTTAAAGATTATTTTCTTTCTCTTTTACACTTAGCAAATTTATTACCATTTTTGGCGCCAATGTAGCAAAATGTGATCTAACCCATTTCCTCCGGTTCTTCAACATTAAGGTAGAAAGAAAGTCTAAATTTTAAAATAAAGACTTAAATGATGGAAAGCTTCTTATGCCTCATTAAAATGTATTGATACTTACATAAACTGAGATCTATATCATTTAGCCGCTCCGGTGTAAGCTTTCTACTGCATTCTTGAGCTTCCTTTTGGTAGCACTCTGCATCACAGGTAACGTAGCCAAATAAAACTGTAATGAAATATTTTTCTACATTGGTTTCTTTAAATCCTTTTAAAAGGCTTGATTAGAATAATTGTGTCATTAATTCTGAATTCCTACTTCATAGAATACAGTTTTATCAATTTTTTAATTACTATGTAATAATCCTCACAAACATTTGAAGTATTTCACTTGATTTCTATCGGCCTTCACATCATTTATATCATTTAAGGTATCCGACAATGTTCGGAACCGTGATTTTAAAAAAGCACATAAATGGATAATTTTCATGATATTTAGTGTCACTTAGATTAGAATGCATGTATAAAAATTGTTTTAAGGACATTGTGACAAAAAAAATTATTTAAATACAATATTTCGGCAAAAAATTAACTTAGAATAACCTTTTTTTCAAAATGTTCTCCTTTTTGTGAGAAATGCTGCTATTATAATAACATTTTGCCTGTATATAGCTCAGATCTCTGTACAGAGGCTCAACTATAATTTTTGAAAAATTCACATTATTTTCAGAGTTACAGCCAATTGAATAAATTATCGGCGTTTTTTTTTCTTAAAATTTCTCCCCTCTGTTGTCGTAAAACATGGATATATAAACCCCCTTCTAAGTTATTTATTTCAAAAATTCTAGATGAACCTCTGTACAGAGGTCTGAGCTATATACAGGCAAAATATTATTATAATAGAAGCAATTTTTACAAAAGGAGAATATTTTGAAAATTAGTCATTCTATGTTCATTTTTTTGTCTTTTATTGGAATACTATTCTTAAAACAATTTTATATACATTTTCTAATCTAAGTGACACTAAATATCAGAAATATTTTTGATTTATGCGCTTTTGCAAAATCACGGTTCCGAACGTAGTCGGATACCTTAAATAAGTTTGCATTAAGTTTCCCATAAACTCAAGTGAGATGTATTGTTTGAAATTATGCGGGAAAAATATCTTTTTAAATACAAAGAAGACATTTTAAAAACAAGAAAACATTAAAGCAAATAAAAAATATTTTTTCTTTACTGTAGACTTTTTTTTTAAAAAAAATATTGATGTTCATACTAAATACGAGATATATGAAAGGTCTTGTTCTTAACAATAATTTTTCGTATGATATTTTAAGGTAACCGACTAACCTAAAATCATGATTTTTTATCAAAAATTGACAAAAAAATTTTATTTATTTTATTTTATAGTCCATCTCATTAGCTTGATAAAAATATCAAGCTTTTTATTTTCCATTCACTCGAGCAAAAACTACAAGTATTTTAATAAAAGAAGATGCCATAACTTTCCACAAGATGTCAAACTTTAAAATGCGTTTTACTCGAAATGTGTGTTTTTTTTTCGAAAAATTCAAACGGGGACAGTGTTTGATCAAATGTTTTGAAAATAATTTGCTGAAATTTTTGTGAATGTTTCGTATAATAGTAGAAGGGTGTTGACCTTCAGATTTATCAATCACTGTTTTATTTTAAAATTTACAGTCCTTTATGTGAATATAATCACTTTTTAAGCAATTTCATATAGTCACTAAGATAGAGTGCTCTAGTTTTTGTAAAAATTAAAATATCTATTATCTTGAAGGTGATTTCAAACATGAATAACAAAGTAACACATTAAAATTGAAAAATTAAGAATTTGTTCAAAACATTTTTGTACATAGCGAGCCCCGTTTACGTAATTTTTTGTACATTTTCAA
Source organism: Trichonephila clavipes (assembly GCA_019973935.1). Classification (NCBI taxonomy): domain Eukaryota; kingdom Metazoa; phylum Arthropoda; class Arachnida; order Araneae; family Nephilidae; genus Trichonephila; species Trichonephila clavipes. The sequence continues at coordinate 36,099 of BMAU01016312.1, read as the reverse complement.
CCATTTCTTCCCCTTTTAATAATAATAAAAAAAAATTCCTGTTTTCAATTTAATGATTTTTTTCCTTAAAATATACTAAATAAATCTAAAAATCACAACCAAAAAAAATCTCCATATCTCCATTTTTTCAAAAAAAAAAAGTTGTCGCAAGTAGTCGGATACCTTAAATAAGGCAATTTGAAAAAGATATGAGTCATACGAATATTTTTAATAGTATTTAAATTTCGTAAATTTTCGTTGCATTCGATAGTAAGTAGCTATAAAATATATCTCAAATTTAATAGAAAAAATTTTTCATTAATAATAAAAAAATTCGGAACATTGGTAAATAATTTTTAAAAATTCCTAACAAAATGAAATTTAAATTTAATTATATTTCCATATCATTTATTTACTTTTATCTCCACATTTTAGTACCCATTTCTAAAATATATTTTAACTTATTTTGAGGATTACGTCATAAAAAATAAAGTATTTAAAAGGTTTTGAAGAATTATTAAACAATTTCTCTTGAAGACATGAAAAAGCTAATGAAGTAACTAAAACATGATTTCATTTTTCTGAACTTTTTGAAAAAAAAAAAATAAAAAAACTCATAAATGTAATTACCTCCAATTGAAAACAAAAACAAGAGCTGCATTTTGGAAAAGTAATTTTCAACAGAAGTTTCGATTTTGAAGTACCCACTTTGACGTAATTTTTTCTTAAATAGGTAATTTATCAAAATTTCCTTAGATCTTTTCTTTGATAGAAACGTGATAACTTTGTTTACTTTTGAACGTGATTATATTTTTTCATAAAAATCGGTAATAAATAATTATCAGTATGAGTACTGCAGCATCTGGCTCTTATAACTGTGATTAGGGGGAAAAGTTTTTTACTAAAATTTTTTTTTGAAACTTTCCAAGATTTTGAATCTAAAAGATGAACTAATCAAATTTACTATATTGTTAATTTTGATTTGATTTGATTTTTATTAACGTAGAACTATGAGCCTGTGTGTGTGCATGAAGGCTACTGCATTGTTGAGAGGTATTTCAATGTTTATTACCCTCAAACAAGTAATATGAAAAAGTAATTAAGTCAATTCCTACTTAGATCAACAAAGAAAAATTTTATTTTAGCTACTTTTTATTAAATAGTTGAAATTAATATAAATATGTAAATACATATGACAGAATCTCAACTTAACGTGGTAATTAATTTTTATTCATTATCATTAAAGTATCGTATTGTCCTCCAAAACAATCGTGTATATAAAATTTCGGTTTGACTGAATGCTGTAAAACGTGAGAAAAAAAAAACATTTTCAAGTTTTGACACAAGTCACCAAAAGGGTCGCTAAGTCACCACAAATGATGCCAACGTAGCTGTATTTGTAATTCTTTGTAAAATTAGTTTTAATCAATTGATTTTTATTAATTATAATTAAATTATTGTATTGTCATCCAAAATGATCAAGTATATAAAATTTCAGCTCAATTGAGCATTTTAAAATATATTTTATTAACGATTGAAAATTCCAGCAGATAAATAAATAAATATAGATCGTAAGCTAATAGTAGGAATTGAAAAATAATAAAAATCCCTACTCTATATTGGCTTTATTCATAAAAGAAATTTATGAAATCTCTTATCTTATTTTTAAAGAAACCCACTAAAATAAATTTGAAGACAGATTTATTAAAAATCTAACGATATTTTCCCCCTCTTAGCTAATAGAGCTATTTATATCTAGAGACTTGAAGAAACGTAATGTGTGAATTCATGTACTGGTATGCAACATTAAAGAAAATGCAGAGTTTTGTAGGATTTGTTTGAATGAGTACCAATACGAAAGGTAATTCGCTTCAAATATCAGAAATAATGAGTCACAGATTATGTGAGAATACGTAAATGCGCTCATCTCGGACATTTTAAGGCCACAAGAAAAAGAAGAGTGGAAGGCGCAATTGCAGTCATTCACTTCGAGTTCAAATGACCTCATGTATAAATGTGGCTTAAAAAACCTTCTTGATGGCTCTTTCTCCATCTTTATGGTGAAATTCGTGAAAAGGCATAGAATGATAGCGAGAAAGAAAAGAGTAGAACATGAAAAGATGAGCATTTTTACTAAGACATGAAAAAAGCATTGTAACACGTACTGGGAAAACCTTCCAAAGCACGAGTACATGAGTAAGTACGAGTAAAGTGTACTGATACTTGCCCAAGAAAAACAGCGCCATCCAATTACCAAGATATCGTGCTACAAGAGAACAAAGATATCGATCAACGTGCAGCAAAGAGACGGCAAGTTTAGCAACCTACTTTGACCACAGACGTATTTTAAAAGTTTCCTATTCACCAATCATCTTGATACTATCTTATTTACAGCTCCTATTTAGTGTTATTGCTTACACTTCTCTAAGTAACGCGTTGATTGGACATCACATCACTGGAGTCGCATTCATCTTACGGCTTGAGGGAAAGTTTACGTAATGGTGATTTAGACGTACTTAATCCGAGGAAGCATTATGATAAGCCAGTGGTCTACAAATTGTATTCCACGGAACCCTGGGGTCCCACGAGGTATATCCAAGGGTTCCACGAGTCACAATAAAAATCTAAGTGGAAATTTTAAACGTGTATGCAAAAGGGATTCACATCCTCTATGAAGTTTATATAACCGCAAGTTTCTGAGCTCCTCCCTCTCATTACAATTAAAAATTTTATTTAAACATAATATAACTTTATTTTATAATGCTTTTTAAACTATTAATGTAAAATAATACAAGAGTATTAAAAGGTTTTTTTTCTTTCTATGTGCCACCTTGTAAATATTCTATTGTCTGCAATCCCGGTTTCCATGGAATAATTTTACGCTCGTTAATGCAAAGTTTTGTACAGCTAAATAACTATCTAATGGAAAATGCCCCTTTTTACATTTGTAGTAAAAACACTTATAATGAAGGAGATGGGACAGCTTATCGACATATCCACAAACTCGATGTTAAAATCTAAATTTAAGTAAGAACAGCTCTTAAATTTGGGGTTGCAAATTCATATAAAATAAGTAAGATTTTTTAACAGACATTTTGATACTATCCAGAACAATTAATGGTGAAAATGTTTCCTCAATGACATTGGCTACAAAAACAAAATATAAAAACGAATTAAATGCAAGATATGAAATGCAACTGCAAGTAATATCAATAGGTCTAGCCTTGGAAAATTCGTGTAAGAAAATGCAAGCAGACATCCAAATTACTATATGTAATGTTTAGGTATGTGACACTTTTGATATCACAAATTAATATTAATGATTGAGTAAACTACATTAATATTATTGTCGTGTATTCTCAATTACTTTCTAAACTACTTATCAACGCTTCTCACCACACTCAAACAAAACACAGTCCGTCATGCTAAAAATGATCCCAAGAAACTATCTCTTCTAATACACCAGACAACGTGATGGGCGTCGATCTCACATACTTTCTAAAACTTCTCAAATCAAACACAATCCATCGTGTTAAAACCTTTCCCAAAACACTCTATTTTCGATACAGAAGGCCACGCGCTATGCGTCGGTCACAATCAAATTCACTCGCTTTCCTTCGCACCCATCAATTCGCGCTTCCAAAACAAGGGACCGTCTCTCACCCCTAACCGTCCTACTCGAGAGTCAGTCACCTTCTCCTTAAAAAAAACACCAACCCTCTCCGGAAACGCGCAGATTAGCGCCAACATTCTATAATCAACCGCCAACAGTAGTCAGACACTACAATTGTAAGACATTGGCCCGTGAGGGTTGCCCTACTTCTACGTTTTCCTCGTGACCTAGATGTGTGGGAATGAAGAACCAGGCATTGCCATAATCTTAATATCTCTTTATTAAGATCTTAACTTAAACAGTATACAATAAGGATATTAATATTCTATTTTAGATGATCTGAGGTGAAGACACACAAAATACGTACTACCGAATAAGCACGACCCTGACCATTATATTTAACTTTACCGCCTTATCCTAATCTCAGTATATACACAGTTCCTAGTAGTTAACAGAACGGTCCTACCTCTATATCCTAGGTAGCAGCAACTCTCTCGAATCCTAAATGACGTTTCTTTATCTCGCGTGGAATGGTATCCCTCTTGACTTGAACGCACTGACACGAATAGCTGAACTCTTGAATGGCGGATAACCTCTCACTTTTAACTTTAACACTCGTAAATACAGACTAGCATAATCACTTCCCAAAGGCCACACTGCTTACGCCAAATTTCTGCTATTTAAAATGTTCTTTATTTGCATAATCACGCTTCGCTTCTGGATTTGGTTGGAAAGAATTTGCCTTTTCGGCCCCAAAAAACCCAAGAGGAGTTTTTAGTTGAAAACGCGATGAGCCCGACACACAATTATGTTTAAAAAATTTAATAAAAATATAGTATTTTTAAAATTGTTTTCCTATGAAGTATCTGTAACATGCTGATCTACTTGAAATATTATTTAAACAAATATTCTTCTAAGTAGAAGGGGAATAGGGTTCCCCGAAAGCACTTTATAGCTCTAAGGGTTCCGTGAGTCAAAAAAGTATGAAGACCACTGTGATAAGCGAATGAACTCAATTTCAAAGTTTTTACTTCTGAATAGAGGTTCAGTTACTAAAGACCTCTACTGCCAACAAGTGATCCTCTCTTCGTGCATTTGATTCGATATGTCATTGTGATGCAGACTTTATTTTTAAGGACAGTATCGCAAAATTACATTAAATTTACTATGGAGGAGCTGCGAGAAACGTAAGGTATCAATAAAATAAATTGGAAAGCATATTCCTTTGATTTATATTCCATAGAATATATGTGATATTTTTATTTGATATTTTTCAGCACAATTATGTCTGATGGAGAATATACAACCAATAAAACAGATACTTCTTTAATGATGGTGTCGTATCCATGACGGGACCAAATCAATTAGTACCCTGGGTCCAGATGACTGTTCTGGCAATCTCTTTAATATTGTCCACATAGAGCAGCGTTTCTCAAACTGTGAGGAGCGTCCCCTAGAAAGGCGGGATGACTCTATGAGGGGAGCGCGAGCACATTGAAAAGTCGAGAACAAAAAATTATTTTAAAAAAGTATTAATTTACTGAAAGTAAACAAACAAAATACATTCTGACACAATTAAAAATAAAATACACATTTACGCTGATATAATGCACTTATAAGTATATCAGTACTGCACAATGAATTTTACACTGCTGGACAATTGCTAAGGACGGATCACTAATTGCTATGTAGCATAACATTAAGCGAGACATGAGGCCTAGTAAGATAAAATATAGTTGCCACACTGTTCAGACATTAGAATAAAGAATATTTATTGTTCTGAAAAGTACAAAAGCTGTGAAACATCTGAAAGAAAAAAAAATGTTCATTTGATCTGCGTACGGAGAAATGGAACAATGCATCTAAAAGTCAGCATGCACCTTAAAGAAAGATATCAGTACGGGATATGTCCACCGTGGAGTGTGATGCAACATTCCACACGTCGCATCATACTTTGCACAACATTATCCAGCAGCTGTTGAGGCAATTTATCCCATTCCTCTGTGAGTACACGGATGAGGGTGTTCTTGTTTGTCGGAGGATAGTTTCGACCAACAACTTGCCTCCCCAAACATCCCACACATTTTCAATGGGGTTTAGATCTGGAGAACGCGCTGGCCATACGAGACGTTGAATACCCTCGCTGTCTAGACAATCCTGAACAGCGAGTGTTCGATGACATGTTGCGTTGTCGTCCATAAAAACAAATTTATCACCGACAGCACCACGGAAAAGACGAACATGAGGAAGTAGAACTTCATCAATGTATCGTTGGGCCGTCATAGTCCCATTCGCAACCACATGTAGGCGCGTGCGGCCATTGATCATGATGCCGGCCCACACCATGATACTGCATGTCGGATATCGGTCCTTTTCCTGGATATTTTCTGGACGATAAGCAGTACCACTCTCGCGCCAGATCAGTTGGCGTCTACAATCCGATGACAGAATGAACCTACTCTCATCTGAGAATAGTACGCATGCCCAGTCCTGTTCAGTCCAATTGTGATGCTCACGACACCATTGCAAACGGGCAGTACGGTGCTGTCTGGTCAATGGGACACACACAACAGGTCTGCGTGCGTATAGTCCTCCTCCCCTCAAACGTCTGGCAACAGTGTTTCGGGAGATCTGCTTTCCTGAGGCAGCAAGAAACTGATTTGCCACCTGCTGAGCTGTGGTGCGCCTGTTCCTTTTTGCTGATAGGACGATATATCTGTCTTCTGCAGGCGTCGTACTTCTAACACGACCTCCCCCGTGCCGTCTACTACACATTCCAGTAGTTTTAAATGACTTCCACAGCCGTGAAACAACGCTGTGAGCGATGTCGAGCTCCCTGGCAACATCTGTTATTTTTCGCCCTTCTTCGATCTTTCCAATAACTCGGCCACGCCTAAAATCATGTATGTGATGTCGGGAAGACATGCCAAAGATTTTAAGTTCGTCTATTAAATCTTTCCTGTAAAACTTTGACTTGAAACAACAACTGTCCCCACGCGTCAAAACCTTTAAAGCTCTTATGAACGCTATCACGTGATGAACAGACGTGGAAAAAAATTTGCATACTCATACTTCTTCTTACTAATATCCCGCACTTATTCTAATTTTCCACATTTTGCTTCCTTTCATTTTGTGGTTGCTATGGATGATAGTGTTATCCGTCCTTAGCAATTGTCCAGCAGTGTATAATTAATTTAATAATACTAAGTTAAGAACAAGTTTTGACAAGTTCGTGGCCTTGTCATATATTAAAAAATATAAATATACAAAAATTAACCTTTATCTTGATGATTTGTACGTTTTATAATTAATCTCTTAACTGCCGATTAATAGCTATGCTACTCGCTCCCCAGCTCCACCGTTTTCCCTGTAAGTACGCTTATACGATGTATGGGGACGTAAGAAAAGGAATAAATAAGCAAATCCTCTGATATAAGTAAATCCTTCTCAAATACTGTTAAGGTCCTTTTGTAGCTTTCTAAAGCCTACGAAATAATTTTATGAATAGCAGGGCACAAAAAAGATCGTACTTCGGAAAGATATATATATACGTCCGGAGCAATCAACGCTTTGGCTGAGTGAGATGCTTATATACGCTGGTAGCACTTAATAGGCTAAATTCGTATTGTAACTTTAGCGTCAATGTATAGTACTAGTGAATTCAATAAGTTGTTATTGCATGGAGGGGGGCGTGATGAAAATAATGATTGAATATTGGGTCACCAATATTCAAAGTTTGAGAAGCACTGACATAGAGGTTTGTTAACGAAAAGAGGACCCCTATTTTTTGTTTGGAGCAGCGATAATAGCTGGACAGTAAAATATATGAGCAGGTGTCAGCTCTGTATCTAAACAGTTCGATACACAGCTTCTTTAATAATAAATCCTTATTAACTATCATAGTGTCTGGTGTTGAATATGAAGAGGCGATGCAATAATTCCAGAGAGGTTAGCTGGGGATCAGGCGTGCGGGGTGTTCTGTACACCCCAGCAACAAGAAAAGCCTTCCAGAATTCCAAAAAGAATGCGAATAACCACGATTTTTCTGTAGCTGACATTTTAGATAATTGAAACTTCAGGTCTGATGCAATCACTCTCGCTCGGAGGATTGGAACTTAATTACCTTCAAAAGTTTATCTGGGATGATGAGAACTCCCCACAATCGATTGTGTTGTATTTTTGTACTGCGTTAATGCCAGCCATTATAAGGTTCTGGAAGTAACATTTTTCTGACACATGGTATACTAGTTTACCACTTGCAGAAGAATTGTTAAAAAAGAAATTAACAATATTTGTACAATAAAAGGGAGATACCGTTATCCTTCATTAGTATACAAAATCCTGTAACATCCACTCTTGGGTTTCATAATAAAATCCCGACGACATTAGTTTCTTATAGAAAAAAGAAAGAAAAAGCATTTTTTACTTATCTCTACTATGGATGAAATTGACAATACGTTAATAGATACCAAACCTGATAAAACCCGAAGTAGTGAATTTTTATAATATGACCAAAAGCGGTGTTGATATCACTGATGAAATGTGTAGCGTATATTATGTGTGGTGAATATGTAACCGTCGGCCACTGTGAATATTTTACTAGCTATTTAACACTTCTGGAATTCATGCTTCCATTATCTATCATTCGGTTTTTTCTGATAAAAAACTTAGACATTCAGGATTATTAGAGGAGATTGGAATGGAACTTAAGCAGCCACATTGTAGTATGAGATCAGAATTCCCGAACCTTAACAAAAAAAAAGAAGCCTTACTGACTTAACCTGCTAAAAAGAGCATTAATCCGCCAAAAAAGGAGCTCTGAACTGTCTGTACATGGGTAAAAAATGTGAAAACTTTTTTTTTCTAATGACAGATTATGAACAATTATTACAGAGTTCTTCAATCTACCTAGTACATTACCGAAAGCTGGCATTTCTTTGTAGTGCGGTGCCATATTGCCGGAGGAATATTGCCCAGTTTCCTCCCTAGAGGGAGGCACTTAAGCTCTGACGATGCAAACCTGTACTAAGATTTAACTTTGCCTAGAGCACACCATAGGGATCTTTTACATGCCGTATAATCATACGACATAGCCGCTGTCGATTTTCTGCAACATCCATCGACTTGGGGCGAAGTCAAACCCCCAACCTTGGGTACAGAAGGCCAGCGACAAACCAATCTCATCACTCAGCCGACAATTAAAAATGAACTGTTTTTGTCTTCAGTGTAAGAAAAACATGTGCTTAAAGCTTATGAATACAGTCTGCTCTGAATGCTTGGAAAAGGATTAAAATATTTTTTTCTCTACTTTTTATCATCCTTAACATTAATTACAAAGTAAGTTCATTACTGGTATATATGTTTTAAATCTATTTTATGACAAAAATATAAAATTATGCTTTTTAAAATGAAAATGTTGTAGGTTTAGTTTATATCAATATTAGTTTCATCTGTAGGCAATGAATTTAATAATTTTATTTGTATAATTCAAAACATGTCTTGTATTTTATAAATATGCATCATAACTGGCTTAAAATTTATTTTCATTATTTAATAAACACGTTAAAAGTTTGGGGTGTTCTCAACACACCGCAACCAACGACGGTGCAAAAACAGGCGCGAGTGATCCGGGGCTATTGAAGTTATAATTTACACGGGCTGTTATGTTACTGTTTCTACTCTTCAACTAGGGCAGATAGCCAATCAAGATTTAAAACTATTACTTCGATTCTGTACAGTGATATATTATCTTAGGGAAAAAACACTATGAAAATGTATAAAACTAAATTATTTTTCGTTTGATAATTTGTCAACCTTTTATTTGTGATTAGTTTAGAGTTTCATAAAATATATTTTTAAGTACACAATTTTTCTTGGTTGTTACAATAAGTGGTAGTTTAAAACTACATCAATAGGCCTGCTTCCTATTTCTTGAATATCTTGAATTTTTATCTGCGGGTTATGGACATAATGATTAATATTCTATCCGAATTGGCTCATTTTTTCACTATCTTTTTCCATAAGATATACTTGCAAATTTTAGTTAGCAGATTCCTTAGAAAAGAAAGATTACGAACTGTACACTTCAACATACCTGAATACTTTAATTTTAATATTTATAAAAAAATTGATATAGGTTAGGGATGGTAAACCAGTGGCACGCGCGCCATTGATTGCACGCGAGACAATATTTTTGGCATGCCAGTGATCAAAATGGTTTGCATTTTATTTCAAAATTAACTGTAAAGTATTACGAACAAACGCGAGTGATCGGTAACGAGGCGGGGGGGAGACACTCACTTATTATTACCTTGCCTTAGTTACGTCATACACTAGAATTGCTTATAATGAAAAGTCTGTATACGCATAGCATAGTCAATTTCATAGACACAACTGTATTTTAAAGTTTATCTGTGTTTTATTTACGATTATCAACTGCTATTTAACTTGGCTTATTCAGGAAAAGAACAAAAAGTGCAGGATAGTAAGTGTAACAGAGAATTTCAAATTTGGTACACCAAAAAACATGGTATTATATTAGTAAAAACGACAAAACAGTGTGCGTTTTATGTTGTGGAATAGTTGTATGCAAAATATCGTCTGTAAAATGATATTTTGAAACAAATCACAAACCCTCTTGTCAAAAAAAAGTGAACCACTCAAAAAATAATTAATTGCCTAGAAAACGTTTGGTAGATGACTTCAATTCAGTATTATTCAACAAACCGTAACATCTTACAATTCTAAGTTATTTATCATCCACACACACAGTCTGCAACAACAGAACTCACAGTAATGTTACTTTAATTTGAATTACACGTATAACTAAAACATTTATAACTATACAGTGTGTGTAAAAGGTATTTTTTCATAGTAAATAATTTTGTGTTTTTTTCTTGTTTGCTTGTTAGTACTTAGTTTTATTATTTTCCTTATGTCAAACTTATTTGACGGTACATCTATACCTCATTAAACACTTCTTAAGAAAAAATGGCACGTTGATCCATAAATGTTCGCTACCCCTGATATAGGTGAATAATTCTGTTTTGAGGAAGGATATCAGTATAATTCAAGCCCAAAATTACCTTTGTTTGAATTCTATTTTCGAATTATGTAAAACAGTTAAAAGGAGAGTAGTTAATTTTGTATGTAACCCATAATTTATTATGCTATTACTACATCACTTATGGAGAGAGAAATTATTGTATAAACCAAAAAACTTATCGAAGCAAAAACTACAAACACCTGCTTCACTCACGTATGATTAATAAAAATTCTTTCTTTGAGATGACCTACTGGATAATGCCAAACTTTTAAGTCTTACGAATTGTGATACAATTGTTTCCAAATTTGGAGGTTTTATGAAATTTATTATTCTTGTTTAAAATTAAATCATATGACATTCGGTTGGATTTATTTGTCACAGATATTCAATTAAATCTCTCTTTTTTTCAAAAAATGTAACACGGCCATTATTTCTTACTCAAAATTACACACAATTAGAATTTTATTATTATTTTAAATATACTGAACAATATATTTTTAATTTAATGCTTTGCTATAAGAGAAAAAAAAAGATTATAATATTTGCATTTTGAATCCCCTTCTCTATTTGATTCGTTAAAAGTATCCTTTAATTTATTTATATATTTGATAAAATGACATTTCTATAAAACGTTGCATTGCAAATTAATGTATTTTTAACAATGGTTTTTCCCTTTTATTTTATCTGTGTATTCCTTGTTGCCATTTCTTAGGAAAACGAGTGATAGTGATTAACTGAGATTTTAGTGATGATGCATAATTGAATTGACAAAACAGGGAGGTGAAATTGCAGGATCATTCAACATTTAGGTTGGAGTGGTGCTGACAACAGTAGGAAAAAACGTCTTGATACGGAGCTTTAAAAAGTTCACAGCTCTTGATGCGTTTTTGCCAACTATTTAGCGTGACACCCATGACTGCAATAACCAACGACAGGGGATTCAGGGGCTGAGATCACCGAGCACATACAGCTCGATTGCCCTCACCATTGCAATGAATTAACCCTGGCCGTACAGCGAATCAAGAAGGTCGACCGAGAGATAAGACACAACGCACAGACAGACAAACCGTCCCATCGAAGTAGAAAGCCTCTGATGTGTATTTATCAGCCATACAGCTTGTACCTGGGACAACAATGACTGATATGGAGTGTCCTTGCATTTGATAGCCATACCCCTTTGATTGTTTCGAGGGGTTTTTTTTGTTGTTGTTAAAATTTGTTGGCGCAATCACGCTAGACCTCTCCCAAATAGAGAAAGTTTGGAATTTGATGAGCAAACGTTTTCGTTCGTCCCTGGATCTCACTTATCTTACAAAGCAATTCAAACCTGTGCCCGCACTACCATTCGACGTCATTTGCAACATTGTAGAATGTCCTCAAGGTGTGATTATGACTATGACCAAAACCATAGTCGTTTGTATTTGCAATGATTCATTGTATGGACGACATGGACAACCAAACGTCACTATATTGTCTTTAGAAACGAATAATACTTTTTCCTGCAACACTATGAATGTCGGTTAAGATTGTATATAACATGGCGAAGTAGAAATAGGCTGATCGATTGTTGCTTTGCGGATTTCCATACTGGTCCAGCAAATGGTATTATATTTTGTAGGGGTACTGAATTCCACTCCCGCATGTGAGTATAGGATTTCGTAGTTTCATAAGCACGAGGTATATGAATTATCACTCTAGCTAGTCTTAATTTCGACTCATTAGTGAATAGAAGAATTACTCACTTTATTCTTGCTATAATGTGAAAATGTCGATATTCTCCATATTAGAATATATAAGAGTTTTCTGCTCACAGAAATCAGGGAGATACAAATAGCAAATATACTCTCAAGATATCTCTAACCTTAAGGGGACTTGGCACCCTTTGAGCAAACTTCTTTATTTACGTATTTAAAAATTATATTTTAGCATTTTATACAATGTTTATATTCAAGAAAATGTTACCAGATGAAAATTTTCATATATTATTCACACAATTTTAAAAATTTAAATTTTTTGAAGAAAATTGGGAAAATTTTAAAATCCTACTCCTTTTGTAAAAATTAATTTTTTGACCTGAAATTTTTTTTATAATACTCTTAGGGATGATCTAAACAACTTTAGGGATCGATTTTAGAATAACTTCATTCGTTTTCGAGAAAAAAAAATAAAATGTTGATATACAGGCTAAAAATCAACGAAAAAGCCAACATGTCTTACATTTTATTTATTTTTTAAAAAAAAGTATTCAGTTTATAGCAAAACGGATCCCTAATTTTATTACATGCTTTATTTTCAACACGCAAGAAAAAAATGGAAGTGATTGGTAAATAATTGTCGAAGGAGTAGCATTTTGAATGCACTAAGGTTTCGAAAAACACAAACTGAGAAAAACAGGTTTAAAGTTTATAATTCTGAAAAGATAGTTATTATAAGCTTAATTAAACTTAAAATACCACTTTAAGATATTAGTTATACGTTTTTCTTTAAAATAATTGCATTTTCATATTTTTTCAACCGACACATTTTTATAAATGATCGACTTTTAGAGAGTACTAATTGCCCATGAAAATTCAAGAAAAATGTTTAAAAAATTTTTTTTTCTGTGACGACAGAAATTTTAGCTGTTTTTCTTCTTATAATATTAAAGTATTACATTTGTATGAAAAATATATCAGGAAGAAGAACTGAAATTATAAAATTATTAATATAAAATGCCTTAATTTAAAAATTTTACATGCACACATTTCACAAGGAAGAAAAATTACATTATTGTATTGCCTCGGAAATATTCTGCTTTTAATACTACACATTCTTTTTATAGTTATTATTTCTATTTCTGAAATAGATTTTTTTATCATAAAGCATTTTTTAGCTATTTTTTCTAAAAAGGGGTGTGGCTGAATTGCCTAATTTTTTTCAAATGAAGTTTTAGTCAACTTCTAACTTTCCGACATGCACAAGTGATATATCAATCGAAAGATAATAATGCAAAGAATAAGATTAAATGAAAATAAAAAAAACGATAGGTTTGTGATTTTTAGGGTACCAAGTCCTCTTAATCCTTGAAACTTGAGTTTCTGTGCCAGCCTGAATTTTACTAAAAAGGTGTAGCCTTACTGCTACTTGTCGCTGTAATTAACAAATGTTTATTTTTTTGTCGAAGTGGTTCTTGAACGATCTACTTCGGGCTTTCTCTTTGCAGTTCCGGTCTCATTAAACTATAACCGCAAGTTTCCCGCAACGTTGGGTGCAATCTTTAAATCTTTTAAAATCTGCGTTTGAGACACTAATGCTTCAAGTTTGCAGATGATTCTCCATCACCTTCTGTAATCTCAAAAATTACTCATTGTTTTCATATTAACTGAATGTTGTAAATTAAATATCAGGAAAATCGTTGAAGTTTGTGAACGAAGAATGTCTTTTACTCTCCATACAAACTTTACAAGAAATCCTACCCCCCAAGAAACCCTTTTATTTTTAATACCAATGTTCAACATATAATCAATTTTGAATTGAGTCAACTAATATTACTTTTCAACAAGCTGTTGCTGCTTTTGCGAATATTTTAATGACCTTAAAATGTATTTATCTGTGCTTCAATTCTTATTTGAATCAATGGCCTTTATAAAAATGAAAAGTTTGATTCTGTTGAAGTAAGCTGCTTTAAAGCTCAGTGCAGTAGGTTTTCTTTATGGAACCATGCAACAAATGATATTTATGATCGAAATCGTTTTCGTAACGGTCTGACGTAATTTCAGTGACGCACGATGAATTTTCTTTTACTCGACCACCAGTATTTTTTAAAAATATTATATATTTTTCTCCCTGTTTTGCAATATCCCATTAAAGTTGAAGGTATTATTCTGAATCGGAATGAAAAGTTTGCTATAATTTGAGAAATGTATTATATTATTTTATTACATATGTGAGTAATCTAGAACTAAAAGTACAAAAGTTGCTTATTATTTAAAAAAAATATTTTTGTGTTGAAATTAAATAAAAGAGAGCAAGTAATATATTAAAAAAAATTTGTTAATTCCTACTTAGTAGAAACAAAGAATTTTTTTTTGTTTATTAATTTGAATTAATGAATCAATATTTGAAAAAACCGTATTGCCATCAAATGTCATCCACTACACGTTCAAAGAAATGTATTTGAAATTCGGTGGATGAGTAAAAAGTATTTTATTAGTGACTGAAAGTTTAAACAAGATGTATATATATAAATAAATATAAAGAGAGAGAGAACTAAGAGCAGGAATAGAAAAAAAAGAACAGTATGAACAGAAAATTCAAAATGTTGGTTTAGATTGCGTAGGTGTAGATCGAAATCTCCTTAATAATTAGTGTGGATTTTGGAAATTGAAGTTGAATTAAATGCATTATTTTTCTTCTTGTTTAAGGGAAATAGATTTTCCCCTAATAAATATTAAGCGGAAGTGTTACCTATTAAAAATTCATTCATTAGTCCTAAAAAGGAATTAAATATATAATTTTTTGTATGGATGCTATCAAATGTAATCATAATTGTTAACAAATACTGTAATCCCATTTTACATCAAATAAAATTATTCTAAAAGAGTTGTTATTACATTTCTTACAAATCAATTTATAAGAATTATGTGTAATTAATAGCGCATTTTGATATCCTGTGATTGATTTCTTTTATATTATTGGTATAACTATGTTTATGAAATATTTGTAACTAATTGTCTGTTACGATGCCATCCAAATGTGTGCGGTTTAAAAGAAAACGTAATTAAAAATAGGAAAACGTTCTTTTAAAATAAATTGAAGTATAATTTTTAAATACTAACTTGATTTATTTAGTTTTACAAAGTTGTATTAAGGTATGATAAACTCAAGGCATTCCACGAGTATTGTCCAGCTATTAAATAGCTCGAGTGCAAATGTTAAGATCTTTTCTCAGTGGGTACCGTCGCACGTGAATGTCTTCGGGAATGAGATTTTCAGATGTTTTGGCCCGTGAGCGCAGTCATAAAGATTCTGTACACATGGTGGCTGCCTTACTTTTTCAGAAATTGCTACTCGGGTCAAGCAAGACATCAGTTCCTCTTTGAGGCAGCCCCATGTATATAAATTGTATGAAGGAAACCGTGCTGGTGCTTGGGACAAGTTGTCGGCGAGATGAAACTATTATTGCTAGACTTCGCGGTGGACATACTCGAGCTCAGTGGCATGTGAAGGGCCTTAAGGTGACTGCCGACCTTGAAAATGACGTTTTTCGTCTACATAAGGCATTTTTTTTTATTTCAAAATATTATAGTTTGAACATTTTTTCTTTCCAAAACAGGCTTTCTTTTTTTTTACGTGAATTAGAAATAAAGTTATAAGGATTTTAAAAAACATCACTCTATGCAAAAGCGCAGTGAGATAAAACTTTAAATGAGTTTTTCTCAAAATTATGCTTTCTAAAGAAACTCTTTACCAGATACATGATATCTTAAGAACCAAACCAGATAAGTGTAGATATGTATAGATCTTAATTGATCCATAAGCTGTCTTTGTCTAAAAGGAATGATGTTAATTTAAATAATGCTTCTATAGGTTCCGAAATACACAACAAGCAAACATCAATTTATCTAAGAAAATTTTTATTCAGTTTACTGAAGATTTAATTTAATAATTTAAAAATAAGTATAGAAAAAATTAAAATATTTGTGTCAGATTTGAGTAAACAATAGTTGTGTAATAGTTTGTGATGTTAACGAATTTTTATCTCATAGTTAAAGTTTAATCTCAAATTTTTTCAAAAATCATTATTAAGGATACACATTACCCTCAAGATGACCAAAACATCGAATATTTTTAACAACCTCATTTTAATTGTGTGACTTTTCTAAATAGTATAGAAAACTTCGTAACTTTAACTACATTATTCAGCCATTTATTTAACTTTTTTTTAACAGTATGTTGAAGCGAAAATCAAAACTAGAACACATGATCTTTCATGTTTTTTTTACTGACCTTTAAAACTTTAAATGGCTTTTTCTTAGGTTTTTATTTTTTACGATAATCCTGTATTTAAAATGTTATGTTTTTTTTTATATTCAATGTAAATTTTTGTATACTTTTTCTGGTTGTTTTGTATAACATGTTGGATGTTTATTTGCATGGAATAAGGATTTATATGTGAACAGTTTTTTTTTTAAAAATCATAAGAGTTAGATACTGCTGTATTTTATAGTTTTTTATAATTCCGACACGAAAAAATTTTTAAAATGAAAGACTCATTCGTAATACCAGTCCTATACAGCAGAATTGTGAGGAACACTTCCAAGAATTTTGCGTAAAAGGAGGTTAAAAAATATTAAAATTTGTAAAAATGGAAAGTATTTTAAAATTTTATAGTATTTTTAAAAAATATTAATAAATATAATATTTTTTAAAATTTTTAATAAATTAATATTTTTTAAAATTTTTAATAAATATAATATTTTTTAAAATTTTTAATAAATATAATATTTTTAAAAAATTAAGCAAAAATTGTTTGTTTAAAAATGATGTTGTTCTGAAACGTACATTTTTTGTTTGCTAAAATAGGGCACATGTAAAAAAATTTCAATTAAATCAGCGTTTCTCAAATTGTGGGCGCGGTCCCTAGAGGGGATATGATAACTCTACAAGGGATGCGCAATAATATTGAAAAGTCGAAAACAAAGAATTATTTTTAAAAAAATATTATTTATTTATTGAAAGTAAACAAAAAATACATTCTGACATAATTAAACATAAAATACACATTTGCAATGATATAATGCACATATAAATGTATCAGTAGTGCACATTGTATTTTATAATTAATTTAACAATACTAAGTTAAGAACAAGTTTAATAATTACCCCCGACCCCCCATGTGCTTGTCATATATAAAATTTTTACAAAAATCAACACTTATCTTGGTAATTTGTACTGTTTATAATTAATCCCTAACAGCCGATTAAAATGTACATGATCCGCTTCCTAATGCCACCGTTTTCCACGCATAGGCGGGTATGTGATGTATTGGGGGGATGAAAAGGAATATATAAGTAAAACCTTTTCTCTGAAATAAGTAAATTTTTCGCAAGTACTGTCAAGGTCCATTTATTGCATTTCAAAACCTTCAGAATAATTTTTGGATTGCAGTGCAAAGAAAAGATCGTACTTTAGAAAGGTGTATATATACGTATATATTCATTTTCAGTTAATTATTTACATAACAGTAGAAGAAAATTATAAGGTAATTCGAGGGAAGAGGCCAGTTTGTTAATAGTACTTTTATGCGTCGATAGATGGCAATTTTGAGCCATTTGTCTGAAGAGTCTGGTCCGACATTGAGTGTGAATAGTGAATTTATCTGAATGAATCATCTTTAATCGGCCTTATTTTTCGATTTTGTGAGCATTTAAAGTGGAGAGTACAAATTTTATAATATACCGTTCCTCATATTTAAAGTCAATAAACGTACTTGTTATTTTAAATAAGATATTAGCAATATAAGTGAGTTACGCATTATGTTACACATACCATCTATGTAAAAGTAGCCATAACACTGCAGCACTAAGAAAATAAGCGTGTGTAGCATCTTCCCCGTATACTTGGGGGGAGAGGCCAAATGGTTCAGAAATAAATGAAATAAACTTTAAATTTATTTTTCATTTTGTAACACTGTATATTAGCGTTAAAAAAACTACAATTAATAATTATCCTGTGAGAATAGTACAGGGGGAGGATTAGCAATGTGACCATAGGACGAGGATTAGCAATGTGCAAGACTAAAATCGACTACTATTTAAGCCTGCTGTAGACAGTTCTGCAGGAAAATTCGTTTTTAGGAAATCCAAGGAAGATCTACAACTTATAAGAGTATGGTCTCCAAATGAATAATGAACCCGGGAAAGTTACTGCAACGAAAGGATCGCGTATTATCCACCACGTCACGTTAGGGGAGAAGGGAGAAACTATAACTGTAGTGGCATGCTGCAATGCCGAAGATAATTTCCTTTCTCCATATTGTATTTTTAAAGGTAAACGGAGAGAAGAACTCTGAGTTTGAGGAGTGTATGTCACCGGGCTCACATGTAGAGATGAATGAAACATCCACCTACAACAACTGAAATGTGTTCATGAAGTTTCTGAAAAATCATTTTATCTCCAGAAAAAAAAAGAACCTGGGAAAGTTCTTATTTTAGATACCACGCATTCCATTGCTTATATGTAGCAGTATTAGATTTAGCTGCAGAAAATGGCATAATTCTTTTCTCTTCTAAGCCACATAACCCAGTATTTACAGTCACTTGATCGCTCGTTTTACAAACCACTTAAATGATGTTGATGACAAGCTCTAAGCGCCTTGATACACAAGACAATTCGTAAAGTTTTAAGAATTCAGCCTCGATCTCTTCTGGATGCAGCTTGGAGTAAGGCAATCACAGTAGGAACTGGTACTTCGGGTTTTCAGCTACTGAGATTTACCCCTATAGCCCACAAGCAATCCAATAGCAAGCAAGCATGCGTTTGCTATTCCTGATGGTTCCAGCAATGATACAGCTAGCTTCCACAAGTGGAGCATAGGACATGCCTACACAAGCAGTTACTTCCACCAGCACAGCAAGATGGCAATAGTCCACCATTGTGGCAGTGAACTATCACCATCGGTTTCCTCCAGCAGCGCAGAACAAGGAATTTTCTGTCTAGAAGCAATTAGCCCTATTCCTCTGGTAAGAAAACGTAAACCATCCAGGTGTAAAAAACTAACATCAGATCTTAACTGAATCACAGAAGATAGATCTATACCATAACTGAGGTAAACTACAAAAGATGGGTAAGGGCAAAACAAATAACAAGAAACCTTCGAAAAAACAGAAGAAAAAGAGTCGCGTGAGCTTGTCATTCTCAAGTGAAGAAATTTCCGAAAATACCAGTGGTGACAGCTTTGATGAGAATAATAATGACGACTTTTGTGCAGTGTGTTAAAGGTACTTTTATGTTAAAAAAGGTCCTATATATAAGTGTGTGACTAGATTCAGTGCATCGAATGCAACAAATAGTTGCAATGGTTCAGTATAATCATTTGAACTGATTGAAATATTGTGTTGGCTATCATTCTCTCGAATCTGTACTGTTATTATTTTTAACAAACTAATTATGAAAGAGTTAATTTTTTTGTTTTGTTTTCCTATAGTTAATGTTACTTCACATTTAATTTGCTAATGTGTGTCTTATTTTTTAATTTTCTGTGGAGTTGTCGCATTTAACTCCATGACCTATTGGTATTTTCTCCATATATATGGAATATGCCACAATTAAATCAATTTCTTTAACATTACATTTCTTATTTATTTTCATGAACTTGTATACATAAACATTAAATATTTTTAAAAAAGTGTATTTCTTATGGTCCTGTTATTTCAATTTTTAATGCACTAAACAAAAAATCCTTAAATGTGGCAACTTCCCCCTATTTACCTTATATATATATATATATATATATATATATATATATATATATATATATATATAAGACGCATTTGTTGTCTGTTTGTCTGTTCCCTCATAACTCGAGATCCAGACACCCAAATAACGTGAAATTTGGTACACGTACACAAAATTACACGAGAAAGGTTCTTAAATAGGTTTAGTGTTCATAATTCCTTCCAAATTTTTTAAAGTTTAATTTTTAAGTGATTTTCCAGTGTTGTGACGTCATATGTAGTCACGTTTCTCACTAAGTGGACAATTTATACTTTACATGCAGGTTTTCAAGATTATTACATATTTTTACTGTAGCTATGTTTATCGGTTGGAATATTTATTCAATTTTTCTATTCTTTGATATTTAATTAGGATTATTTTTTGGAATAAATAATTTTTAAGGATTATTTTTCAACAACTAAAATTTTGTTTTGTTGTTTTGGCAACATTTAGGTATTATCGCGGGATGTTTATGTGTGTGATTTTGCTTGCAAATTAAAACTTATATATTTATTTCTTTAGAATGCGAAGATTATAATTTTGACAAACTAAAACTTCTCATTGATAAGGGTTATATTTCAGTTCGGTTCAAATGTAGTATAGAGGGGCCACTTTGGATTTGGCGATTTTTATCTAAATGTCATGGTGAGATATCGAATTCATTCTAAAATAAATAATACCGAAAAAAGTACCTTTTTGACCACTTTTAGTAACCAAAATAAAGGACTGCGCCAAGTATAGCCCCCCTATACTACACTTGATCCAATAATATGGTTCTTTGCAATTTCATGAGTATTTTAACCTTTAAGGGTATACTATTGGCTTCAGTGCATAAAATTGCAATGCAGAAAATCATACTTGGGTAATCATACTGCCCAAGCAAAAGCAGTGTTGGTAGTAATTACATATCAAACTGGAATAGGCATCAGAGAATGAGCAAAACAGACAAATGGCTTAAATACCTGTTGAGGAAGCAGGTGGTTCTAAGATAAATTATTTTTGGAACTTATGTACTATGCTGACAATCGCCAACATTCAAAATAACTTGCCAAGTTGGCAACCCCGATTTTACATGTCATATATAAATGTTGAATTTTGAGTCGTGCTTCGTTTCATATATTGCCAATAGGTTGCGGTTATATGTAAGTACCTTATTTTTTCAAATTACGCTTTTGCATTGATAAAGTTAGTTCAGTTCTTTTTATGTCGGTTAATGTTAGTATTGTACTTTATTTTTCAATTTATTTTTATGCTCGGGATATATATACTTTGGATAATTTTTGTAGTACTTGCGTATTATTGCACAATCGCCAACGCGTTCAAGACAACTCACCACTTTGGCAATTCCAACTTTGTATGAGTTGAATTAGCAATCACGTGCTTCATTTTGTATAATGTCACCAATAGTTTGCGATAATACATAAGTACCTCTAATTTTGTACATTATTATAACATTAGACTGGCCGCAACATACCAATTTGGCATGATTTCAGAATCATGCCAAAAATGAGTATGTTGAGGAAGCAGGTAGTGGTAAGATAAATTATTTTCGGCACCTATGTACTATCCTAACAATCACCAACATTCAAAACAACTTGCCAAGCTGGCAACCCTGATTTCACATGTCATATATATGCTGAATTGTGAGTCATGTGCTTTGTTTCATATAATGTCGCCAAAAGGTTGGGGTTATATGTAAATACCTTATTTTTTCAAATTACGCTTTTGCATTGATAAAGTTAGTTCAGTTCTTTTTATGTCGGTTAATGTTAGTATTGTACTTTATTTTTCAATTTATTTTTATGCTCGGGATATATATAATTTGGATAATTTTTGTAGTACTTGCGTATTATTGCACAATCGCCAATGTGTTCAAGACAACTCGCCACTTTGGCAATCCCAACTTTGTGTGTGTTGAATTAGCAATTATGTGCTTCATTTTGTATAATGTCACCAATAGGTTGCGATAATACATAAGTACCTCTAATTCTGTGCATTACTATAACGTTAAACTGGCCGCAACATACCAATTTGGCGTGATTTCAGAATCATGCCAAAAATGAGTATGTTGAGGAAGCAGGTAGTGGTGTAAGATAAATTATTTTTGGCACCTATATATGTACTATCCTAACAATCGCCAACATTCAAAGTAACTTGCCAAGTTGGCAACCCTGATTTCGCATGTCATATATATGCTGAATTGTGAGTCATGTGCTTTGTTTCATATAATGTCGCCAAAAGGTTGGGGTTATATGTAAATACCTTAATTTTTCAAATTATGCTTTTGCATTGATAAAGTTAGTTCAGTTCTTTTTATGTCGGTTAATGTTAGTATTGTACTTTATTTTTCAATTTATTTTTATGCTCGGGATATATATACTTTGGATAATTTTTTTAGTACTTGCATATTTTTGCACAGTCGCCAACATTCAAGACAACTCGTCACTTTGGCAATCCCAACTTTGTATGCGTTGAATTGGCAATCATGTGCTTCATTTTGTATAATGTCACCAATAGGTTGCAATAATACGTAAGTACCTTTAATTGTGTGCATTACTATAACATTAGACTGGCCGCAACATACCAATTTGGCGTGATTTCAAAATCATGCCAAAAATGAGTAGCCAACCAATATGAAATTAATATTATGAGTATTATCTTAGCCTGTTTTATCTTTCCCTACAGTAATCCTTAATTAAAATTCAATATATAATTTTTTTATATATATTTTAGTTCTTACATTTTTTTTGGTTATTATGTACTGCAAATATTTTTTGGCACATTGTGATGTCTTTGGCAAAATTAATCAGTGGTATTTTTCTTAAATATGTTATTTTTTATCTGTTTTTGACAATTTTTAAAATTTTGTTTGATGTCTGTCTGAAATGCAAATAGCAAAATATTTTACAATATATATATTGTGTTTGTATGAAAATGTTTATACTGATGTATTCAAAATATTGAGTCGTCTTTTATTTTTGATATCTTTTTAAGATTTAATTTTATGTTATAACTAGCTATACCCAGCTAAATGTTGCTGTGGTTCAGTCAGCTTTAAAATACTTTTACACCATAAAGTATGTCATGAAGCTTACAAAAGTAATAATACATAAGTATTCAAACAAATCTATATGCATATAAGATGCATTTGTTGTCTGTCTGAATAAACTTTCTCTTTCACACTACATCATTTGGACAATCTTTCAAAATTTGTTTGTGTGGTTAGTAATTAATTATAATGCTATAATTTTAACTCAATAGGCAGATATTGCATTTTTAAGTATAAAAATAGTTATAACTACTGTACTGTATTTTTTTCAGTGAGTGGATATTAACGTCGCACTGTTCAGCTACATGAAGGCTTTTGGCGATGGATCACATAATTTTGAACCATGGTCAAGTGACGTGGACGACATCTGAGCTGGCACCCCCTTCTCCTAACTACCACACCACACCAATTTAGCAGGAATATTGTACCAATACTTAACTGGAATATTCTTTGAAATCCAAGATATATGACAGCACGGGTTCTATGATGAGTATTTTAGCGTGGAAGGCAAATAGTTTTGTAGCAGATATTACATTTTCAGCTGCCAGTGTTTTCAGCGGACTGCAAAGATTATCATTTTTGTCCCCCAAAAATAGTTAAAGTCAAAATTTAAGTGTCTTATGTTTTTGTATGTTTATGGAGACCTTAGAAAACGATTTGACTATTTATTTTAAGTGAATGGTGTATAAAATTAATTTTACAGTGGAATATCTTTAATTAATTTATTAGCTCTAACGGATTAAATTTCCCAAAGTGGAGTATTTTGTTTATGTATATCCCTTAATTTTCAATGTAGTGATATAAAAATATTATATAAAAAAAACTGCAGTAAATCATAATGCGGTGGATAAAGTATGAACGTGCATCACTCCCCTACACGGCGGGTCTTACAAAGCTCTAATAAAGTTTGAGCTATGAAAGTAGCTAGAAATTTGCCAACTTGACTATTGTCAACATATCGCTATTCTTTTCATTGAATTGCCATTGTTATTTAGGAAACGGCGTTGCTTGCGAGTATTACAATTTTAACATAAAATAAATTCAACAGAAAGTTATATTAATGTATGACACTTTCAGTTATATAAACTATTTACAATATTTTAAGCGTCACAAAACTTTTAACAATGTGTTACTTTTTCTGAGCTGAGATCATCTTAGGGAGGTATTTTCAAAAATCAACCCTCAAGAGTGTTACGGGAAGTTATAAATATAAAATAATCCTTTTTAACAGCTATTAGATCTACAGACTTAAAATTTAACAAAAAAAGGTATTTTTTTTTTCAGCTCAGATATGTGAAAAGCTTTTTTTGTTTAATTTGCAATTCTCTTAAAATTAACTCATTAAAAACTTCTTTATCCTTCAATCTGTGTTGTTTAACTTTTCAGTTCACCCGTGCGAAGAACGGGTATACCAGCTAGTATATATATAGGAGGGGTATATGTGTTTGTGTAGTTTAAGTAACAAATATTTAACCCAAAACAATACGTTTGGATGCATTCTTTCTTTATTAAATTTTTACACTTTCAAATTAACCGAAGTTGGTTTTAAAACAATCCAAAAGATCTAAAGATATTCGGTACATCCATGTTTAATGGTCCTTCTCCTTTTTCGCTTAGTGGGATGATCACTTCATCACAAATCTTTCGCTGCAGCCTGTTTGATGGTCCCTGTATAAAAGGTAAAATACTTCTGCATTATAGCCACATGTTTTCTTAACATCTTCAGCTAAGCAGTTGGAAAATGTATATAACTGTCTGAAAGAGAAATGTTTGAAATAGGAAACACTACACTTGCTAACTGTATCAAATTTTTGAAGAGGTAAAGCATTTGATAGAGAGGTAAGAGTTTACAATAGAACATACTGACAAAGAACTTTCTAATATGGAGATATATGTGTAATAAAAATGTATACATACTTTAAGATTGATTAATATATTAATGCCATAAGTCTGAGATTGCATTAGCCATAGGGTTAAGTTAGTAAGAGTTGGTGTTAGCAGCTGGCATTAGTATTTCGACGTGTTTAACAATAGTACTGCGACAGAATGTGCTAGTAATTTAGTAGGGAATATGAGACTATGGCGCATGTAGCCTGACTTCTGAGCAGCGAAAAGGCCTTCTGAAATAGTATTGAAAAAGTTCGAGAATATCAGTGAAGTGCTACGACATTAGAATAGAACCACCAACACACACTGCAATGCTCACCTTCACTATAAATTTTGAAACTGATGAAACAATAAATGATATGCATAAGGGACCATCAGGCTGACCACTCACATCAACAATCGAAGCGTCTTCTGTTGCAGTGTTAGATTCATTCACACGATCATCACAAAAATCAACATCACGAAGGGACGTGAAACAGGAGGTGGTAGGGCTAGCATAAGTTGCATTTTGCACCGGGCAAAATTGAAACTTTTGAACAGAGCAAGATGGCACTCTACCCCACTACCAAACAAATGCGTGTGCCTATCTGGAAATTTTGCATCTGATCATTGGATCGGACAAAGGGGTCTGATTGATTTCCCTGCACGTTTACCTGATTTAACCCCACCACTTTTACTTGCAAAATGACTTCAAAATCGTGGTGTACAGCAAGGAAACGCCACATTAGAGGAACGGTGCTGTGGAATTGTAACGGATAGCCACGGAATTCCTGTAGCTACTCTGAGAGAAGTCATCAACAATGTATGACATTGTGCTCAAAAATGTTTGGTGGATGGATTACAGCTTGAACACTTATTGTAATTTTGTCATTTTTATTCACTGTAATACTTAGGATAATATATACTTTTTTTATTTATAAAAAGAATATATTACAGAAAACCTATTAATAAAACGCTCACATAAAGCTCTATGGAATCATGTAGAAATATTCAAAATGCAGTAATACTTTTAAAAAGAACTTCAACGCGAGCAATAAGCAAAATTTCAAAGTATACACATTAACTTCCAAATCAAAAACACCTGCATAAATTTTTAAAAAATCCATAAATGAGGTAGCGTTACATTGCTGCCACTTTTCAATATCACGAAAATTATATTCACGATGATTCTCGGAAATGTTTTTACTTAATGATTGCAGAAGAGTCAGACCATATCACTAGCGACTTTTGACTCCTACTGCTGAGCAATTTGTGTAATACTCTCTCTGATTGAAAAGTAGAGACACGATCAACAAAGTGGTTCATGTACTTGGTAATAATAATAATGGACTTGCTTACTTATCTCGGGGTGTAATCAGAATAAAAAAAATC
Source organism: Trichonephila clavipes (assembly GCA_019973935.1). NCBI lineage: Eukaryota > Metazoa > Arthropoda > Arachnida > Araneae > Nephilidae > Trichonephila > Trichonephila clavipes. Next base: position 9,678 of record BMAU01016312.1, on the reverse strand, counting down.
AAAGCAATGTGGTTGTGAAATTTTTCCACATCAACATTTTCACCCAAAATCTCTCCAAATGACTTTTCTTTATTCCCAAGAATCATTGCGTTTGTATCTAAATTAAATAATTCAAGAGATGAAACAGTGACTTTCGATAGATTCACTTGAGTTCTACAATGATGCCCTCCAAATGATCAAGAACGCAATAAAGAAAAGTTTAAATTAGAGTTTGCTCAGAGAAATCCCCAGGATAACAAATAATGGTTTCCATCTCAATTTTTTAATGATAAGGCAAAATTTGTGATAATGGTATATATATATGGTATATATATATATGGTATATATATATGGTATATATATATATATATATATATATATATATATATATATATATATATATATATATATATATATATATATATATATATATATATATATATATATACTAGAGGACCCGACAGACGTTGTCCTCAGTACACACATCTTAAATTCAAAAATTCTAAATTTTTATGAATAAGCTTTAACAATCCGGACCGTTTTAAGTAAAAGTTGAATAAAATTGAGTAAAATTTCAAACACTAATTACATCTGAATGTAATAATTTAATTAACACACGATTAAATTTTAACAAAATAACACGAAGTGACAAAATATTTACCTGAAATGATCACAGCACCAACTGTCGGGACCAACTTGAATTATAATAAAAGATTTTTGATTATTCGATACTGCGATCGTAGTGCAGTCTGCCAGATCAAATGTAAAGCATTCCAAGATCAACAATTTATAAATAAAAAATTAATTAAATAAACATTTCTAAACCGAATTATATATCTAAAACATTCTCGAGTCCACTGGAAAAGATAAAAACTTTAATCAAAATCGGTCCAGCCGCTTAGGAGGAGTTCAGTTACTTACGTCTTTTTCAATTCCTACTATTAGCTCACGTTCTCTATACATATTTTATTTGTTTGTTTATTTATTTATTTATCTTGGTGGAATTTTCAATCGTTAATAAAAATGCATTTTAAAGCTCTCAATTGAGCTGAAATGTAATGTACATGATTATTTTGGATGACAATACAATATTTTAATTATAATTAATAAAAATTAATTGATTAAAACTAATTATTTAAAAATTACAAATAATCCACGTTGGCGACTTAGTGACCCTTTTGGCGACTTATGTCAAACTTTGAAAAGGTTTTTTTTTTCTCACGTGTTTAAGGATACAGTTGGAAGGAAATTTTATATACACGATTGTTTTGGATGACAATACGATACTTTAATGATAATTAATAAAAATTAATTACCACTTAATGTTGTGATTCTGTCATATGTATATACATATTTGTATTAATTGCAACTATTTAATAAAAAGTAGCTAAAATAAAATTTTTCTTGGTTGATCTAAGTAGGAATTGATATAAATTTTTTTATATATTGTGTGTGTGTGTGTGTGTTTATAACAATAGCGTTGTTACAACAATGCAGGTGAATGTTGAGTTGTATTTTTTGAATGTTTTTAATTAATATCTTTTTAACTAATTGCGATATTGGACCGAATTGTGAATCTAAACCATTCTCGAATTTACTTGAACTCACACAAAAAATTTCATCGAAATCGGTCCAGCCGTTTAGGAGGAGTTTAGTGACAAACACACGCACAGAAGATTTTTATATATAAAGATATATATATATTTGTGTGTGTGTGTAATTTGTGTGTCTGTCTGTACGTGTGCAATGGTATGAGATACATATGCAAATACTCCTACTAAGTCACTTATTTGCAAATTTTGTTTTGAGCTATCGTCAGTTCTTGCCCAGTTGTTTTATCCTTAAGGATATTCACTATCGAACTTGTGGCTGATTTGACTAGGCAGTCCTTATGTTCCTCATATTCTGAAAGATAATTTAAGATTAAGTAAAGGATTCTAATATTCTTAGAAGTAAATATTCAATTTATTCTAAATTAATAAGTCTTTGATAATTGCCACTTAATACAGATGATAAAAAAAATTACATTGTTCAATTTTCGAATAAAAATCCTTATAGTAAAGGTTGATATGTTTTTATGCATGCATAAGTTAGCGTTATTTAACTAAATTAGTAATCCAACACCAATTTCACCAGGTTTATATGTTGATACTTAAACATTTTTAACATAAACATCATCACCAATATTTAGTAAAATAAAAATGATATAAATTTACTATTCAATAACCACCACATGTTACATTTGTGTACACAGCTGGCAGCACAAAATGCAACACTATGAAGAAAGCTTCCAAAAAGCGTGAAATTTTCATCCTGCTTATAATGCAGTGGGTTATGCAAATGATTAGTACTTCAACATAGACTTAAATTATGGGTGCCTTTCACGTCAAGAACAAGTACTTCATAAAGTGAGTATGGAATTCCCCATTTGTGACTGGTCTTTACGCGACCTTCATCAACTAGACCTGTTGGAGAATCTTTGGGCTAGCATTCGCGTTTATTTCACAGCCATCCCGCTCAAGAAGAAACCCTGAGATGCAAATTAGTTATAGTATATAAAGTTAGAGTTAAATAATCCTAGGTGAGAAGGAGTGGAGCATCTGAATGCAGCGTTACTAAGGTGAGATTTAGAATTTATGCATCTTGACTAAAGGGCGAATTTTGGCTACTATACTAAATTAGTAGATCAAGAATTAATAGGTCAGGATTGATTAAAGCTAGACTAATCTGATTAAGTTCACTTATTCACTTAAGGTTAAGCTTTCTTTATATCTCTCCTAGGGCTTCGTTTTGTAGATTACTTTGTTGTGGAATATTACAATTGAATAATAATAAATAATGCGACGCCGGTTTAACTTAAGTTAAATTGATTAATTTATTTCGTTAGATCCATTTTAAATAAAACCTGGTTCTAAATTTCAGTTGGCGTCACACTATAGCTTAAGTTTAAACATTAGATCTTTTAAAGACAAATAAAACAGGACACTAAATTAAAAGGCCGTTCTTTAAATTAACACTTAATTTATTTACAATAAGATTGAAATTACGTTAAATACTAAAGATATACATGATTACTTAACTGAATAATTTCGGAGAGAGAGGAGTCATGACGGTGGTGCCCGGAGAGTCCCCTACTGCGGTATTTTGAGGGACATGTCAGACCAAGTCGGTGTGTGAAGGAGCCCCGAGAGAGTCAAAAAAGTGCCACATTTCGGGGTGCATTAGCTTTTATTCCAAGGCGGTTTGCTCCTGTATTCTGGATCGGATTCTTTACAGTCATTCAATCAGTTTTTCTGATTGGTCTAGAGTCAGCGGAAGGATATCCTCTCCCGGTCAATGACATCCCCCAAGCGCGGGAAATTCCCCAAAACACCCCATATCATGATGTATTTATGGGTACATTGCCTTCTTCCAGGCGTGGGAACACGTCACCCTTTTCGGTGGGGTAAGAGATGCACCCAAGAAATTCCTTTTCTTGTAAACAACAACAGGGCAGATATAAAAATTACAGTTGCAATCCCTAGGGATCGGCGAACCCCATCATAAATTAGATTTATCATGGAGAGTTTTGGTCATGCTTAATTCCCTCCCACAGATTTAGTAAGACAGGATAAAGAGGAAGCGACATCAGGGGGAAGTCGCTTACACATTTTAAAATAACAGAATTGTTTCTTCTTGAACATGTTTAGAATACGCAGTTTCAGCATATATCGAAAAAATACGAACTTAATTCGATCACGTTTCTGAGTTTGAGAGAGAAAGAATTTATGACAATAGAGCATCTGATTACCCTTCCGAAGTCGGTACTTGTGCTCGCCATAACACAGCAGAAATGATGCGGATCAATAATTGATGCATACAATGAGAAATGATTGACCGATTACATCGATTGCACCAGCCTTATCATTTCGCTACTCGTAGTGGCGGTATATTATGATCATGGCAGAAATAAATCTCTCTACCGTATTAGGACCTATATCACTTACTTATTTATTCGATAGAATCGAGCTCATCCAAAGGATTTCGAGCTGCAAACCGACTCTCCGAGAAGATACTTTACTTATATACTAAACAAAATATATATGCAAAATGGTCCCGAATGAGGGAACCTCCTCCAAATTCTGGAGGTTAGGGGGAAGGATATAAGGTACAATAAAAGTTCTTTACTACGAAAATAACAATACAAATACAAAACAAAACAAAAAACCCACACACAAACACGAACATACAGATTCTGTCTTACTAATAGTACAGGAGAGACTTTGAAAAATAAATAAGATACATAGGGATACCACTTCTATAAGGGAATACCAAATTAGGGAGAGGGAAGTACTAGATAAAAGAGAATAAACATTTTTTTTTATTATATATTTGGAAAGAGAGCAATACACATAGCCAGTTCTCGCTCAGAAATAGATAGAGACCCTCACAAAGGGAAGAAATAGCAGCAGTAGTTTGACATGTAGCTGATAGGTGTGGCTAGTTAAGGCTAACTTCGGCTAATGTTAAAGAATAGGAACCAAATTCGGAATATTTTTTCAGATATAATAGCACTCAAACATTAATATCACATTCTGGCTACACTATCCTCTAGAGAATCACTTATTTTATCAAATTGCTCATTTTTATCCGAGTTGGCACATTTTTTCTTTTATAAAATGTGTTTTGCATTTTTTTTCCTATACCGTAATGCTAAATGAGCTATCCCTTCACACGTTAAAAGGAAAACTAATTATTGATGAAATATTTTGAAATTTTAAAAACACTCCATTATAAACAAATGCATGAGTTACAATGTCACAAATTTTTATAAAAATTAAAGGCATTTTTTCTGTCCGAAAATGTGCTCCGCGTCAAGTTTTCGCTCTCGTACATATGGCGTAAACAGCCTTGAGGAACCGGCAATAAAAGAGGAAGACGCACCACATCCTCTCCCCTCCTTTCTCCAATATGTTTGCACCCCAAGACAAAGGAAGTGATAGGTGGGAAGGAATGCAAGCCAGAGACACTTTCTGAATAGCAAAACAAAAATGTGGGGGCACTTAACAGGACAAAAGGCAGGAGTGGAGGACCTATATTACAGTAAATATGATCTGTTGCATAATATACGGTATCCGATGAGCTGTCATATCCCAACTAGATATCCCAAGCCTCTTTCTACCAACACCCAGTTGTGTAGCAATGGTTATTACCCGTTGTGGATACAGCATTTAATAAAAAAATTAGATATTTCATGATTTGTCTAGACAAGTTGGTTAAAATATATAAAATTATTAGATTCTCAACGATTTAAATAGTAAATTTATAGAATAACTATTACCTAATCTTTAAAGTATTTAAGGTGAAACTCAAAAGCTGTTTTAAACAGTTTTAACCAAATTCAGTCATTTTTTAAACCTCTAATTAAATTGCTTTTAGAGATCTGTGGCATAAGTTTTAGATGATGTATTAAAATTAGTGTTTTAATTTTTTTTGCTGCTGCTGCTTCATTAATGTAGCAGATAATTTGCAATATTTAGCCAGAATATTATATCATGTCTTCTGCCAGCTAATACATCCATATTTTTTTCAGACTTTAATTCACATCTTCAGTTAATGTATAAGACAACGAACATATTAATATCAAACTCTTTTTTCCCCTGTACCGGTATATTAATAGTTAAATTGTAGAATAGCTACTTCTTTCATAGAATGTCTACAGGTAAAGTGTCAAATAAATAATATCTATCAGTGCTAACCCTAACTTACATGGTTAATTATTCCAAGCATAAACTAACAATTCTGGGAAATAATTGAATCGCACTCTTTGAGGTTATTTACATAGAGAGAGATTATATATGTGTATGTATTTCTTATATGAATATATTTTAATTTTTAAAGTAATATATCCATAAGTGTATTGTTTTCTTATCACATCTTCATTTTTCTTGCAAACAACACATTTTTTATTTATGTTACGCAGTATGTACGAAAAACAGAAAACATCTTGAACTAAACAGGTGTAACTAAAACCTTATTTCAATGTGTAAACTTAATTGCATCATTAAAATTTTCGCTATGAAAATTTTTTATTAATGAATTATTACTATCGAAAAAATTTTCTACCAGAAAAACTTTTTATGTTTTTTTTCCCTCGAAGTTTATGTCTGATATTTAAACTGTAAGGAAAAAGTACGATAATTCAAATTAAAAAAATTTTAATAATCTAGTAAGCTTTCATTTGACAAAGATACTTACAAAAATTAAAATCCAAATCAGATATAATTTCCGTTGCTAAACTTTTACCACATTCCGTAGCTTCCCGTTGGTAACATTCTGAATCACATGCAACGTAGCCAAACAAAACTTCAATAAAATAAAATTTATTCATTAAATTGTTTCAAATTATTAAAAATTTTATAATTAATGTAATGGTCCTCATGTAAATATAAAATATTTCGCTTGATCTCGAGTGTTCTCTATTCTATTTATCATGAATCTACCTGCCTTTAATCTCATTAAACTCTAACTAAATAAGCTGCTTGTAACTATAAAAAAATATTTTTTAAAAATTCAATGAAGATATTTAACTAACAAAAATATGTCTGATTGATATAAGATTTATATTTTTTAAAATACATTGATGCACACACTGAATTTGAGAGTTTTTGAAAAATCTTATTTGTGGTTATTTAATTCCTACTATTAATTCACTCTCTCCCTATATATATTTATATATGTATCTTGTTCAAAATTTCAATCGTTAATAAAATACTTTTTATTCATCCACTCAAGTTCAAATACGTTTTCTGAAACTTGTAGTGGATGATACTTGATGTTAATACAGTTTTTGCAATTTAATTAATTAATTTTACTTTTATGTGTGAGAAAAAATTAAATTTGTTCCGAATAAAGGCAATAGATGACAACAGATTACATTAATTATAGCAAAGAATTTTGCTTTCTATTTTGCCACTTAATATTGTAATTATGTCATATGTATAAACATTTTTATATTAATTTTAATTATTTAACAAGTGATATAAAAAAGAATTTTTAAGTCAATTCCTACTTTGAATGGATGAACTGAAAGTATTTTATTAACGATTCAAATTTTGAACTATGTATATGTCAGGTTTGAAAAGTTTAGTTTCAAAATTAAGTACGTAATAAATGAAAATACAGCGAACTCTTTACCATCGCGTTAGGATTTGTGGGTAAATAAGCCTATTTAAAGGTAGAACGAGTACTAACGAAGAAGAAATTTACTTTGTGTTTTTCCTTATTTTTTTAATAGTGTATATTTTATGTGTATAATTTTTAAGTGCATATCAATATCTCCCAAAACCACGTCAAGGAAACCTTTACCTTTATGACATGGGACGGAGGGTTAATTTATAACCCAGTTTCCCAATGACCCCCCAGCTTAACGAAGAAGAACGCAAATTCGAAAATGATTAGCTGGTGACTCCGCGCTGAAATGTTGTTTATTGTTCTACTCGGTTGCGCGCCAAAGGGCCGCCATGTTGGATTTTATACGATTTTAGAGATGATGCCCTCCTCATTTTACCAGCAGGCTTGGGGCCTGACATATATATATAAGTAAATATATATATATACATATACAGTAAAACTTCGTTAAGACCCTTTTTTTTGTCGGTCCCTTGAATTTTCCTATGCTAATGCACATAAAATCTACTCGGTAAGACGCTCTGTTTTGTTGGATAATACGCTCTTTTTCCCCTCTGACAGACCGCAAACTTTGAACTGATAAGAAAAAAAGTCAAGGTCGCATTTTCTCTCTACTCTACTAGGGATGGGGGTTGCGAAGTGGGGAAGCGCGCATTTGTTTTCCAAGAAACCCTTTCTCCGCGCTAATGCTACATGAGTCACCCTTCAGTTTTCGCGGAGCTATAGAACGGTTTATTATTGCTTAGTTGTTTGTTCGAACCGCTGTATCACGTTTTTGTGAAATTGTGAAGTGTTTTACAATGGCAAGTGCTTCCGGTGGTCCCAGTGGCATTAAGCGAAAAGCTTTATCAATTTCATATAAATTAAACATTTTAAAAAAGTACGATGAAAAGTGTAAAGCAAATAAGAAACAAAAAGAAATTGCCGACGAACTTGGCATTGCTCCTTCTACATTGAGAACGGTGTTGAAAAGTAGAGTTGATATTGAGAAAAACGTCGGTGGAACCAAACGACAAAAACTGAAACACGCAAAGCACGAGGATTTGGAGAAAGTGTTAGTGGAATGGTTCCAACAAGCTCGCAGCAATAATTACCCATTGATCGGAGGTGTGATCATGGAAAAGGCCAAGGAAATAGCCTCTCATCTCAACATTACCGATTTTTGTGAATCGACTGGGTGGCTTGACCGATTCCGTAACAGACATGGCATTGTTTACCTGCAAATTTCTGGGGAGGCTGAAGCTGTTAATGAGGACGATATTTCTTCATGGAAAAATAATGTGTTGCCTTCATTATTGCAAGACTACGCGCCTGAGGATGTCTACAATGCCGACGAATTCGGCCTTTTTTAAACTCATGCCTGACAAGTCCTTCGTTTTTAAAAAACGAAACATGCCATGGTGGAAAACTGAGTAAAGAACGTTTGACAGTTTTGGCTTGTACAAATGCTACTGGCACTCATAAGATAAAGTTGGTTGTGATTGGGAAAAGTCGTTCTCCTCGTTGTTTTAAAAATGTACGATCTCTACCATGCGATTACCTATCTCAAGCTCTCGATCTTGGATGACAGGAGATCTGTTTTAAAACTGGATTCATCAGTTGGATGCCATTTTTGGTAAGCAGAAAAGAAAAGTTATTCTTTTTGTTGATAACTGCCCTGCACATCCAAAAGACATCCCTACCACAAACATAAAAATCGTTTTTCTGCCACATACTGCCACATCTAAGTTGCAGCCCTTAGATCAGGGTATTATCAAAGTGGTCAAACAAAAGTACAGAAAAAAATTAGTCCAGCGGTTCTTGAGAGACATGGAGGGAGAAAATCCAACCAAAATTAATCTTTTAGACTCTATTCATTTTATTACTGCTGCTTGGGATGAAATTGACCCACTCATTATTAAAAACTGTTTCCGGAAGGCGGCATTCAAATTTTCAGACGAGCCAAATACCACCGACAATATATCAAATATCACAGAAACTGAGGAAATTCTCCAAAATTTCCCAGATTACGCGGCAGTGGATGATGCCCTAATAACGAGCAGCACTCGCACACTCGGTGACATTATCGCCGATTCTCTCTCACTCACCACCTCTGACCCTGTGGGGAGTGAGAGAGAAAAGAGTGACTCAGAAGAAGAGGACGACCATTTACCAACTTCTTCAGTTTCTGCTGGGTTGCAAATCGTGGGTGAGCTCAGAAAATTGATTTCTACCATGGAAAATGCAGAAGACATGCTAACTTATGTTAACAGAATTGACAACTTCCTCTCCACAGACGCAACCAAGAACCTGAAACAAAGTACTCTTGACAGGTTTCTCTCTGGTCAGTGATACATATTATTGATGTGAGTATTCATAACATTCCTGTACGAGTATTAAGAATTAAAATATATTTTACGTACGGATTTTGCATTATGATTTTGTTTTTTACTTTTCCCCGATAAGACGCTTTCCCGTTTAAGACGCCCTTTAACGTCGATCCCCTGAAGAGCGTCTTAACAGAGTTATACTGTATATCAGTGCTTCTCA
>BMAU01016311.1:0-220217 GCA_019973935.1 Trichonephila clavipes | reverse complement strand
TAAATGGTAGGGGATGGAATGATAGTGGTATTATCATTTTTGCGACCCAATATGACCTCAAATTTCAAATGTATGTATTCTTATAATTCATATCATATCCAGCAAGATAGCCCCTCGTTGGGCCCAGTGCCTTCTTTTTACGAAATTTCCTCCGCATTGACCCTCTCATTTCACCTTCGTTCTGCCTAGATTTTCTCATTTTATAGTCTTAAAGTCCGGATTCCGCACTGAGTCTGTCCAACTCAACCTTGGTCTTCCACGCTTCTGAATCCGCAGTGACATTGAATTGCTGGTATCTTTTTGACAACATTATCATCTGACTTCGAATTTCATACATGGGCAATCCAATTTATTCTATTTATTTTTATGTGTGTTGAATGATGTGTCAGGGGTTGTTTATAAAATATATATAATTCAAAATTATATCTTCCTCCAGCTGTTCTTTTCGTTTTCACATCCAAGTATACTTTTAGAAGTATTCTTATAGTTAATTTGTAATTAATTGTTTAAGAAACATTTTGTTGTCTTTTTCATTACTGGTATTTTATTTAACATTGAAAATTATTATCGTAAAAACATTTTTACATAGTGTATTATAGATAAGTTAAATTCCTGTAAACTTATTGTATTGTTAAGTGCCATAAATTTAGGTGTTACAAGTGTACCGCCACAGAAAAAAAGAAAATGGTTGAGAATTTTACTGTTTTTGGTAAACATTATCCTGGATATCCATAGATTTCATTAAATCGTTACGTATTTTTCGAAACGGAAAAAAAATGTTTAATTTTCTTGGGACACATTCGTCTATATAAAAATCTCTTCGTGTATGCAAGTCATATATGTGCCAAGAAATAAAAAGAGGTTTTCCGGAGAAGATAAACTATAAATCACATCAATTGCGAATATTAGACTGGGAAACTTTATTAAGGAATATCGGAAAAGAAGGCGGATAAAAAAACTGATTTGCCTATAGAATTTGTCTTCACAGCATGCCAAATACGACTTAAATCTCGAGGAAATGATGTTAGAAGCTTAGAAGTGGGTTTATTCATATTTTACCACAACAGAGGGGAGCAATTTTAAGGAAAAAACCCGCCAAAATAATTATTTCAATTGGTGGTAACTCTGAAAATAATGTGAATTTTTCAAAACTTCTAGTTGAGCCTCTGTAGAGAGGTCTAACGCTATATACAGGCAAAATATTAATATAATATAACCGTTTTTCACAAAAGGAGAACATTTGGAAAAAAGATTATTTATTCTAAGTTAATTTTTTGCTAAAATAGTATATTTAAATAAAATTTTTTTGTCAAAATGTCCTTAAAACAATTGTATGCATGTATTCTAATGTGAGTGACACTAAGTATCAGGAAAATTATCCATTTATGCGCTTTTTTAAAATCACGGCTCCGAATGTAGTCGGATACCTTAACGGTCAAGTAATCGTTATTTTATGGAATACCTAGTTAAAACATAGAACTTATGAATTTTATATACTTTAACTGTGTCTTCTCTAGTGATATCCTGAAATACCTAATAAGTTAAATGACATAACGGACTTCGCACTTAAACAATAGCAACAATACGAAATTACTTGGATATCTTTTAAATATACAATTTATAAATGCGTTTGCTTATACATAAAATAAATTTTTACTTAATCCAGGTTTATTTAAAATTACATTATTATCAGTAAATAAAATCTGCTAATGCCGCATTTGGAACCCTTACCATTTGAATCTGGTTAAAAAAAGTAGTACTAACGTATTACATCGTCGACAAATAACATCAAATTAAAAGACGGCGACAAGCCACGATATACAGCCAATTGTAGAAACCGTGTTGGTGGGACTAATCTCCATTCGGTCTAGTGAAACTAGACCAGATCCATGAGTCCATAAATCTGTATAACGTCTAAGAACAGCAGGGGGGATGCAACAGCCTCCTCCCAGGAAAACCCCAGACATTGCAGAATATGCTGAGGAGAAAAAGAACTGATGTTACATTAGAGGCAAATTGGGAAGCTTCTTTTGACACCCTCAAAATTCATGCACCTCAGGTGCCCAGTCGAAAATCCTGAGAATGCCGTTTGATATGATCTGGAACCCTTTAATGATATGGCGGATCCAGGGTGTCTTTGAAAGTACCATGGGTGTACAGGAGGGACTACTCAGGTTCTACATATTAATTCTTTAGACCTGGAGCAGATCTCAGTCGATTTAAGGACCATGTGGTCTTCCGGATCCACAAGATTGCTGGTATCCGCCTTCGCAATGTCGTCCGCAACTTCGTTCCGGAGAAGGCCTACATGAGAAGGAACCCACTGTAGATGAATCGGGTGCCGATCCGAAAGATGTTGAAATAGGGGAAGAATAATCCTGAGGGTGCTGTCACCGATAGATGGCCAATTCGATAAATGTTGGATGGATGATCGGCTGTCTGTCAGTTGTTTGGCTGTCTGTCAGAAAAAGCTCGATCTCTTATGTTGTTAATAAATGAAAGACCACACATGATAGCTAATAGCTCCGTTCTAAAGACAGATGCATGGTCAGCATTTCTTCTCTGAAATTTGATGACGCGGCCAAGTAGTTCAATTAAGACTCCACTGCCAGTAGTATTTGTCTCTCCCTTACTGCCATCAGTATCGATCTTGGCTGCATCCAGTGGAATTCCATCAATCACCTCCAGAGTGTTGATGAAGCGTCCTCACTGTTGATGACAGTATTAACAATGAAAGCATTTGGCAACATTTTCTGAGTTTGCGATGTCTTTTCGTTTGGTGAAATTGGTCGACAGTATATTATGTAAGTACCGAAAAGGGCATAGTTAGAAAACTGTCAAGGAAAAAAAACTATTCTTTGGAATATTTTTATTTTTAAATTAATTAAACAGCAAAAATTTTCAATTAGAAATTAAACTAGATATTATTTATTTAAAAGGAGAAAGAGAGAGAGGAAAGGGAATTAAAAAACAAAAATAATTAATTTAGAATAATGAGTGTTTTGCTATCATAAAACTAAGCATTTAAATTAGAAAAATTTAAATGTTTAATTTTATGATAGCAAAACAATTATTATCGAAATTAAATTAGCATAATTTAATTTCGTAAAAATTTTGCAAATCTTAATTTGAACAAGTCTCTTTACTTAAAAAAATCTCCAAAAGGGTTTTGTTCAAATACACTCTGTCGCAAAAAATATATGCACCCAGAAGAAATCAAGCTACAATCACGAAACTCGGCAAGAATGTAGTCTGGTAAGAGATATGCAAATGATTAAAATTTCGAAGCCAATGAGACAAGGCTAAGTGTGCTATGCGCATATTAGTTGCGCAACTGGGAGTTTAAAAGCATGAGAGTACGAGCGCCGTACGGCTATCCAAACGAATCTGACTTTGATAGACGATATTGAGACTTAGGATGCCTCTAAGACGTAACCGGCGGCAGTACGAGCAGCTGACGGACTTTGATAGGGCCGTATAATAGGCCTCAGAGAAGCAGGTTGGTCGAATAGACGTATCGGCCGCCACCTCGGTCGGAGCGATATGGTAGTTGCTCGGTGTTGGCAACAGTGGATCACAGAAGGTAGAGTGTACCGTCGCGGAGGGTCAGGGACGTCCCAGGAACACAAATGATCGCGAGGATCGTGCAATCAGAAGAGTGGCCACTTCGGCACCAACAACGTCGCTAGCATCGATTCAACGCGCACTTACCTCTTTCCAGACATCCAGTGCCATCAAGAGAAACCATAAAAGGAGACGACTGACCGAAGTTGGCTTGAGGAGCCGACGTCCGCTAAGACGCTTACCACTGATCCCACATCATAGGCAGTGTCGACTGGATTTTTGCCGACCTCGGCAACTTGGAATGTGACAGACTGGAGACGTGTCATCTTCAGTGATGAATCCCGATTCAGTCTCAGTGCTGATGACCACCGCACACGTGTCTGGAGGCGCACCGGTCAGCGGTCCGATCCGGCATTTATTGTCGAGCGGCATACAGCAATTTCACAAGGTGTGACAGTGTTGGGAGCAATTTCTTGGGACACACGATCATCTTTAGTGCTCCTTCAAGGCACTTTGACAGCTCGCAGATACGTGGACGATATTTTAACGCCGATTGTGCTACCCATGCTATCAAGTCGCCCAGGTGCCATTTATCAACAGGATAATGCTCATCCAAATACTGCGCGACTCTCCCAACAATGTCTTCAAGGATATGACGTCCTACCATGGCCTGCCAGGTCACCAGATCTTTCGCCAATAGAGCATGTCTGGACGCGCTGGGAAGGCAACTGCAGCCGTCCCGAGATACAGGAGAATTAACTGCGCAGATGCAAAGACTATGGCAGGATCTTCCACAGGGGGTCATAAGTGATCTAATTGAATCCGATGCCACGCCGAATTTCGGCTTGTATAGCTGCCAGAGGTGGCTTTACTACTTACTGATTTTTAACCTTTTGCAAGCTGTAACCGCTTAATAAAATGATATTTTGTTCTGAATTTTTAATCATTTGTTTATTTTCATATACAGTACATGCATACCAAATTTCGTGAATGTAGCTCAATTTCTTCTGGGTGCATATATTTTTTTTGCGACAGAGTGTATTTTTCATTGAGTAACAAATGAAGTAAATAGAAAGTTAAAAACTGTTCTTTTGATTTAAATTTTCATAATAAAAAGTTTTATTTATCATTTAGCTCCATTTCTATTTTCAAAATATTTATTCATGATTTTCTTTTTCTTTTTCCTCAGTTCAAGCTATCTTAATTATTTTTTTTCTAAAAATTATTTTCTTAGTGCTTTGTTAAGATTGAAAATATTATTATGTAAATAAATAAATAACACGGTACGCACACATATGTGATTATATAATATTATTCAGGTAATGCCTTATTCATTTATTTAAAAATACAATCGTCAAAAAAGTATATTCGATGGAAACATATCACACAAATCAAACATATTTGTTTTGTTTATAAAAATATTGCCTTTTGAAATTTACTTTTATGCTTGCAATATAATTTTTTAAGCAATTTCAGACATTGCTGTTTTTTCAAAGGATCAAAGATAAAAAGTATTAGTATTTATGTATTATCACAACCTATTGGCGATTTTATATGAAACGAAGCACATTGTTACCAATTCAGTGCGAAGGACACATAGGACAACGGGTTACCAACTTGGCGAGATATTAATAGAGTTGGTGATTGCTGCAGCAATACGTAAGTAACAAAGTGTTCGTTGATTTACAATGTGAATCTATCTTAAATATGTGACATTTCCGTAAAAACAATACATAGTTTTTTTTCTTGTTGTGTGTTTAAAACATTTTCTAAGCCAAAAGGATTTTTTTCAATTGAATAAATGTACTTTAAGCATTGTTTTTCATTCTATTACAATTTAAAGAAAAGCTTCTATCTCAATCCTATAATAAATTACACTAGTGACGAATCTGTACACGATCCTTCAATTAATCCTCTTGGGAAATCTTTGGGCTATCAATTCGCGTTATTCACAACCAACCCTTCGGAAGAAGAATATTCTGATATTCAAATTAACCTACTATAAATAGTCGAAGTTTTTTTTTTATCTTGAATAGATAGTATGAGAGGAGATATACTCGAATCAGGTGAGATTGCTCCTGATGGAATCATATTTGAACCATTGCGATTAAGAACTCATTAGGAGGAAGTTTTAAAGTGATGATTGTTCATTGAGATTAAATTTATTTTAGATTAAATCGGATGATAGGTTAGATCCCTCATTAAGTAAGGATCGAGTTTGTTAGTCTCCTAACCGTCCATGTTTTACCATCGTTGTTCCACGGTTAGCATTGAGATGTTCTCTTACTATTATTAGTTGTAATTGTGTCTTGTCATTCTGTGATAAATAAATAGATAAATTGGATTTCATGTCGAATGTTTCTTCCCTACCTCCCTCATATCTAAGTGCCCAAGAGATAGGTGCAAGCCTCTCACACACTCAATTTCACTAGCAATACAAGGGGAAATAATGATTTGAATAATAGACCCAAATGATTGGCGGTAAATTATTTTCTTAGTTCTTTTCTACATAAAATAATATAAGGCAAGCATTTAAAAGATTTTAATGTTTAATAATTTGATATAGTGAGCAAGATTAATTATGGTAGTCAATTATTTAATTATAATAATGTTGACAGTGTAGAAGACGCTCAAAAATAATTTCAGAATTATGTGGTGCCTACATACTAAAAACCGTCGACCAATTTGTAGAATTCGAAAATCGGCGCCAAATGCCGCGATTTACAGCTAGCAGTAGAAGACTGTTCCCATGCATGTTCAAACAAAATAATAAGAATAACAAGATGATAGTATTTGGCGATGTCTTTTGAATAGGCAACATCTTTTGATTTGAAGAAATTGGTCGATGGTACAACACATAAGTACCCAATTATTAATTTTAACACATAATAAGTTTAATTTTTTATTAATATTGACTATGTATAAAATAAAGTTTATGATTGTTCTCTTTTTTTATTCTTGAAAATATCCTCATGAGTATGTTCATACTTAGTTGTGGGTATTTAGAATCTAAAATGCTATCAAGAATCTAAATTTTTAGTCAGAAAAGCATTTTGTTCGAAGACGTAATGCTTAAATAATTCCGTAGAATCACTTTAGTTCAGAAAATCAGCTCCTATCAGAGCAAACAAATCTGAAGCAAATATTAATTCATTCGAAAATAATACTGATTAAGGGTATAAACTTAAATTCTTTCACAAAAGTTTACTACTGGAACTTAAAGTCTCACAAATTATTTGAAAAAACTTCTTCGTCTACCACTTGTTCGAAAAAACAGAATTAAAATGAATTTTTCTTCAGTATTTTTCAAAAACATAAAAGTAATCAAATAAACATATTAAAGAAAGTGGGTCTTTTCACATTTTAACAGAATAATTTTTATTGATGAAAATTATTATTCTATCAGCAGTTTTACGACTCTTCATTGCAAAATCGGGTCTTGCTAGAAGGTTTTAATTAAATAGAAAAGTTAAATATTTACGATTCTCCGAAAATAAATGGAAATAACGAAATAAATGCTAATGGCAAAGACTCTGAAGATATATTAAATAAAGCATCGTGTATGTATGAAGCATAAAATTTCATTTGATGTCGTTTTCAAATTTTTAAGGCTAGAAGATGATTTAAATTCTGTTCACTCTTCTCATATATTGTATTTTAAAGAGTCTTCTGTTAGCTAAGGAATATATTCATAAAATATATTAGTTAATTCAATTCACTTTCAAGAAAAATCTCTTTATTGGGGAAATATAAAAATACACTAAACCTTCAGAAGAGCTGGTTCAGATATAGCTAACATTTATGGATAAATTTACGTTTATTTTACAAGTATTATTGATGACAAATCAGGTTTCACTTCATTCTTCGACTGCATACTTACATTGGGCATCAATATACTTATTTAAACGTAAAAAGGTTCAAGTAGAAAAGTCCATTAAATTCTGAATACACATGTGCAAATTATGCAAAAACCATTGGAATGAAATACATTTGAAAGTCTAATGGAATTTTAACTCCTAGAGTATTTTAAATTGCCAAAAAATCAATGTTTTTTTACTTTAAGTTATTGAGCTAATAACATAATTCGGTAGTAATGCATTATACTATCAAAGGAAAAATGCAATGAAAGAGGTTAAATTTTTGAAGAAATCAAATAAACCCGTCTGGAATGAATAGGTTTACCATGAAAAAAACCCCCAATAAAAATTAAATCTAGTATACGTTATCACCATGGCAACCACATTATCACATAAAAAAGTTAAGGTAACTATATCGTAATGTTATCGCCCATCATGACGGCAAGGGATTGGCTGCATGTCGTGGCATTTTGGTGACACCTTTAGATTTGATGAAATTTACCGATGATATAATGAGCAAGTCCCTAATTCTGGTTTCATTATTTATTGCTAGTGTTATACAAGTCAGACTATGTTTTTGTTTATTTATTTTCCGCAATTTTTTGCTTTTTTTAGACGTTTTAATGCACCAAGGTTTTAAATGATGTAATTTGATTTCAAATTTGCTACAATAAATTTAATTTTCTGTAATAATCCATTGGAATTTATGTCCAGAAATTTTATACATAGGATCTATGTTTATTAAAACTTAGGTTAAATAACAAGTACAAACATTCTTAATTAAAAATTTCATGTAATTTTTTTAGACAATAATCTGCTAACACAACCTTTGTTTTGTGTGTGAGGGGGGGATAGTTACCTGTGTATGCCTTTTGTTAAGGTTTGATAAGAAATGATGATTTTTAAGATATTTCTAATAAAATAAAGAATTAAAGTTTTAAAAATTTTAATAAGTTAGATCTTGATATCAAGTACTTAGCGAACTTTTTTAAAGTAAAAGCTTATTAAGTACGTAATTTAAAACAAAAAAATTAACGCAGATGACAATTTTCAAATTAAATTCTGGAATTCTATGTTAAGAACAATTCTTAATGACAAAATACCTATTGGGAAGTTTACAACATTTATTTTAGTACCCTACATATCTTCATCAAATAAAAGCTTAACGAAAAAAAATGTTAATACATAAATAATGAGGTATTAGGATATTAAAGCATGAACTATTTTTTTTCAAAAGTCTGTGTACTTAAATAATTTACTTTTAAATCTGAAATTTCGGTATAATACTGATTGAAGAAATTATCTTCATTATAGTTAAGAAGCGAATCAGAAATATAACTACATTTCTTTCTCAGAACTTTTAGGTTAAATGATCTAAATACTGTCTTCCAACCTAAAATAAATATTCATAAAAATAATGTGCTTTCAAATATAATTTGAAATTTTAAAATCTATAATCAACAGAAGCAAAAAACATTTGTCGTTTTAAAAAAATTATTAAGAGGTCATACCTTCAAAAAATGTCATAAATTATTACTTCTAAACACATTAAAATAGCTCTTTTTTAGGAAAGTGTTTATTAAAATTTCTATGTTGATTTGCGGGAAACTCCATAAAAAAATTCAAGAAACAACTTAAAACTGTGAGCGTTATAAAATAAGCAGTACTTCCAAGATTTTTACCTGCATACTGAATAACATGAATTTGTAGTCAACGTAGCAAATCAAAGAGTAAGCCTTACCTGAAAGAAAAAAAAATACATTTAGTTTGTTTTTCGTGTGCTAATGTTATATAATTCAGTAAAATCACTACAAATTATATACCTAGTTTACTTAAAAACAACAATCCATTATTTTAAAACACATTAATTTTATTGATATGGTGGATTAAACCTTTTAAGATATGATGGTATGGGAAATTTTAGCGCATGTAATTTGATTCCGTTATATGCAAAATTATAATTTACACATTATATCTAAATAAAAAATATTTACTATATTCAAAATACTTAAGCAAGTGAAAAAAATAAAAATAATTTAACTTTTTTTAAAAAATATTTATTAAAAATTATTGAAAATTCATCGATTAATTTTAATAATTGGGGGTTCAGGATTATATGCAAATCAGTCACATGCCCAGTGGATGAGTTGTAGAGTATAGCGCTTCCATGCCACGTGTACGGGATTCAAATCCCGGACTGGGCAAGGTCGACTCAACCTTTCATTATTTCAGTGGGTCGATTAAAGAGTACCAAGCATGTTTGGGAACTAAACACTGGGGGGTTTGCGTCAGACTAACCCCTTGATCAAAACACCCCAGCTCCTAAGGTTGCGAATACTGAGATAGACACAGTAGGCCTCATGGGCTGTTGCCCCACTGAGTTAAGTTCAGTTCAGTCACAAAGAACAAGATAGCTCTTCCGGAGTGATGGAAATGTATTGTCGAAAAACAATACTTGAAATATATGATACAGTACTCAAATTTGTTGAGTAAATCTCAGACAGCCTTCACACTTTCTACAGCGATCAGACACAACTATCAGTGTCTAAAATACAAGTATGTTTAAAGGTTATTCGCAAGCACTCCATCATCCTATTCAACATCTGAAGTAATCATTAATCGCTATTTCACTCTTCTCGGTCAAATCGATATCAACTAATTGCCAGTCAAAACAATACTAACTCAGTTTCGGTGAGCGACTCTCTATTTATAGGTCTCTCGACCTTTTCTCAAAAACTCCGCTTACGTCATAGATCGTGATATTAGTAGATTTCAACACTAATTTCCAGAAGAATTCATTGGGTCGTGAACTCGCTAAAAATAGTCACCAACATGTTTGCCAACTTAGCTATATCGCCAAGATTTCAACAAGTTTCCATTGAAATGCCATGACAATGTAAAGAACGGCTTTGCTTGCGAATATTACAATTTTAACATAAAATAAATACAACATAGAAGAGTATAAAGGTACTACAGATCCAGGTGTAAATTATTTACATTATTTTAAGCATTCATTACCCAAAATTCTTAAATGTATTACCAGAAGAAATAAATTATATACAATTTTAGATACACACAGGGATAGGCGTAATAAAACATTAACTCAATTTAATAATCTAATATTTATATACGTATATACAAACAGCTGAATTGCAATGGGTAGTGGACATTCATGCTGTGTGGGCAATCGGAACACTTCACTCAATAATATAAACTTGTCCCGCAGTCACATATGTTTGGCTTCTAGAGCCTTCATTCCGTCCATGATTTATTTACAACACCCATTACAGCTAATTCCTTTGCACAACCATGCCCATAGGGTGTTAGTGACAGCCTATTATTCAATAAAACCAGCCAGCTTCACGCATTCCAACTATGTGACCAAGCCTGAAATCCTAAAATTGGTTAAAGGGACTTTAACAACATTGTACTGACATGATTAGTTAAGTATCTGGGAAACTGAAATGCCGCCAGTGAATGTAAAGTAAAAGACACAAAATTGTTACCTGTTTTGACATTGCTAGATGCGCAATAGAAAATCACACTCTATGCTGCAAACTATTATTTGTTAACCATAGAATTTATTAATTTACATACCTGATAAGAAGAAATTTGCATGCAGAGTTTTTAACGATAGAATTATACTTAAGGTTATTTCGGATTGTGCAAAAAAGAGTATTGTGACTGAGTAAGTTGTATTACCTTCGCTTTATAAAATAACATGAAGGCTAATGGAAATGTCCCTCGAAACTTTGAACCGGCTGGATGGCTTAGTTGGATTGACGCTGGTCTTATACGCCTATGGTTGTGCGGGTACGACTCCGGCCCAAGTTGGTGGATTTTTATGACGCAGAAAATGGACACCATCCATGTCGTATGATTATGTGGCATGCAAAAGATTGTGAAGGGGATTTATCGGTACTTCTATTAATAATCCTCTTGGGATATATTTGGGGACAGAATTTCAAATCTTTATAACCAACCCAAGAAAAGAACGCGGTTACGCAGATTAGGAATTGTATATATTGGAATGTTAGTATTCACGTGGAGTTCTATAAGCGCTAGGTGAAGTTATAGGAGAGGAGTCTAAGAGTTCTATGAGTCGGTCTAATAGTGTCAGTGAAGTTGATTTCTAAGTGGATCCGAGACCAGAAGATTATCCCTTTGCCGGATCACGTTGGATCGAAGAATAAATTGACGATATAAGGACTGTAGCTGTTCGCCGAGGAAATAGCGGTAAGACTGTTTAGATTAAGCTTTAATACTAGAGCGGATTCTAGTAAGTTAGGAAATCCTCTACAGATACAGATTCGGTGGTTTAATGCGTTATTTGTTAGAATTACAGTTTGGGTCTCATCACTCCTGATCATAAGCCTCCTAGACTAGTGTTGTTTTTCTAAATATAAATTGAGATCATAATAAACTTATTTTAATTACGAATGGTATTAGTGGTCAATCTTTCATTTCCTCAAACATAGGTCATGTAGATGATAAAGAAAGGATACTCCCAGCCAACGGGATACCACAAGATCGCTAGAGTGGCTGTTTGTCTTGGGTGCTCTGGGCAAAATTAAATTCCTGGCTCAGTTTCACATCGTCAGATCTCAAGTGCCTCCCTCTGGGGAGAAAACTGGGATTTAAGATTACCTGCGGCGATTGGTATACCACCTATACGGTACCGCATTAAAAAAAGAAACCAGATCTAGGGGAGTGTACTAGTTCTTCAACGGTAAAATACCAATCTGCAGCTCCATTCGAAATAAAAAAAAGATTGTGCTTCGGTCAAGTGAAGTTGACAACATCTGAGCTGGCACCACCCTCTCCTTACTACCATACAATATCAATGAGAGGATATTGAGCCCCGACAAATTTAAAGTGCATCTTCCCTTACACGGAAGCCGGCTATTAGCGTCACTCCGCCCACGATTTCGTGATTTTGACCACTAAGCTACCGCGGTTATTCTGGAAAATCGGATTATGTTTAGAATTGATTCATTTTTTGCAAAAGAAAGTATTATGAGAATTTTAAATCAATACAATATTCATTAAGTTATAATCTATTTTTCGTTTATCAATTTTATTTTAAACAAAGATTTTTCACTTCTAGGCGTATAAAAGTTTTATTAATTCTATGCGCCAAATATAAACTTCAAGACTAATGATCAATTAACTGCAATATAGACGAGCCATTTACAATATTAGATAAATTTTAAATTTTAACGTTAATAAAAAGTATATGAAAAAAAGATTTAACCCATTGACAGTCAATGACAAAATATCTCGTAGTAAGCTAGTGTACCAAAAGTGCTAGCTACGAGATATCTCGTAGGGTGCTGCAATTTTAGATTGATTACATATCTTTATGTGAGTTAAAAATTATTAGAAAGATTGAATGAAGAGTTTATATAGTACAAAAAACATATTAACTATCCATTTTTATTATTAAAATTAAAGCAGACGATTAGATTACGACATAATAATTATATATATATATATATATATATATATATATATATATATATATATTACGTCTTAATCTAATTATTAAGATACATAGATGATTTAATTGTTATAGTTCGCCACAGGAAATTTAAACCTAGCATTAATTTTTATCCGGAATACCTAAAATTAATACAGACAAATTTTATCTCGAACAAAGTTGAATTGTTAGATTTAGATTAAAATATTATTGACAACAGATTATATAGCAATATCTATGATAAAAGGGAAGCATTTAGCTTCAATGCCATAAAGATACCGAACTTCAATAGTTGTTTACATATATCAATAATTATAAATTTGATTTTAAATTTTTTGATGAGAAATAATAATTTAACTGCACACAATATTGAAAAATTCAAGAATATCCAGAAATGTATATTTTGTTGCATACAGAATGATTATCCCATCAACTTCTTGAGAAAATATATAGATCAAAAATATGCCTTAAAAAAATATTTTTAAACTCATCAATGCAAAAATTCACCACACAATATTAGGTCCACAAAGTCAGCTTGTTAGTGGTCCAGCTGTGAAGAATATGTACATTCCACACACAGGATACATTTTAATACACACATAGACCAATATTTACACGACTATACTTTAAAATTATTTATGACCAATCAAACGATTATGACCAATCAAGCAATTTTTTTGCATGCAATCTGATTTGCATCTAATACCAAATAGTTAAACTCTAATGTTAGATTATGAATCATTTGGATTGATATGGTATTAGTTGGAGTTAGAAGCAAAATATAGGAGTAGTAATTGTTGTATTAAATATGAGAAATCGTTCAATAATTGTGGATTGAATTATTGATAGGATGCTCTTTGGTGAGTTTTTAATGATTTGCGCTATTCATTTGTGAATATACTGGGTTTTTACTCTGAACTTTCGGATTTTAGATATTTTTTACATTGCACTTTCTGATTTTAGATATTTTTCTACCTATTCAACTATTTTAAAGATGGGGGTGCATCATCTTTGGTGTTCGATGGTTCACTTATATTATGCACTAATTTGTTTTCGAATTTTAATATTTTAATATTATAAAATCTTTCAGAATGCGATGGCGAATAGTTTAATTTTTCAAGTTTAATGGTTTAATTTTAACTTTTAATTTTTTAATTTTTTATTTTTAAATTTTTGAGAATTGGACATTTTCCGATTAACTTACCAAGATGCAATAGGGGGAAGGTTGGCGCCATCAAATTAGATTAACCCACTTACCGGTCCTAAGTCCGAGGTGCACTTGGATATTTTATAAATTTTTAATTTTGTTTGAAAACATTGTAATTTTATCTTCTATATTCGTCATTGATATTTTGAACTAGGATTTAGTAATATAAGATTCATATAACTTCAATTTTTTAATTGATTTTTAAGTTGTGATTGATTTTTATATATTTAAATATATATATATATATATATATATATATATATATATATATATATATATAATATATATATATATTTTTAAATAATAATAATTCCTTTAAAAAATCAATTCTCAATAATAGAGATGATAATCGTCTTTTAGCTTTGAACAAAGACTGAATATTCATCTAAATAATATTAAATATCCAAGTATTTTTTTAACACCAAAATTTCATAAAAGCCCTATAAAATTCCGTAGTATCACTAATGGATACAATACATATATCACGAGGTCTGGGAAGATCTTACAATCTCTTCTTCAAAATCTAATTGATAATTTACAAAACACGGCAATAATTAAAAATAGCTTAGAGATTGCTAGAGTTACTAAGGATATGTTAATTTTTTCCATGCATGGCTTTGATTTCGAGGACCTTTTTAATTCTATAGATATTGACGATATGATTAAGGTTCTAGAGTTAATTTATGATAAATATGAATTATATACTTCAATGAAAAAAGAAAAATTTGATATTCTTGTTAACCTTGTATTAAAAGAAAATTTCATTGCATTTGATCAGAATCTTTATATACAGATCAAAGGATTACCTCAGGGTGGTCCAGCTAGTAATTGTTTAGCGAACCTATATTTACATTTTTTTAAAATAGATCATGTTGTAAATGATTCTTACTTAATTTATCTTTATATAGATGATATAATAATTTTTGGTAAAAATAGTGAATACAAACCAAATATTACATTCTACCCTAATTATCTCAAGCTCCTTAAAACTAACTTCAACTCTAATATGGTGGAATTCTTGGATTTTGAGACTTGCATCTTATTAACAATAATGTAGTCAGTAACATTTTTGACAAAAGAGATTCGTTTAAGTTCCATATAATTAAAATTCCCGTATGGAATAGTAATTTGCATATATCAATTTACAGAAATATCATTTTGAATTTTTTATTTAGAAATGATAATTTAACTACCCACAAAATAGATAAATACAATAATATAAAACAATTTTTTCAATGTTGTTTAAAACATGAATACACTTTTAATTTCTTAAGAACTTATATTCATCACAAATACATTAACCGTCTTGCTACTTCGAATTCCAAAACCACCACACAACAATAGGATTTCAAAGTCAGCATGTTAGTGGTCTTGCTGTGAAGATTATATCATAACACTCATATCAGTTTACATTTTTTCCACACACATCTTGAACATCTTACACATTGTTGACAACCAACCAAATTAGAGCCTAGCAAATTTACATTTTTGACAATCAACCAATTCAAATTCTACCGTATTTGATTGTCGTCTTTTTTTATACCTGTCTTTGCTAGCTGGTTTAAAAGTCAGCTCAAAAGATGTGTTTATGTATTTTCGAATTTTTTAACTTGGTGAATAATCGATTTTCATTAATGTCAAGACGCTTGATTCTCCTCGTAAAAGCTCTGTGAGTAAAGAAATTTTGTTAAATTATTTCTTGAAAGATACTTTTCTTATGTAATTGTTTTAGCATTATTCTACTTTTCTTACGTAATTATTTTGTGATTTTTCTGCATTAAGAGTTTGGGAGAGTTTGTTACATAATAGTAATGTGGTTTTTTCATACTCTCTTAGTTATCAAAACTCTGAAGTTTTGTTAATTTTATTTTATTTGGTTTTCCTACCGAGTTGCAAAGGGGGAAGGTTGGCGCCTTCAAACTAGTTTAACCCCACTTATTCGGTCCTAAGTCCGAAATTGCTTTCGGACTCGCTAGGTTCTTCTTTTTTGTAGTTTCTTTTTTTTATTATTTCTCTATAATTTTGTTCTTCATGTTCAGGTTTTATATTTTTATTATGCTATTTCTTGTTTTGTTCTTTATCTATTATATATTTTTGATATATAATACATATTTCTTTTATATATATATATATATATATATATATATATATATATATATATATATATATATATATATATACTGCTGGACAATTGCTAAGGATGGATAACACTATCATCCATAGCAACGACAAAATGAAAGGAAGCAAAATGTGGAAAATTAGAATAAGTGCGGGATATTAGTATGAGAAGAAGTATGAGTATGCAAATTTTTTTCCCACGTCTGTTCATCACGTGATCGCGTTCATAAGAGCTTTAAAGGTTTTGACGCGTGTGGACAGTTGTTGTATCAAGTCAAAGTTTTACATGAAAGATTCAATAGACGAACTTAAAATTTTTGACATGTCTTCCCGACATCACATAGATGATTTTATGCGTGGCCGAATTATTGGAAAGATCGAAGAAGGGCGAAAAATAACAGATGTTGCCAGGGAGTTCGACATCGCTCACAGCGTTCTTTCACGGCTGTGGAAGTCATTTAAAACTACTGGAATGTGTAGTAGACGGCACGGGGGAGGTCGTGTTAGAAGTACGACACCTGCAGAAGACAGATATATCGTCCTATCAGCAAAAAGGAACAGGCGCACCACAGCTCAGCAGGTGGCAAATCAGTTTCTTGCTGCCTCAGGAAAGCAGATCTGCCGAAAAACTGTTGCCAGACGTTTGAGGGGAGGAGGACTATACGCACGCAGACCTGTTGTGTGTGTCCCATTGACCAGACAGCACCGTACTGCCCGTTTGCAATGGTGTCGTGAGCATCACAATTAGACTGAACAGGAATGGACATGCTTAATATTCTCAGATGAGAGTAGGTTCAGTCTGACATCGGATTGTAGACGTCAACTGATCTGGTGCGAGAGTGGTACTGCTTATCGTCCAGAAAATCTCCAGGAAACGGACCGATATCCGACATGCAGAATCATGGTGTGGACCGGCATCATGATAAATGGCCGTACGCGCCTACATGTGGTTGCGAATGGGACTATGACGGGCCAGCGATACATTGATGAAGTTCTACTTCCTCATGTTCGTCTTTTCCGTGGTGCTGTCGGTGATAAATTTGTTTTTATGGACGACAACGCAACATGTCATCGAACACTCGCTGTTCAGGATTGTCTAGACAGCGAGGGTATTCAACGTCTCGTATGGCCAGAGCGTTCTCCAGATCTAAACCCCATTGAAAATGTGGGGGATGCTTTGGGGAGGCAAGTTGCTGGTCGAAACTATCCTCCGACAAACAAGAACACCCTCATGCGTGCACTCACAGAGGAATGGGATAAATAGCCTCAACAGCTGCTGGATAATGTTGTGCAAAGTATGGTACGACGTGTGGAATGTTGCATCACACTCCACGGTGGACATATCCCGTACTGATACCTTTCTTTAAGGTGCCTGCTGACTTTTAGATGCATTGTTCCATTTCTCAATACGCAGATCAAATGAACATTTTTTTCTTTCAGATGTTTCACAGCTTTTGTACTTTCCAGAACGATAAATATTATTTATTCTAATGTCTGAACAGTGTGGCAACTATATTTTATCCTACTAGGCCTCATGTCTCGCTTAATGTTATGCTACATAGCAATTTGTGATCCGTCCTTAGCAATTGTCCAGCAGTGTATATATATATATATATATATATATATATATATATATATATATATATATATATATATATAAGGAAACTTTTCGTGGTGCATAATCTGAAGTATTTTGTCGTGGTGAGTGGTAGATTTTAATGTGGCGAGCCAAACGTAGAGCTTGGCCGATAGCGAGTATATGACTGATTATTAGATATATTTTCCATGTGGGTTGGTGTTACGTATTCAATACTATTGATGAGGCAGTTTGGAACATCAATCCAGTTTATTCCCATCTTGAAAACACATATTTATAAAGCAGGACGACATTACACATAACAAAGACAACACACAACATGGCAGCCGGCTGGCTACATGATTGCAGAGAGGCGAGAGCAGAAGAGAGCGCATGATTTCCAGATCTCGGTATTTATAGGCAACGGGACGCCATGTGATTTTAGGAGGTGGATGGAGATAGCTTCTTATGTCACCGGTAGGCGGGTAACCAGTTAAGAGGATTACATGGTTGTTTTGAAGAACTGGACGTTAATAATTCAAGAGCTATCACAATTAAATTATTGGAGTTATTACACACACACACTATATATATATATATATATATATATATATATATATATATGAAAGAAATTTATATAATATAACAAAAACAAGAAATAATAGGTAATGAACATAACAAGAAATAACGTAATAAAAATATAAAAGCTAAACAAGATGATCGAATTTATATAAAAATACACAATATATATAGAAAATACTGTATATATATGTATATATGTATGTATATATACACAGTATTTTCTATATTGTATGTTTCTCTATATTCTATGTACTCTATATTCTATATTGTGTATTTTTATATATATACTGTATATATATATATATACAGTAACGCACGCAGGAATTTTTCAAGAGGGGTGTCCAAATTCGAAAGTCCAGCATTCTTGTAGCATGCTCCTTTTGATTTTGTCGATTTTCGGGAACAAAAAACAGTAAAAAACTAGTAATTGAATAAATAATTAGCATTAATTTATAAAATTAATCTCTCTCATTAATAACAAATATTTAATTAAATTTTACATACTATATACTTAGAATTATAATCAATCGGAAAAAAAATCAAGGACATTGGGGGGATTCTGACCCCCAGGACACCCCTCTCGTGTGCGCCACCGTATATATATATGAATCTATTTCAAAAATTAGAAAAATATTTTTTTTTTGTTTTTGTTGTGTACAGTGAGCTTTAAAACAAGGATTAACCAAAGAGCATGAGGGGCTGTTGGTACACACTGGACAGAAATACCTAGTCTCCTTACGTAGTTTTATTTTATATACATTCGATATTGTTTTGCAGGCATTCTTTTTTTTCTGTGGGAGGAATATGTTCCAAGTAATAAAAATCAGTGGTATTTGTATTATGATTTCTGCTTTCTCCTGCTGTCGCTATGATATAAATGCATAATAACTGATTCCTTAAATTGACGCATCCTCATCTTTTTACTTCCTTGATTTCTTTGGTTGCAGAACATGTATGTATTCTCCAGGAAGATTTCGAAGTAAGGGAAAAATTATTTTCTTGTACCAAACAATGATTTTCATAAGATTTGCTAATTATTATATTCATGAGTCCACTTTTATAACTTTGCAACTCTTTATAACTACCATCGCCATATAGGGTTTTCACTTTGAGGGTCATTACACATCCGTATTAAAATCTGACATAACATTACACATCTGACAGTCACCAGAGGAAATTTGGTGACTAGTTTATAAAATCAAACAAAATGAAGAAAAAAATATTTGTATAACGATATTTTTATTGAATAAAAAAAACCCCACTGTGTGCGAGATAACTCGTAACTGACACTCAGTCCAGGAATCTTATTCAGTGACGCCAGGTGCGAGTTAACTCGTAGGTTTTTTTTTAAATAAAAATTGCCATAAAAATGCTATTACAATATTATACGAGGAACTTCAAAGTATTATGTTTGAAAAAATCTCATGTTTTTTTTTAATAAAATCTTAGCACCTTGGGCAAGTGGCTCTAAATTTATCTGGCACTGAATGGGTTAGTTTCATTTGTAAAACAAATAAACCAAGATTTAAAATGACTGAATTTGGTGTACAGAAATACATACTGGTTAAAAGATATATTAAATGTACAAGTTTTTTTCTTTGAATTGATTGTGAATTATTCTACAAGCAGTACGAAAATTAACCAAACTTTATATGTTTGCTACAATGGAACTCAATGGGTTTCGCTAATGGTCCGTAACGTGTACACGGTCATTAGAGATGAATATTTAATTACCTCTCCTTACAGTAGCATGGGCCATTAACAAAATATCCAACTGACCTGAATCGAAATGGTTGCAGATAATTAGTGGAGAAAGAGCTCAGGAACAGGATTATCTTCTTTTCTGTTAATGGTCCATAACATGGGAAAACACATATTATTTAGGTTTTATTTTTATTCAGTGCTATAATATTCTGTATCCTAACACTTACTATACGTAAATGAAATTTTAAAAACTGTTATCACTTAAAATCGTCGGTAAATACTCCAACTCAAGTTTAGATAAATTAAGATTATTTTATATAGGAACAGCAGGAAATTGCATAGAGAAACAATTTTTTTAAGAGAAATTGAGCTACTAAATTATTTTTGAAAATTAGAATCAAAAGATTTTTTTACAGATTTTTTTTGTTGTTTTTGATATATTGTACGATTCAAAGCAAATTTAAACAGGTAAATAAGCATTAGAAAATGTTTTAGGAATTTTATTGTATACTAATGCGTAACTCTTAAGAATTAACCATGCTACCAAATGTGTTGTATCATACAGCTAGGAGGATTGACATTTCCTATGAATTCAATTCATTCGGATTTTTTTCTTCCATTGAAAACACAAAAAATTCATATTACAATAATGTTATAGTAGAAGTTCTGAACAACTTTTGAATTCTTAAAGACAAAGATATCCTTAGGTCTTTTGTTTCTGCTTGTGACCACACTTGTGTTTTCGGAAATGAAAGGGCTGATTTCTTAGTTAAGGTATCCGACTACTTGCGACAATTTTTTTTAAAAATAATGGATATATGGAGATTTTTTGTAGTTTTTACATTTATGTAGTACATTTTAAGAAAAAAAGACTAAAATTAAGACTTGAAAAATAAATTATTACTACTAAAATGGGAAAAAATGGGTAAAAATTGACAAAATATTACTTAAACGGGGTTCGCTCTGTACAAATAGTAAATGAACAAATCCTTAATTTTTCTATTTTGATGTATTACTTTGCTATTCCTTTTTGAAATGACCTTCAGGATAAGAGATATTTTAATTTTTACAAAAACTAGAGCACTTTATCTTTGTTGCTATATGAAATTGCTTTAAAAAACAGTGATTATATTCACATAAAGAACTGTACATTTTGTTATAAAACAGTGATTGATAAATCTGAAGGTTAAAGCACTTCTATTGTTATACAGAGCATACACAAAAATTTCAGAAAATTATTTTAAAAACTTTTTGAGCAATCGCTGTCCCCGTTTGAGTTTTTCGATAAAAAAACATTTCGAGTAAAACGCATTCTAAAGTTTGACATCTTGTATAAAGTTATGGCATCTGCTTTTGCTAAAACACTTGTAATTTTTGTCCTAGTGAATGGAAAATAATATACTTGGTACTTTTGTGAAACTAAGATAATGGCTTATAAAATAAAATCATAAAAAAATCTGTCCATTTTTACAAAAAAAAAACCGTGATTTTAGGGTAGTCGTATACTAATCTGCATCTAAGTGTGATGTTGATTTATCGGTTAATGTTAACAAATCTTTTTACCAGGGGTAATAACTGAAGAAAATGTTGTCATTCTCTAGTCCAGTGGTCCACAAAGTGGTCCATATCGATCCCGAAGAGTCTACGACGACTTACAAGAGGTCCATGTAAGTGAAAAAAATATTTGAGAGTCTACGATATTGGCTCTCATTAAATCAGATTGTGACTTTTAAAATTAAAGGAAATTTAATGAAATGTAAACCAGAATTTACCTATTTAACACATTTATTTACTAAATTTAAAAAGGTTAATTTGAAGTTACAAGGTGACAGCATAAGTGTTACTAAATCAAAGCTCATCATTTAAGTGTTTCTTGACAGAATTAAGCGAAAAGAGTATGAAATTGGAAACCTCGGAGTTCCCAGTTTCTCAATTGACCAAAGACAGTCTTCCAGGAAAAGAACGTTACGTTTTAACTTAGGTTCAACATTTCAATACCTTTTATTCAGATTTTGAAACTAGGTTTGAAAATGCTTTGATTATGGTAATATCATAGTAGGTAAGGAATTCTTACGGTCAGATAAAAAAAATCATATTACAATACGAACTGATCGTAATAGGCACCAACGGAAATCTTAAAGTAAAGTTTAGAAACAGATGTCAGCAATTTTGGCTATCTATAATTCTTATTATTCCAATTTCTTTATCCTCAAATAAAAAAAAAATAAAATAAACGAGGGTTGTGGCATAAGTCATGGCAACTATTTTTTTATTGTAGATATGCGAACGGATCACTAACGTATATGAGTCGTGTGGAAGTTCTGCAAGCATAATACGTATGCAGAACAACATATGGCTCTGAAATAGCTGATAGTAGCTCAGCGAGGGCTATGAAATCAGTCAGTTGGTGTGTGTCGTGTGAGAGGGAAGTAACTCGTGTTTAGCAGCGTGCTTACATCAAAATAGCCGTTCTTCGAGAGGGAAATGCGATGGAATGCAACAGTGAATTAGTGAAAGCCCTTCAGAATAATGTCCTACCATACCGTACAGTAGCACGGTGGATGGGAAAGTTTCAGCAAGGACGTGTGTCAACCAGTGATGAGCAACGTTCGGGACGACCGGTCAGTGTGCGGACCGACTTAGCACTTGCTGTCATCGAGCAGCTCATGGATTACATAAAGGGTCATGGACTACATTAAGGGTCTTTAGGACCAGGTTTGTTAAAACAACTTTATGTGTACTGCTGTGTCATTCTTTTGCACCGTGAAGGCCATATTGCCCTGTATACTATCGTAATAAATTAGTGTGTAACGATATTTCAGTGCCATCCATTCACCACACATATAGTTAGCACCTTGAACTTTCATCTTTATATGTCACATTATCCAACCGGACTCGTATCTTCAAGAAAAAAATAGTAGCCATGACTTTTGGCCCAACCCTCGTATTTTAAAAAAATGCAAGAAAATATGCCTTTTTCGCTTTTGAAAATTCAAAATCATAAATAATAAAATATATACATGGAATTCTTTTTCATATCTGTTACCACATCTTTTCAGCTGTTCTCAATAAAATTTTAATTTTAATTATATCTTTTTCATCACAAATACTTATCCACACGTTTTAATAGGATAAAATTCATAAATGCTTTGATATTATTTTTGTAAAGAGCTCATAGATTCTTCTGTTATATTCCCAAAGGTTTTGATTTAAGAAAATAATTTCAACTTTCACTCATTTCGAAAAGAGCTCAAAAGGAAAATATTTCAAAAGATCGAAAGAAGAATATTCTAAGCTAATAGAGAGAAGGGAATGCATTTTTAACAATAAAAAAATGATCTTTCATTTTTTTAGTTATAATCCTTTTAAACAAGCAATAACGTATATTTGCATTGATATGGATATTTCTATATCCATATCAATGCAAATATTAGAAAAATAATATGTCATCCGGGAGCTTATTATATATTTTCAGAATTCAAGAAAATCCATTTTCACTAATTTTTACTTTTAATTGAAGTAAAAACTGAAAAGAATATAAAAATAACAGTTAGGTCAAGAACTAAAATAGCTATTTAAATTCGTTACATAAAGCGGACATCAAGTTAGAAATCATTATTTTTTTTGCATTACAATTTAAATGTAATTTTTATTAAAATTAAAAGTTACATAATAATCTATCTCTATATATAAATGGATGTTTGCATGTATGAAATCGTATCACTCTCACCGTTCAAACGATCACTATGAAAATTGACATGTATATGTATAGTTTTATGGAGAAGGTTTTTGTGCTATCCTCTTTGTTACAGCTTCCCATTAGGTGGCGTTACAGCATAGAAACTTCTGCAACGTTCAACCAATCGCCAAGTGTGCAACAGGGTCGCCAAAATGATGTCAACTTGGCTCTATGACCAGTATTTCGCTATGTTTCGATTGAATCGTCATTATAATATAAGGAACAACTTTACTTGTGAATATTACAAATTTAACATAAAATAAATATAGCAAAAAGTAGTATTATTGTATTACGCATACAGATATAAATTATTTACACTATTTTAAGCGTTTATTGCACGAAATGTGTAACAATGTGTTACTTTTTCTGAGCAGAGAACAGCTTAGGAAGGTTTTTTCGAAAATCGATCTTGAAGAGAGTTACGGGGTTTTATAAAAAAATCCTTTTTATCAGCTATTAGATCTACAGACTTTAAGTTTAAGGTATCTGACTACGTTCGGAATCTTGATTTTAAAAAAGCGCATAAATGGAAAATTTTCATGATATTTAGTGTCTCTTAGATTAGAAAACATGTATAAAATTGTTTTAAGGACATTATGACAAAAAAATATTGAAATACAATATTTTGGAAAAAAATTAACTTAGAATAACTTTTGTTCAATATGTTCTCCTTTTATAAAAAATGTTTCTATAATAATAATATTTTGCTTATATAAAGCAAAGACTTATCTCCAGAGAGTCTGAACTAGAATTTTTGAAAAATTCACATTATTTTCAGTGTTTCCACCAATTGAAATAGCTATCAGCGTTTTTGTTCTTAAAATTTCTGCCCTCTGTTGTAGTGATATATGGATAACTCCACTTCTAAATTATACATTTCAAAATTTTAGTTGAGCCTCTGTACAGGTCTGATATACATACAGGCAAAATATCATTATAATTTTTCATAAAATAAGAATGTTTTGAAAATTGGCCATTCTATGCTCATTTTTTGTCAAAATATTGTATTTAAATAATTTTTTATTTTAATAATATTCTTAAAACAATATTATATACATTTTTTGATTTAAGTGACACTAAATATCGTAAATATAACCCATTTATAAGTTTTGGCAAAACCACGGTCCCGTACGTAGTCGGATACCTTAACAAATAAGGGTTTTTTGTTCAACTGAGATATGCAAAAAAAACTTTTTTTGTTTAAATTGCAACTCACGTAAAATTAACTCATTAAAGACTTCTTTATCCCTCAATCTGTATTTTTTAGTTATTTAATTCACCCGCGCGAAGAACGGGTATACCAACTAGTCCTCTATGGGTTTTGTGAATATGTTATTACCATATTTGAAAATATTTAATATGGAAATATAGAATTTGAAAAGTGTTATTTAAACCGAAGTGTATTTCCTGCGTTGCGAAATTTAAGGATGTAATTCAAAAATTAATGCTCTTCATGTAATTACAGTGAAATACGCTTAACACCAGAGTATTTAAGACGAAATTTCGGTTAACACGAAATAATATAATTATTTTATTTTTCTGAGATAAGTCCGTTTTAAGTTTTGATTTGCCATAGAGATGTGAATTAAAACGAACGCAAAAGCTATCATAATTCTGCGTTTTTTAAGTTCAGAGCTTTCAAATTTTGCGAGGTCTTAGAAAAGTATATAAAAATAATTTAGACTATAAAAACTTTAGATTTCATTTTTTGACCGATTTTTGTCAATTTAATCGTACTGTGTCCCCTTAAAAAGCTGATATATTGGCAAGGACTGTAGCTGAGAAGGGGGTTAGCTCTACTCGGTTTCTTACGTTTTTGTGAATTATCCTCCCTTAAGAAGATTTAACTCAACTTACTTGGAAGAACTCTCAGTCATCCATGGTACTTCAGAAGAAATCCAGGAAGCTCATTCAGGCTTATGTCTAGGAAATACCAGACTGCCTTCTCGCGCTTTGTGAATGGCCATATAAAATATCTCACTTTTAGTCAAGGCCAGAATATGTGTTCCCTGAGTGCCACAGGTGTTATGAGCTGGTTTCCCCTGCCTACATCTTGACTTCATTGGATTTTAAAAAGACCCTCTTCCTTCAGAACCCTCTTCTGTTTTTGGAATTTCTAGATTTTTTGGATTCATGGAGATTGTCTAGCATTGTTAGACAATCTTGGGTTAGCAACAACAACAACAAAACCAAACGAAATGAAGTGTGAAATTATTTTAGTAATATAGCACATTTTCCCCCAAAGTTTAGTAAATCTAAGCATTTTAATCATAAATAACTAACAAAATGCTGTAAAATACCATCATATTTGCTCAAAAGAATAAAAAAAACATTCTTCCAATTTCATTTAGTGTATCACTCGTTTGAAATCTCTCTTTCTAAACCCAGCGGAGCCATAAATGTAATTTTCAGCCATTGCACAAACCTAGAACTCCAAACCCTAAAAATAAAGTATAATTTTTTAACCGAAGTATCTATATAAAAATCAACAGAATGTATGTCTTTTTCCTTTTAGGGCCTAGGCACTGCAATCACTATGAGACCGATTACCCGAAAAAGAAAGAAAAAAATCTGTTTTATTATAAATGTGTACACAATTTAGACGTCGGTTTTCTGAGACATCGTAGAAGGCTTCATTCTCTTTCATTGGACTCTTGGGATGGATATGTTCCCAACCGCTATCCCAGAGGGCCCATACAATTCCGACTCATCTGAAAGTATCGCCTTGACACAAATTGAGTTTTATTAAATTTAGATGTTTCTGGGATAGCAAGCAACAAAAATGGTATAGGCATTCTTTTCCGCCGTGAAGTGACATTATTTGTAGCAGGAATACAATGTTTATATTTAGGTAATATGTATACACAAGGGCAATTTATTTATTTAATTTAATATATATATATATATATATATATATATATATATATATATATATATATATATATATATATATATATATCGAAAAAGATTTTGATTTCGGTTCTGTCTGGTTTACTTTTTATTTTGATGTATACAAGTTTGAATGTATTTATTTTATTGTATATTAGCTTAAGAAATTTTTATTACATTATATGACTCCCTTGCTTAAAAGAGATACCAGAAAAAAATTAGACTATTTACAAAAAACAATGTTTATATAAGCTGATTTATGTTTTAAATATGTAAAATAAATCCCAATATATTTATGTAAATACAGATTAATTCAAAAATATTGTAACCAATTTTAAAGAATCATAATTTTTTATTGAATTAAGTTATTTAAATGAAATTTTCAATGTGGTTTTCTTTACCATAGTACACTTTACCTAAATGTTTCAGTTAAGTCAAAAGAACTTGGTCGACCATATTTGGGGAATTTTTTCCAACTACCTTTTTATTGCTTTTTGAAACAATTGAAGGATTCTTACTGTACGTCTATTCAAGCGTTTTTTTAAACAGCCTCATAAAAATAATCAGAAGGAGCGCAGTAAGGGATAATGGTAGCTGTTTCTCATTAGAAAGAAAATTTATTTTTTTATGTTTCAGCCATTTTATAGTTGATTTTGCAGTATTACTCGGTACAGAATCTTAGTGAAGAAAAAAGATTCCTTGAGGGTAAAGACGTTTACTTTCTTTGATTATATGCTTCAAAACTTTATTTCCATAGTATTTAGCACCAACTGTAGCCATTGGTTTCACAAAAAATGGCATTGTTTAGCCTTCAGAGGACATTCCCATCAATACCATGATACCTGACGGCCAACTTGCCTATTGCAAAAAGCTGCGTCTTTTCGACGCTTTTAGCGTGAAATATATCATATCTTTGTTTTGCCAGTTGTAAATGACAGATGAAACAGTGCTTCATCAGCAATTATCCATGTTTTGCATCTACCTTTGCATAACATTAACTGCAGAGGGCAAGAATGTTTTCTTCGTTTTTCTATGGTTTTTGAGACATTTGATGATAGACCGATAAATTCACTTTTTAATAGCAATTTTTCTTTTCCTGACGTCAAATTGTCGATTACTGTACCTGTGGTTTCTTTGCTAAAGTTCTTTCAGACGAAGGATTTTTTACAGCGTTATGGCTTTTCAGCTTTCCCCCCCCCAAGGACTTCCTTTCACCCACACTTTTTTCCTAAAGCTTCTGATTGCCAAGCAAATTTTATTTCTTTTTGAAGTTTAGATAGAGTAATCCTTTAGAAAAATGTCTCTTCTGATTTTTAAAAATGCTTTATTTTTAACACAATATGAGCAATCCTCCTTCAAAAGCTTTAAAATTTTGTTTCGGTTTTGAGGATCTAATTTCGAAGCCATAATTTATTTCCACTAATAAAAATAGTTAGATTGTTAATTTAAAAGCTTCATTTTTCAAATAAAACTGGTAATAAAGCGATTAAAATTTACCATAAATAGTTATATGCATTTAAAGTTTGCCACACTGATTATCAATCAACCTGTAGTAAAGATTTATTTGAGAAAAGTTACGATAAAAAAAATACCCAAAAATAAGATTTTTAACCGGAACTCTAGTTTCAATAATTGAAAACATATTTCAATACATTTCCTTCATTACTCTACTTATATGCAGGGTGTACTGAAATATCCCATTCAAACTAAGATGAAGATTGGAAATCATTTTTAAATATCAATCACGTGGACAGCATGGTCAGAAATGCCCCCTCCCTCATCCTCAAATGATAAAGATATATAAAACCAAAATCAGAAAGCAGTTCAAAACTTTTTTAAACCCCTCCCCCCAAATTACAATAACAGTGTTGCATGAATTCTGGAGGAAGCCCATTAAGACAGTGTTCTCCAACCTTTTCATCGCCGCGGTCCGGTCAACGTTGGATAATTTTACCGCGGCCCGCTGAGGGGGAGGACGTTGATTGTTTATGTTTTAGATTGTTTTGTTTTAATAATTTTATTTCAATTTTATTTAAACGTGCCTTCAGAATAAAATATAGCTGCACCAAAAATGAATATAAAGTGAAAAACAAAGAATATATTTATAAAAAGAAGCCCAAACCCAAGAAAAATATGCCACACTGAATAAAATGGAAATGATTTAATACTTCTTGTACGGACCAGTAGCATTTGATCCGCGGACCGGTACTGGTCCGCAGACCGAGGGTTGGAGACCACTGCATTGAGATATGCTTACGACATCCACACCGCACCGATTGATGAACCTTTTCAAATATACTAGAAATTTCGCCATGCATGCGCGTGGATCATGTATGTAGTAATGATGATTCCTGCTACCAAGTCCATATAAGAAATTAGAATAAATCAGCAAATATCGTTTAACGTAAAGCTGAGATGACCGCAAAATGTTTTCGTGCTAAAGAATATTACGGGAAAAAAAACACATATTCAAGAAAATTAAGTTTATCAGAGCACATCTGATTTAGATAGATATGTATGTATGGTAGTATTTAATAAAAATCACTGAAACAAAATCATTCACAGGATCGGAAGGAAATTTACTACAAAATTTTAAGAAGCAAATACTTGGTTTATGAAAATAATTTGGCATTTTTCTTTCCGTGTTGTCTTTTTGGCATCATATTGTTAAAAAATTGTTCGATGCCGTACATTTTTTTATTCATTTTACGATCGGAATGTGCGTCTAAGTTGCGCATACTTTTCATGATGTTCCTCATTTCGGATGACGTAGGAACAGGTACTGCATTATTCATTTGATTTTCGTCATCAGAATCTACATCAATGTTGTTTTTTGAGCTTTGCATAAACTACAAAATGTTTTTGTCTGTCATAATTGTGGCTGTACACATATTATCTCAATTGCTGCAATGAATTCTTGCGATGATACAGTTTTGGATAGTTCAATATAGCGCAGAAACTTTCTCAAACATTTCCTTAAGTATTATCTGCTCTGTTTCAATACTCTCCTTCTCCAGAAGAAAACTCTTTTCATGTTAAGCGATTTTCTTTTCGTGTTAAAAGAAAAAACAATGAAAATGCTAAGTATTTTGTCGGGATAGCTGTATTTTTTCGTGTTAAGTGATATTTCATCTTAAGCATTTTCGCGTTAAACGTTTTTCACTGTATATATATATATGTGTGTGTGTGCGCATATATATATTTATATATTTACTTTCTTCACATACAATGGAATATTTCTATTGGAACACAATGGGATATTCAATGGAATATTTCTATTTTTCTGGATAGTATTTGATTGTTTTTTATATATTTGAACCGCAAAAAATCTTATATACTACTGCGAAGTAGTAAAAGTTAAATTTGGTTTAAAAAAATCGTTTGTCTTTTTATTTTTCAAAAACTCTAATGAACAAAGATCGTTAAAAAAAGTTTTACTATATTCTAAAAGGATTTACTGCATTCATTTTTATTACCTGCACTTAAATATTTCTAAGTAGAAAATTTTCCATTCGTAAAAAGATTCCAATATGTAATTTTGAAAGGCTTTTTTTTGTATTATCTATTCAACAAAATTAAAATATCTATTCACAAATAATAAGTATAATAAGTACATGTTATTTTCGAATATGATATAGAATAAAACGCGTAATGAATAGCAAATTTCTGCATGGCTTACACTTGAAAAAATATTGAAAACAAAAAATAACAATTAAGAAATCAAGCACTGCAAACTGAAACAAAAGGAAAGTGTAACTATTTTATATTCATTGAATTCTTTCGTTTCTTTTGAATTTAATAGAAATTTCTACTTTTCTTTCAGTTTTCGAAGACATTATCCAAAATTTCTGTTATTTTATTTTTTTCCCTCTAAATTTTCATGAAATTCGCTACAAAAATTATTTAATTATTTATAAACCTGAATACATTTACAGTAAGTTCAGAATAATAAAAGTTGCCAGGTACAAAATTCAATATAGTGTTAGTTCTTTTATATCTATCATTTTTTAAACTGCTTTCAAATAATTTTATAAATATTTATTAATTTATTTTTACGTAAATTTATTCCATAAATATAACTATTATGAACAGGTACTTTTGAAATAATAAGCCCATTTTTGTTTAGTTTTTGACATTTGTAAAAATTTGTAAAATTGTTAAAGATAATATTTTTAATCAAAACATTGAGAAAAAACTATTTTATTAGGGAATTTATGACTAAAGTTGATAAAATAAAATTAAACTGCATTCGGAAAAAAGTAAAATTATTTTGTTTCTGAAGATAAAAATTTTAAATCTTAAACATTTATAAAAAAAATTCATTTGTCAGATGTACATTATATTAAATAGAACAACACATAGATTTTATTTGAATACAATAATTAAAATATAGCAGCAACATCAAAATATGACAGTGAAATATACTTCATAATTTTTAATATTTTTTAATCAAAAGATATAAAATATTGGTAGAATATTAAAAAAAATGGGAGAAACTTGAATTTCGGAAGAAAATATTTCCGTTTGAAATTAAAAATGAAACCGAAAACTTTAAACAAAATATTAAAAGAAACTAGTTCTCTTATTAATTTGTTAGAAATTTTACTTTGAAAAAATGCTTTGTTCGATTTATCAAATTTAAATATATATATATATATACAGAAATCAATGTTGAAATATTCTAATATTCAAGACTTAAAATTCAAAATTTCGTCGTGGCATATAATTTTTTTTGAAAGTCAAATTTAACAGAATATTTCAGTTAAAAAGCATGGGATGACATTAGGAAAAAGAAATTATTTTGTTACTTAAGTAAGAATTATTTTATTGTGGAAAACAATTTTTTTTCTCAGGGAAGAAAAACTGTCAACTTATAGAAACGATAATAAAATCGCAAACAACTGTCACTCCCTTCTAGTTTATTATTATTATTATTATATAATACCTTTTCGTTTTAATCCTAGAAAAAGGAACACTGAATTAAAATTCGTAGTCTAACAAGAATAAAAAGGTTTGTCTCCTGAAATAACATAAACTGTCTAGTTATTTTTTTTCAGTAAAATTTAAAAAGTACAGTTTTCACGTTTATTGAAAAATGCATTGTTTAGTTAGAAATTGCAGACTTTTTCAGGATATATATGTGTATTATCTCATAATCAATAATTTAATAAGATTAATATACAATGAAAATAAAATATAGAGTTGATTGGTAAAGCTTATTATAAATTCAAATTCCATATTTGTTTCACTAAGAAAACTTGACTAGATTTTTAATTAAAAAAATTTTACGTTTTAAACGGCCGAAACTATTAAAATTTTTATGCATAGCTATTTTTATATAAAAACACGATTTATTAAAGAAAAACAATAATGTAAATTGATATATATATATTTGTTTACTGAAGATTCGTTTAGCACGAATTTTTTGAAAATCAATTTCCAAGGGGGATTGAAAAGGGTTAAGGTGGCGCTGTAGATAAAAATTCCTGTTTTTGAATAATTAAATTCACATACTTGAAGTTTGGTAAGCGAGTTTCTTTTGTTGCATAGAGATCCACTAAGAACGAATTTTACGATAATTGGCTTCTATGGGGGGAGAGGGAAATCACTGGGACTACAGATAGAAAAATTCTGTTTCCGAACTTCTAGATCTATAATAATGATATTTGGTAGGCATGCTTCTTTGTTCAATTAAAATTCGAAAAGAACGTTTCTTAAGTAAATCGACTTTCAAGGGAATTTACTGGGGCCATATTGATGAAAAAACTTGGAATTGCAGATAAAAAATCCTGTTTTCAAACTGCTAGACTTACAGTAATGAAATTTGCTATGCATGTTACTGTTGTTATGTTGAAATTCAAAAAGAAACAGTCTTACAGACAACGACTCTCAAGAGGCCATATTGATTTAAATTTTTCGTTTTTGAAGTATTAGACTTAATTTGAGATTTCACAAATATGTTTATCTTGTTGAACTAAAAATTGGTTTTGAGGAGATCCACTTTGTAGGAAAGGGTTTCTGGAGCGTAAAAG
Organism: Trichonephila clavipes; assembly: GCA_019973935.1. Lineage (NCBI taxonomy): Eukaryota > Metazoa > Arthropoda > Arachnida > Araneae > Nephilidae > Trichonephila > Trichonephila clavipes. The sequence continues at coordinate 187,470 of BMAU01016311.1, read as the reverse complement.
TTTATTCTAGTTTAATTTTAGGATTTTAAGGTCTGTCCATTTTAAATCAAGGAGTGTGGAAAAGTTTCAAGAATGTTTTTCTATACAACCGAACACTTAATTTTAAGATTTAGATTTCAATTACTTATACATATGCACATGAACGGTAAACATTCATACATTATGAAATACCCATTAAAGCGGGCGCGAAACGGTTAGTAACTTTATAAAACACCTGGTGTAAAACGTGATGAAGTGTGAAATGTGTAGAAGCGTGATGAATGGTCATCATTCAATTACTCTATAAAATTTGGTTAAATCTAGAGCTATTTAAAAGTGGGAATTGGTTAAGCCACAGAAAATTACCTTCAAATAAATACCGTACACATGTATAAAAATACATAAGTAAAAATAATCCCGAATACACATATGACTCAAAGGGAAAGTAGTAGAGTGAAGTATCTCCTCTGAAGTGGCCTTCATCATTTCTTTATGATTCACAATCAAGAGATTGATACTAATCGAGCAGTGCTTCTCAAACTTTCAATATTCGCGATCCAATATTCAATCATCATTTTCCTCGCGCCCCCTCCATAAAACAACAATGTATTGAATTCAATAATACTATACTTGGACACTAAATTTATAATACGACTTTAGCCTCTTATGTGCCACGGACGTATATAAATGTCTCCCTCTACCAACACTAATTTTCTGAAAAAAATATATATACGTCTTTCCAAAGTACGATCTTTTCTGTGCAATTCTATCCATAAAATTATTCCGAAGACTTTGGGAGTGTAATAAAAGGACTTTGGCAGTGCTTTCGAAAGATTTACTTATTTCATAGGATATTTTTGTTTATTCCATTTCTCCTCCCCCAACCCCATCAAAATACGCGCGTCTACGTGGAAAACGGTGGCATTGGGGAGCAAATCGCGTAACTTTTAATTGGCAGACAAGGAATTAATTATAAACTGTAAAAATGATCAAAATAAGCGTTTATACAAGGCCATTGGGGGGGGTCTCTGGTAATTATCAAACTTGTTCTTAATTTAGTATTGTTAAATCATAATAATAAATACATTGCATACTACTGATACATTTGTAAGTGTAAATATATTTTATATTTTATTATATCAGAAAGTATTTTGTTTGTTTGCTTTCAGTAAAAATTAATATTTTAAAAAAAATATTTTATTTTCGATTTCTCAATAGGCTTGCACCACTCTCCCTCGTAGAGTTATCACGCACCCCCCCCCCAAGGGAGACGCGCCCCACAGTTTAAGAAACGCTGTAATAGAGAATTTGTAAAGTTGCAGCAGGGTACACAGGGGGGAAGGGCGTTCAAGCTCCTCCCCTACAGACCGACAAATGTTTAGTTTTTACCATATCTTTCTCGTAACACCCCTTCTCCAAAAAAAAGACAGGTCAGTGGACGCCATCGTACATCTGTAGAGTGAATCTAATCAAAGCTAATACAACCATCTAAAAAAGTTTTTTTAAAAAAGCGTATGTTCTACTATATTTAAAAAACAACTATATATATATAGTTTTCATACACTTAAAAAGTTCTTTTTTAAATTTGTTAGTAAGAGCAAATTACCAGTAATATCATCAAATTAATCGAATTTCATTCATTATACTTTAAGTTTTTTTTTCTTCTATACAGTTGTCATGATTGTTCAAATACTTTATCTTAAATTTGCACGATTTTTTATGACTTCGATACACAGCTAATTGGCCATCTGTGATTTAAAAAAAAACAATATGTAGCCCTTGTTTTGACTTCTTTATCAATGTCAAACAATTTACTGTAATTGAAACAACTAATTAAATGGGTGCAAGATCAGGACTATTCAAAGGGTGGTTCATTTCTTGAGGGTCGAGCACCTCTGGGTTCATTATCGACGTTATCCACACACAATTACCCTCTTTCTTGTAATTTATTTTATTAGGATAGTAACTGTTCAAATCGGTCGATGAATGTTTGTGGTAGACATTTTTTGTCATCTTAAGATCGAAATACAGACCGCATTACACAGTTGGCATACTATTTAATTATCTCAACCATTAAAATCAACGATGTAAACCATATAAATTGTCTATACGGTTTTAGTTTTGATCTCATTTAGTTTTGAGCAAGGCATGCTGAGAGATAATAAGAATACGCGTTTCTACAAAAGATTATGAAGTTTGAATATATTCAACCATTTGAATCTTATTATTAAAATAGCCCCCGTACTTCATAATATGATTGATCTCCTATAATCTATTTTCGTACAAAAATAAATTCTCGTATTATAAAATCAACAAAAGTTTCGAGATTGTGAGCCAGTCATTATATTAGTATTTCAATTTCAAAGACTTTGGATGCGTAAAGGAGAGAAATAAAGTAACATAATATAAAATATTGTATTCGTTTTTATCAAAAATAAAAGATGCAAACATAGGAAATGCGATGACATATTACTATATGCAATCTTTGTTTCAACAGTTCGAACTCAAAATCTGAAAGGAAAAAAAAATATCTTCGTCTGGAAAAGTTTAAGCAAATATCTGTAAGTATAAATTGCAAACAAGTTCTAACCATTGTTTCAAGTGATTTTTGATGGAATTTTCAATAACTCAATGTTTTCATGTATAGATATAGATACATTGTTAACATATGTAACATAGATTTATAATTTAACTTCACGTTATGAAAGCGCATGTTTCTCCTACAGGTTTGTTATCATAGCATTTACACAATTCACAGACACCGCATTTACAAAAATTTTAAATTATGTAAAATAAATATATTTCCAAGACTGAATGTAAATATCGTCTGCGAATACATAATTAGGAAGAAAATTTGAAACATGTTTTAAGTAACATTGTTATCCTTATTCTTGAGTGAAGTATTAAGCTATATTTGTGTACACCGTCTTTTTCAAAAATATAAATACATCAAGAAGTTATCAGTAAATCCAATTCTATATGAGATCAATGTTTTGTATTTCTTTAAAATTTCTAATTGAAATAAGTTGAAAAAGAAGATAAAAAAAATCTTAATAAAACAACTTGATAAAAAGACGTAAAATTTCATAAAATTGTAGAGAGAGAGAGAACCTATTTTTATATAAATATCTATTTTAATAGGCCCAATTGCCAATTTTTAGTGTATCACTCTTCCACGCCACACGTCCGGAGTTCAAATACTGGGCTGGGCAGAGTTGACTCAGACTTTCATCCCTTCAGCGGGTCGAAAAATAAGTACCAAGTTCGCTTCGAAACTAAACTCTGAGGATTTCACGTAAGATTGACCATCTGACCGGAACATCTGCTCAATCATCTAACTGTCCATGAATACGAAAACTGAGATGGACACAGGTCATCCATGGAGGGCCGTTGGCCTTCCATGGGTTGTCGTGCCACTGAGTTTAGTTTTTTTATCTATTTTAATATATTGTAACAAAATGGAACTTGGATATCTTTTTTATCATTAAAGAACACTTGCCGATTTAAAAAAAATATCTACGGAAATTACTTTCAATAAATTGAATCAATTTTAAATTAAGTAATAGTTCGACTTCTTGTGCTCATTACTTTCCTCCATTCCCGAAAAGGATTTTTTATTCCTGTATCCACACACATAAACAGAGACTAATAATTTAATGCACTTGGAAAGTATTAGTTAATCTATATGAAAAATAACTCTTATATTGTTTTAAAACGTTAAATATGCTACAATTCCATGTCTCTGTGATGAAAAAATATATAATATAATATGGTAATTGCTTTAATAAATTTGTTTTGAAAATAATCTACTTAATTAATTGAAAGGTTATATATATAAAACAGTGTTTTACCCAACCTTTTTGTCACCGTGGACCGGTCAACGTTTGTTAATTTTACTGCGGCCCGCTGAGGGGGAGGATGTTGATTGTTTATATTTTAGACTGTTTTGATTTAATAATTTTAATTTAATTGTATTTAATCAGTATTTCAGAACAAAATATAGTTACACCAAAAATGAATATAAAGTGATTTAACAAGGGATATAAAGTGATGTTCATCAAAAGTAGCCCAAACCAAAGAAAAATATACCAAAATAAAAAAAAAGAGAAATAACTTAATGTTTCTTGTGCGGAACGGTAGTATTTGATCCATGGACCAGGGGTTGGAAAGCACTGATATAAAAGATTATCAGGAAAATTCATTTTAAATGGGAGACAGTCTATCAGCATAAATTGACAGGAAAAATGCGTCACAAACCTTCTTCTTAAGGAGAAAAATGATTTTTAAAGATTAGATCCCAAATAATTCTACTATTTTCACTTCTTTTGTATGTTACATTTTATCTATACCAGAAAATTAATTCCTTAACGGTTTCAATCACTCCCTTCTCACATATCTTTGCATCCCAAGACAAAGGAATCAACAGCCGGGAAGGAATACAAGCCGGAGAGACCTGCTGAATAGTAAAGGAAAGTGAGAGGAGGGGTGACACTGTCTCATTCTCTAAACTTCCACACCACGCCAAAGGTAACACTTTAAAATTCATATAACGTGTCCCTGATGCAGTGGATCTAAAGACGACGTCAGCCATGAATTCTGAACTTTGACTGCCGAGGTAGCCGAGTGACTGTGGTCAAGATCTCATGACTGATTGCTTATGTCGAGTGATAGGTTCAGTTCCTGGCTCCAATGAAGACCCGTCGAGTTGAAGTTTTAAGGCTTAATCACGTGACGGATGATAAGACTTGCGACGTCTGTCGCCACTTGCTCTCCTATCGTAATAAAAAATCGATAATAAAAAATTCGGTAATTAAAAATCCAATAAAAAATCAAATCATCATCGACGGTAATAAGAATCCAATCAATCTTAAGAGAACCAGGGCATCATACACATGCAAAAAGTTGATTTTTTAAATTTCTTCTATTAGTTCCCACTCTCCCTATATATATATATATATATATATATATATATATATAGTATAATAAAATAAAAGTGAAGAAGTATTAGAACCTATAGTGCTAATGAAGTAAGAAATTGGAATTCAGCAAACACAACAAATGTAGATATAAAAAAAGTCTTCGGACTAAACTGGAGACCTATTATTATTTCTAAAGCTGTCGCTGAATTAGGCGAGCGAATTAGGGTTAGCAATACTTTGTGGATTCAACCTTCCCCGTACAGCAGAAATTTTCGACATAATAGAGAAAAAAAAGCCAAGTTGAAAAGTTAAGCCTAATACAACGCGTGGATTAAGGACCTAATAAAATAGTAAAAAGCAATTGAGAAAAGAGAACAATAATTAATCTCTCCAAGAGAGGAATAATAAAAAAAATTTAGATAGAAAAAATTAATGAATAAGTAGTAAAAAACAAAAATAGTAGTGCAAAACCTTATATAGAAAGGGAAATGGAAATTGCAAGGAAAATCGCTTTCTATTTGCCACATAATACTGTGATTCTGTTATACGTGTATATATATTTATATTAATTATTATTATTATTTAATAAAAAGTAACTAAAATAAAAAAAAATCTCTGTCGATCTAAGTAGAATTGACTTAAAAACTTTTTTATATTACTTTTTTTTTTGTTCAATTTTAGTATTAAAACTTAGTGCTTATTTTGCTTAATCTAAAAATGTATAACACTTATATCTTCGTTGATAAAACGAACTTAAAATAGGAAAAAATGTAGTTGACAAAAATATAAACAAATGTTCACAAATGTTTAGTTTTTTAGTCCAAGTAGTTCATAGTTTTTTAAAAAACAGTTTTATCTGTGAAGAAAAGGGAGTGGGGGATAAAAATTTCCATAACTACAAAGCATTATATATTTTTGAAAAAACACTATCTTAATATTTTACTAAAAAAAGGGTTCATTATATTTTGTGTATTGTTTTATGTATGAGCAAAAAATATTTTACGTATTAAAGAGATACTTTTTTTTAAAAAAATGGTACCTAAACATAAGTATGTATTTTGAGATCAAAAGTTCTGTCTAATTTAAACTTAACTTAAAAAAAAAATTAACTAAAAAATTATTTTTGTATTTCTAGAGAATGATTAAAACATCTTTATTGTGAGATCACAATAAAATCTAAGCTCTTTTGGAAATTAAAGCTGTTTTTAGAATTTTACTCTTTCGAGCATGTCCTGTTAGCCTTTATGTATTAATCAATCTTATGGAGATTGAAATACTTCAGCAAATTACTGGTTAACGGTTGTTAAAGGAAATTTTCTTAAAGTTTTATTACAATAATTGCATTTTCACAAATATAATTACTTATTACAAATTATTACTTACAAATTGCTTATAAAAGATTTTAGGAAAGCTTTTAAAACAATTTTAATCGTGAGTTTTTCTTTATTCTCCATATTTTATTATTTTAACTGGGATTATAGATAAAAAACAAATGAGTAAAACCTCCGTTTAAAATTAAATTGTTCAGAAAATCAACCTACTTATGTCCAAATTAGAATGACTATTATTTTTATAATAAATAAGAAAAAAAGAAAAATAAGAAACTAAAGGTTTTGAAAGAAAATAAATGGAAAAAAAGTAAACTAAAAACGTTTATTTTTAAAAGCTGAAAAACAATGGACAAAGATGTACTGACTTCCAAGTTATTTTCTTTATCCAGAAAGATTAAATACTTTTAAAAAGGTTTTTCAAACCCAATTCTGGTTAAAACATACTAATTAATGAGTAAAGCAGAAATTAAGTAAATTTTGTAATAATTAAATTCTATAAAATGCATTCTAATTTGATAATCATCTCATATTTCTTTTAATAGAACATTAATAAAAGACTTTCTTGCTTATTTACTCGAATTCCTTCTACCTTATAAGTTATTTTTAGAAGTAACGCAAATGTTTTTGGAAAAAGTTCTACCCGCTCAAAAAGGCACGTGTAAGGTATTAAGATATTACTTTTACTAGGAATCAAAAATAAATCTTTTGAAAATTCCAAGATCTAATTATTTTAACAGAGAATCACAAATTATTCTGAAAAAATTTAGGCGCGAATCCTTTAAGGAATCCGACTACGTTCGGAACTGTGATTCTGCAAAAGCGAATGAATGGATAATTTTCATGATATTTAGTGCCACTCAGATTAGAATATATGCATAAAATTGTTTTAAGGACATTTTGACAAAAACAATTTATCTAAATGCAATATTTTGGCAAAAAATTAACTTAGAATAATCTTCTTTCCAAACGCTCTCCTTTTGTGAAAAAAAAATGCTTCTTTTATAATAATATATAATAGTATATAAAAATAGTATATAACTCAGACCTCTCTACAGAAGCTCAACTAGAATTTTTGAAATCTATAACGTAGAAGTGGGTTTAGTCATATTTTACGACAACAGAAGGGAGCAATTTTAAGAAAAAAAACATCAATAATTATTTTAATTGGTGGTAACTCTGAAAATAATGTGAATTTTTCAAAAATTCTAGTTGAGCCTCTGTAGAGAGGTCTGAACTACAGACAAGCAAAGTTTTATTATAATAGAAGCATTTTTCACAAAAGGAGAACATTTGGAAAAAAAGATTATTCTAAGTTAATTTTTTGCCAAAATATTTTATGTAAATAAATGTTTTTTGTCAAACTGTCCTTAAAACAATTTTATGCATGTATTCTAATCTGAGTGACACTAAATATCATGCAAATTATCCATTTATGCGATTTTTTAAGATAACGGTTCTGAACGTATTCGGATTCCTTAATGCAAGATGAAATGAAATGAGAATGTTTCAAAATAGGGTATTCAGAATTGTAATTTAGAGAAAAAATATAAAAGATTGGAATTTTAAGAATATATTAATTAATTACATTGTGGAGACCCCCCCTTCTAGGTCTCACCTTGAACACCAAGATTAGTTTTAGGCAAAGAACCACTAAGAGCCATTTTGAATAATAATAATATTTATTTATTATTATAATTTTCTCAAAAAAATCTCTCTCTCTCTGATAACATATAATACTATTATGTTACGTCATTTAAAGGGATTTACCTTTATATTAAATTAAATCACTAACAATGCAATTAATTAATAATAAAGCTCAAGATCAAGTAAGGTTTACCGAAATAGGAGATCCGAGAAATACACGTACTCGAATTCTTAACTTTCATTAACTTTAACTAAGTCGCTTAAACTGACGCTTTTTTAAGCATACGTGAATTATATTTACCGCTGGCTTATATCAGCTTTCTGGTACGTCTAGCAGCACGACGTCTTCAAGAATCTAATCTCCTTGAATCTTCTAAAAATGCGTTTAAAGTTGCTGGCTCGATAGCCTTTCATTATCTACCTTGCTATCTCACAACTCTGGACTTAAATACCTCATCTAATTTGAATATCCCGTTCATCTTTTTGGAGTTGATTGGAAATAAAGGCGAATTTATATTCCCCCAAAAGACGCCTAAGAAGATTAGTTTAAAGGTTCCGTACAGATTCGTCACAACATGTATATAAAAAACAATTCAAAAGTTCCCGTACTGAATCTATAACGTGAATAATTTTGCAATCTAGCCACTACGATAACGTTTATGTGTTACGGCATCCTTCCTCTTTTCTAAAAGTGGTTTATCCTAAATCAAGGAATCGATGGCTCGCCACGGTGTCGTATTTTGTAGGCGGATGCATTTAGTTCCCGGAGATTAGAAGAAAGGACGTTTGTAGAGCAGAGAATGAATGCCAAATTTTATGTTCGCTGAGGAAAGAGTTCTAATGACGCTTACGAAATGTTAAAGTGATACATTATTGGGAACGCAAACTTTTTTGTGGCCTCGAAGTTTCAGAGAGAGCAGGGAAAGTGTCAAAGAATACGGACTCTCTGGATATCTGCACTGCTGAGAATATCGAAAAAGTTTCTGCGGCGGTATGCAAGAAGAGGTTTCAAACAATAGCGCAAATAGTAGAATCAGTTAGAATATCCACGGTCACATGTCAATAGATACTAACTAAGGATATTTATGTCGCAGGGAAATGATTAAATATAATTAAGGATTTCATTAAATCCCTACGGGAGATGATCAATTCATGCAAGATGTTAAAATAAGAACTCTGTAAGGTTATTTCCCTAAGGAAAATAAGTGATTTGATTAAATCACTAACTTGTATCAGCGAAATGATGAAATAATATTGTCAAGAGGTTAAAAGTGTTCATTTAGCAAATAGGGTGCATTATTAAAATTAGATTAATTAATACAGCAGTAATCCTTGAATTACAAATTATTTATTTGAAACTAATTTACAAAGTAATTAGATAATAAAGCTAGTATTTTTTTAAAAAAAGGATATTTGTAGTAGAATTTCAAACTTCAGAAATATCCTTCTTTATTTGTTACACATTTTTTTCGGTTATTATTTCCCTTTTCAAAATAGATTTTTTTTATTATAAAAAGCTTTTTTTATCTATAAAGAGGGTGTAGTCGAACTCCTAATTTGTTTGTTTACATTTTTCAATTGAAGTTTTATCCAGTTTCTAATTTTCAGGTATACAAAAGTGATATATCAATCGAAAGATAATAATGCAAAGATATAACTAAATAAAAGAAAAATTATACTTAGGCCATTTTTTGTTGGTGCATCACGTCAGAAACCCTGTTCTCCCTGGCACGGACGAGGAGAGGAGGGAGGTAAAAGAGAGTGGTAACAAGCGAAAACAGAGCTCTACAAATGCTGACTTGTTTATTTCATAATTTCACTGAAACAGTTCAGGGACTTGATCAAATCACTTACTTACACCAGAAAATTGACTTCAAAGATACGTTATTTTAACATTTTGCATGAATTGATCATTTCTTTTATAGATTTAATGAAATACCTAATTTCCTCATTTTCCTGCGACATTTGCATGCCTACGATGCGTCGACACATTGTTCCCGCATGTTAAACGAAGACCAAAAAAGCAAATAAAATAGAAATGACGAGATGCTTAATCTCGGCTGATGCCAAAGATCCTTCCCTACTTGGAAGAATTATTGTTGGAGGTGAGAAATAGTGGATTGAGAGAGGGACACATATAAAAACATGACAGCATCGGCAACGTAGGAATCACCTCAATCCGCATGCAAGCAGAAATTCCGCGAAGATCGCTCTAAATGGAAAGTCATGCTAGAGGTGTTCTTCAATATTTAGGGCATTCTTCATCTAGAAGTTATTCCTGAAGGACGCACTGCAAACAAAGAATATGCAGACATCCCGTGTCGTTAACGTGCGTCGATCTGAAACGAAAGGCCAAAATTGTGAGGGGAGTAATCTTGAGTGCTTTGCATGATAACGCTCCTGCACACTGATCCCTCCACGTCCCTGACTTTCTTCAAAAACCGAAAATAACTGTTTTGCCTTATCCTCCGTACTCCCCTGATCTGGCTCCGACTACTTCAACCTATTTCCTTAACCAGACATCGCTTATAGGGTCGTCCATTTTAATTTGCAGATGAAGTTAAAAGTGCATCGTAGGCTAAATTAAAAGTCATGGCTAAAAATGGATTCCAGAAACGCTTGGACGATCTTTAAAGTTGATGGCAAAAGTGTGTTGTTGCTTAGGGGTCTTATTCTGAAGGAGGATGTGTTTCAACAGTTTAATTAGTAATACTTTTTAAGCTATAAACTCAATCCGAAAACTTTTAAATTCTACCATGGATATATGTACATAGCTCTTTATTTTCATAGATCTTTTTAGATAAAAATATTAATGCAAAGATTTATTTGATTAATAATGTAAATATTACATAAACAGAAGTATTTTACATATTTGTATACTCAATCTCTGTATTGTGTATTTTTTATTCCTGTATCTCCATTTTCTCTCTCTAACTAAACAAATTTTTATAGCAGATAAAAAAGAACAAATTTAGTAAACAGAATTTCCCAGTTCCATAAAAGCACTCAGCATTAGTTTTTATTCTCCATGAATTCGAAATGAGAAGTTCCCTTCAGGATTCATAGATAAATAACGGAATCCAACTATCTCTACTGACAATCCAAGTGAGTGCTGGAGTTTGAAAAATTGTCTAAGAAGTCTTGTCTAAAAATATTTTTATTTTTTCCAGAAATGAATAAAAGGAAAGAATTTTTTTATGTTTGTCGTGAGAGAATGGTTTGATAACATATACTTTTCCCACAAATATTGTTTTATAGATAGAATAATGCTTTTTCCAATTCAAATCGTAAGGTTTAGAGGTTAAACATATATCAATTTTTAAATATTTGAATAGTTATTTTTTTCTAGATACATTTTGATATATTTTTAAAGCTATTTAACAAAGTTAGTATTCTAATGTTTTACAATTAATATAATTTTTTTTCGTTTATTAAATTTAATTCATGAATTAATATTTAAAAAAACTGTATTTACATCAAGTGCATCTACAACAAGTTTAAAAAATGTATTTAAACTTTAATGGATGAATAGAAAGTGTTTTATTAACGAGTGAAAGCTTATTAACAATATATATATATATATATATATATATATATATATATATATATATATATATATATATATATATATATATATATATATATATATATATATATATATATATACATATACATATATATATATATATACATATACATATATATATATCTACATATATATATATACATATATATATATATATATATACATATATATATATATATATACAGAGAGAGAGAGAGAGAGAGAGAGAGTATAATAAAAAAAATAAGATACCAAATGAAAAAGTTGTACAACCTACAATGCCAAGGAAGAAAGAAATTGGAGTTCAAGACACATAAGAAATGTAGATACAAAAAGAGTCTTTGGTTGATTTATTGATTGATTGAACATTAACGTCGCACTGTTCAGCTACACGAGGGCTTTTGGCGACGGACCACGTAATTTTGAACCATGGTCAAGTGACGTGGACGACACCTGAGCTGGCACCTCCTCTCCCAACTACCACACCACACCAATGGGAAGACGTTTCAGCTCTCGACAGATTTAACGTGCATCGCTGCCTTACACGGCGGGTCTTTAGTGGTACTGGGCTCGAACCCGTGACAAAGCAAGCCACGGTCCGATACCTATACCACTCGGCTATCTCTATATTAAAATAGAATCTATATTAAATAATCTATATTGAATAATTTATATTAAAATAGAGTTAATATAACTTAGAAATATATATTTAAAAATAAATTTACTTGGATAATTGTATTCCAGACAATTATTGCAAAATTTCATATAACTTCTTTGTTTTAATACATTATCAGTACCAAATCACTGTTTCTTTTTATAAAGATTAAGATAATATTTCTATATATATATATATATATAATGAGAGAGTGAACTAATAGTAGGAATTGAAAAAAAAATCTTTTTGTCTTTTAAATATGTTTTGTGTACAATGTTTCAAAATTCTTCCACTGAAATATAAAGGTTGTTTTTTTTTAGGTATAGAACTTTAAATTGCAATAAAACAACGATGTATAATTCGATTGACATGCATTTTTTTTATTCGAAAGGTATTCTTGTGGCATTACATTTTAAATATGATTTCTGGCATAGGACTGCCACAGCTGGCTCGGATGTAGTCCAATCTGGACGTCCAATTTTCGATGACTTTTTCCAACCTTTGTGGCCGTATATCGGCAATGACACGGCGAGTGTTGTCTTCCAAATGGTCAAGCGTTTGTGGCTTATCCGCATAGACCAATGACTTTACATAGCCCCACAGAAAATAGTCTAGCGGTGTTAAATCACAAGATCTTGGAGGCCAATTCACAGGGTCAAAACGTGAAATTAGGCGGTCACCAAACGTGTCTTTCAAAAAATCGATTGTGGCACGAGCTGTGTGACATGTTGCGCCGTCTTTTTGGAACCACAGCTCCTGGACATCATGATTGTTCAATTCAGGAATGAAAAAGTTAGTAATCATGGCTCTATAACGATCACCATTGACCGTAACGTTGTGGTCTTCATCGTTTTTGAAGAAGGATTCCACCAACCCATAAAGCGCACCAAACAGTCAGTTTTTCTGGATGTAACGGTGTTTCGACATACACTTGTGGATCAGCTTCCCTCCAAATGCGGCAGTTTTGTTTGTTGACATAGCCATTCAACCAGAAGTGCGCTTCATCGCTAAACAAAATTCGCTTATGAAAATCGGGAACAACGGCAATCTCGTTTTGGGCCCATTCGACGAATCTACGCCTTGCTTGATGATCGTTTTGATGAATTGCCAAACCAAACTGAGAATAAATCACTTGACAGCTGTTAAATCGTTCGCCATCTTGGAAAGTAATGCCAACTTAAACTTCTATACCTGGCAAAAAAACACTCTTTATATCCGTTAGTATCCAAATGGAATGCTTTCTCTTACAACTTAGAATTCCTTACTTAACTAGCAAAATTGTAGGTTAAAGCACTATTTTGTTTGTAAGTAGCTCAGGTAAAACAAAAAAAACCGTTCAAAACTTAACAATTAATTCATTAACCTTAACAATTAGCCATAATATTGATACATAAATATTCATATATCAAAATATATAATCCAATACCTAATGTAGTTAAATAAAATGAACATCGGATACATTCAAATGGTCTAATTTTTATCAACGTATAACAAATAGATTATCTTATTTATAATACATCGCTTCAAGTCATATAAAATAGGAGTACTGTGTATAAATGACTTTCCCTTAGTTTTTCTGTGATTCTATTGGATGAAGTTTAAATTGATCAATCAAGGGAAGAACCTGATGAAATAATCTATATTAATCAGGATACTGCTTGCAAATTTGAGCAAAATGATAAGCTTTGAGGTGAAACGTTTGTGTTGAAAGGAAAATTTTCAAATGCTATCTAAAGAACTCCTATAAAAAAGATATAAAGCCACGAGTGTGGACAGATCTGTACGCGTCCCTTCAATTAATCCTCTTGGAAAATCTTTGGACTAGCAATTCGCGTTATTCACAACCAACTCTTCGGAAAAAGACAATCGGGATATTTAAATCAACTTACTATATACAATCGAAGTTTTCTAGCTTGAATAGAGAGTAGGAGAGGAGATATACTCGAATCAGGTGAAATTGCTACTGAAGGTATCTGACGAGTTTTATCGCGTACAATGTAAGTAATTATCGAAAAAGGACTGTAGTGACTCCATCACTTCTTTCGCACTCTAATTTAAGTTAGTATCGAGTGTGTGTCTTCTCCCGGGTTAAAAGTATTCCCGATGCATATTTTAATCATATCTTCATCGGTTGAAGAAGGCTTACAAGGATGGTTTTACTCTTCGCAGTTAAAATCATTTCTGCACAGTTCTTTCAGCTTATGTACCTTAACCAGAAACAGAGCATATTTTATTAGCCCTTGCGTAACAGACAAGCATTAAATGCCAGTGTAATGCACTTTTTTTCTATATTCAAGGCGTATAAAAGTGATAATTAACGTATCGTAGTCAACTTTTTCTTAAATATGTTTGAAGTACCGCATTTTAGAATATGTACATGTGTACTTTGTTTTCAATCTTTCTTGTAAATTCAAACCTTTCCTATGTCACCTACCGAAAATCGGCAAGGGCTTATTTTGATTATCGAATATTATATAAAATTCATCTTGTACATAAAATATTAACTAATAACAATTTTATCAAAGTAAAATTACAAGTTTTTCATTTATTCCCTTATTCTGAGTTAATTAGTTTCCTTTTCTTCTTATTGGAGGTTCTTTACTACGCTATGTGGAATTTCACAACTTAATCTAAAAACAAAACAAATTCTTCAAATTAAATAATAAAGTACTTTATATTTTATCTTTTAAAAAGAATTTCTTAAATCAAAATGTAATTTGAATTTAAAAATTTGAAGTTTCCAAATTTTTAAAAATCAGCAACTAATAAATATTTTTAAACCAATTAAAATTTTAAACTTCATACAACAGTTACAATAAACATAAAAAGAACGTGTCTATTATCTTTGAAAAATCCTGAAACTCCAATCTTTCCACGAAGGTTCATTATCAGTAAATTCTGACAATTTATTTCAAAATAAACATCTTTCGTCAACCACCAGATTGAATATCTGAGAACATTTTCTTGAGAATTTTCCTAGAAACGAAACGTCAACTAAACAACAAAGGTGGTTTTACTTTTCATCATCAAAGCCCCATTCTACACGTATTCTTAGACACCAATATCGCTTCATTTGCAAAATCTTGCCACATTTCAATATCTTAATTGAATAGAGGAGGTAAATATTCATAGCTTTTACAGCACACTGTCGATGAATGAAGATATGGAGATGA
Organism: Trichonephila clavipes; assembly: GCA_019973935.1. Lineage (NCBI taxonomy): Eukaryota > Metazoa > Arthropoda > Arachnida > Araneae > Nephilidae > Trichonephila > Trichonephila clavipes. Next base: position 172,204 of record BMAU01016311.1, on the reverse strand, counting down.
ATGCTAATTTAAAAGATGGAAGTATTTTAAAGTAAAGCATCAAATGTAGAAGAATTATTGATTTTAAAGGTTTTCACGATGCATTTATTTCTAAGATGGTAAGGGATTCTTCAATTTGTTCTGGCTTTTATTATTATGCGCACTCATTAAGCAAATGAAAATATTATATGAGTCTTACTTACGATTGGTTAATTTAACCAATCATTCACCACTTAACTCATTATTTTCATTTCATCTTCATGTATCAATCTAATCACCAATTTATTTCATCCGAACATATGGCCTAGCCAATAAGCATGTCTAATTCCAGATCGTTAAATTTAATCGCCCTATATATCAGCATTAACTTTCAAGTACACTCATAAAATCAGAGGTACTTCTCACATCTGGCTTAAGTGGTAAAACACTTAGATTTCACTTTGGCGTTCTTTTTCCCTCTGCCTCTCAGCGTCAGAGATGTATAGATTTCATCCTTTTTAAAATTAAGTCTGATTCTGGCTCAAAACATGCCATATATATATATATATATATATATATATATATATATATATATATATAACTTGTTTAAAGAAATATAATTTTATATTACTTTAATTATTTATTCCCGAATCATTTAATACTCATTATTAATAATGTCGGAAAGAAATGTATGCATCATTAGTAGGGATTGCAATACCGGTATACTGGATGCCGAATACCGGTATTTTGAGCGATTTGTACAATTTTGAAATACCGGTATTCACAAGTTTAAATACCGGTTTTTCGGTATTTACTAGAAATTCCTTAAAACTGTCTGTACTATATGTTCAGGGATCCCCATCATCGCAAAATAATATACGTTTTTATTTTTGTGTCTCCTATCGGACGAAATTAATTAAACTGTGAATACCAAGTTGTATCGAACACTCAAGAGAAGTGATAAAATATGTGAATCATCCATAGAGGCGGGCCACAAATATCCTGTTACAGGTCAGAGCGATACCGCACACGCTCAGGATTCGTAGATTGATATTCATATCTGTGAAAACAAGAGGTCTTAATTATAAAGAAAGTGCGTAATATTTTTTAAATTGATGAGTTTGTTATTCACACTGTATTTGCAAATCATACTTTAAGGTTCAAAATATTTTTTTTATATTAATTATACATTCGACTCTCCATAATTCGAACTTTCGATAATACGAACCTCTCGCTAATTCGAAGTATATGCTCAGCCCCTAGAAAAACTCCTGATGTTTCGAACTAAAACCATACCTTTTTGTACTATCAATATTTCGAAGTAAAATTTGTGGTTGGCCAGACTACAACACGTGATAATTCGAAGTAATCCTATAAAACTCTCGATAATTCGAACCTGCAATATTATGAAGTTAGATTCACTTCCTGTATCTAATTATCCCATGAGCTGTTTTTTTACTGAACTTATTTTCAGTCCAAATTGTGCATGTTGATAGAATAACTACTTTGTTTATTATATTTCCGGTATTTTCTAAGCAGAATTTTGATTTATTACTAAGCTATCTGATTTTTCTTTTTCCGTTGATACCCAAGCTTTAAATGGATATCTGTGGAGATCATGTGCCTCGATGACCATTCTACCCATTTAGATGGATAAAGGAAAAACTGCTTTCCTTTTTATTCACTGTGCAGTAATGAATGATGTTTTCTTTTACAAGTATTGCACAATAATTTTGATTTGCTTTGAGTATTTATTACTAATAATGAGTCACATTTAAACAGATGTTTTTTTTAAACAAAGCACTCAAACTACATCCAAGATAATTCAGCAGAATCGTTTTATGGCAGAGAATTTAAAGCGAGAAATAAAACCTTTATATAAAAATGTACCAGGCAAATATAGGAGACACAGGGATTTCACTTTATTCTATTATTTTTTTTTAAAGAAAGAGCGGTAACGTGCCACTAAGAATTGTCCCACGTGCCATAGTTTTCGACCCCTGCTATTAAGTATACCCCGTAGCTGAATGTGACCTGTAGATACGCCTTGTGTTCATTTTAGATTCCAAATTTTAAATTTGTGGTGAAAGTTGTGGTGATTTACGTTTCCTACCTATTAATTTCGATAAACCTTGGACCACTACTTTACACCTCACCTCAGTGTCGACTTATCACGCGAAAGGAACGACATGTCTTCGTTTAAAAAGTACAAGTGCTTAACAATTTCTGAAAAGCAAAAGGTGAAAGAATCAGTTGAAGAAGCTGACAAGAAGGTCGATGCAGCCAAAGCATTTGAAATCCCACTGAGCTCGCTCTCCACTATTCTGAAGAATAAAGAGAAAATATTTAGTGCATCTTCGAGTAGAGTGAGAAAACGCGTTAGTAAAGATAATATTTTCCACGTCTTGAATAGTGTTTAGCTTCATAGATGAGACAGTGTCGGGGACAGAATATTCCGATGGGTGGCTCTTTATTGAAAGAAAAGGCTAAAGCATTCACTAAAAGAATTATGAATCGAGTTTTCGGCTAGCGAGGGATAGCTTACAAATTTTATGAAAAGGAATGGGATAGTCTTCAAAAAAATGTGCGTGGCAAGCTCAAGTGTCAACATTAACGTTTGTTCTAAGTGGCAGATCGATTGATTGAATATTAACGTCGCACTGTTCAGCTACACGAGGGCTTTTGGCAACGGACCACGTAATTTTGAACCATGGTCAAGTGACGTGGACGACACCTGAGCTGGCACCCCCTCTCCTAACTACCACACCACACCAACGGGAGGACGTTTCAGCTCTCGACAGATTTAACGTGCATCGCTGCCCTACACGGCGGGTCTTTAGTGGTACTGGGCTCGAACTCGTGACATGCCTGCTATGAACCGATACTTTGACCACTGGAACCACAATACACCACAGTCTCCACAATACACGGCATACGCATGCCTATGTTGGCCGCGGTAGCCGAGTGGTATAGGTATCGGACCGTGGCTTGCTTTGTCACGAGTTCGAGCCCAGTACCACTAAAGACCCGCCGTGTAGGGCAGCGATGCACGCTAAATCTGTCGAGAGCTGAAACGTCCTCCCGTTGGTGTGGTGTGGTAGTTAGGAGAGGGGGTGCCAGCTCAGGTGTCGTCCACGTCACTTGACCATGGTTCAAAATTACGTGGTCCGTCGCCAAAAGCCCTCGTGTAGCTGAACATTGCGAGGTTAATATTAAATCAATCAATCAATCAACTGCGGCCATGTTCTAAGTGGCAGAACTCGCTTTCGGATCTAATAAAGGAGTACGAACCACGTAACATTTTCAACACGGATGAAACCGGACTCTTTTTCAAGTGTTTGCCAGAAAAATTATTTACATTCAAGAAAGAAAAAATGCCATGGAGGAAAGCATAGCAAGGAGAGGTTAACTATTTTACTGGCTGTAAACATGGATGGCTCAGAAAAGATTACTCCTCTTGTCATAGGAAAATCTGCAAAACCTCGGTGTTTCAAGGGTATAAACTCGTTCCCTCCCAAATACCGCTCAAACAAGAAGGCATGGATGACCACCGAACTCTTTAATGAATGGTTGGTCTCAGTGAACTCGGATATGAAAAGAGAGAAACGACATATTCTCTTATTTTTAGACAATTGTACTGTGCACAATAACGCACAACCTTCATCAAATGTGAAACTTTAATTTTTCCCTCCAAATTCAACCTCAAAACTTCAGCCACTCGATCATTGCATCATACATAATTTTAAAACTTTTCATTGGCGTGAAGTCATTAAAAGCGTTTTGGATAACCTCGAAAATCAGCAGAATGTAACTACTATTTCTATTTTAACAGCTTTAATCATGATTGACAAGGCTTGATGAGCTGTTACTCCTTTGACAATTCACAGCTGTTTTAAAAAGTCAGGCTACCTCTCGCCGAATCTGGTTGATGTGTACGATACACTCACTGAATTTAATGCTGAACCATCCCTTTGGGAAGCTCTACCAGAACAAGATTTGACGTTTGATGACTACGTGTTGGTTGAAATGGACATTGCTGTATTGGGAGCTCTATCTGACACTGAAATTGTGGCTTTGGACCACGATAATACAGAAAGTGATGAAGACGAATCGGAGGAGTCGACTCCGGTAACTCTGTCAGAAGCTCAAGTGTCACTAAACAAACTACACAACTTTTTCCTTCAAAATCATGTTGATGCAGACATTTTACATGCTTCATTTGTTCTAGAAAAATCTATTGATAAAGTTAGATTGAATGCCTTAAAACAAAAAAAAAAAAAGATAACAGATTTTTTCGACAAAAAGGATTAATTATATATAGTATGTATATTCTTTTAATTGTTGTTTCAAGACATAAGTGTATTCTTTTAATATAGGACTTTTAACTTTTGCTTTATTTTTATACTGTATAAAATGTACTTTAAAAAATTATGCACAATATTGTTGCTTTATTACATAGTTTTAAATTTAAATGTGTTAGAAAAAAAACTTCTCGATAATTCGAACTCTTGATAATTCGAAGTTTTTCATTGGTCCCTCCAACTTCGAATTATCGAGAGTCGACTGTATATATATATAATATATATATATATATATAAATAATAACCCATAATAACTCTGAAGAGCATAAAAATCAGTTGATATTACTTCGGTTTGGTTTCATTATTTGGTTGAATCCTAGGAGGACCCACTTTTGGTCGCCAAATTTTTTGTCGCCAAATTTTGAGCGATAAAGGTTACAATATGGTAACCTTTCCATTTCATCAAAAAATTTGGATTTTCAAATCACCGAAAAAATGGCAACCCTAAAAAGTGCAACATTTTTCGCCTTTTTCCGAAAAACGTCATTTTGACATTTGACTTCGCTGGAGGTTGTTAAGAATGGCGTGTGAAAGGAAATTACTTTTTAAAGTGAGGCTACGATAGGTTTCTTTGTGCTCCTGGGCACAAAGGGGAAGAAAGAGACATTAGAAAAGCTAATTTAATTGCTTCTCGTTATGAATGTCCGAGGTTTAAAAAAATATGCGTTTGCGAAAGGGAACGGTTGACGGCTACGAATGGTGTTGCCGCAACCAGTCGAAAGATAATCGCCACGACGTCGTTCGGAGTGTGAGAAAGGGCACTTGGTTTAGCGAAAGCAAACTTGCTATAACTATTATCTTGCGTTTGACGAGATATTGGTTTGGCAAGAGCATGAATGAGTTCGTGATGAATGACTTGAAAGTTAATAAGAATATGACAAAGTTAATAAGACACATGTGGCGGCGATCTTACGATCACAAGTTGGTGAATGAGAATTTTCATAAATTCCTTGCATCCATCGCAAGGGTGTATCCACCAACAGATCATGACGAAATGCAAGCGTAAGGTAAGTGCTTTTTAACATTTTTTAAAATTGATTTCATGTATTTCTTCGATTTTATCTTTGCGAAACGCCCCTTTCATCCTTTAAAAATGTAAATCATGCTGTACACACTGGTTTTAGAATACTTTTTAAAATGAATTTCATTACTTTCTCCGTTTTTTTTCTTTATATAATGATTAATTTAATGTATTTATTCGATTTCATCTTTGCGAAACGCCCATTTCATCCCCCCTCCGCTGACGCATGCGCTTCCCAAGAGTTTTTCGTCATTGACGCCTTTTTGAAAACCTTCAATTTGGCGCTTTTTGGCGCCAAAAACAGCAGTGGGTCCTCCTAGGATTTTACCCATTATTTAAATGATGAAAAGAATATAGTGGCACAATGTAAAAAATGCTCTAGTGTTATTAAAACGAATGGAGAAAGTACAAACGGGAACTCCATACAGATTTAAAAACGAAACATGATACAAAATTGTTATAGAGGAAAAAATATAATACCGATGAAGATTCAAATTTTAGCATACTTTCTAAGCCCAAGCCATCAGTGATTTTAGATTATTATGAAAAAAAGATGGTTCGAATTAAATTATTGCGCAAAATTGCGTTCCAGACTTAATGACAGTGCAATTGATGCATTGTTTTTTTAAGATCACATTTAAAAAAATTGTACTAGTATCACCGACTGAATAGCGATATTAACACTTTTTTGTGATTTAAATAAATAAGATGTGTGTATTTGTGTGTGTGTTCTTTATATTACTGTTATAATTTATAAGTTAAACTATTTTTTGTGATATTTACACTCTCTAATAAAACCGGCAAATATAAAACAAAGAAACACCAGCGTTTTCGTGCTCTTTGTAAAATTTCTAATACCGGTATTGAAACCGGTATCCCTGTATTGAGATCTAAAAAATGCCGAATACACTGGTATTGAACTTTTGATCTGATATTGCAATCCCTAATCATTAGATACTAACACAAAATGTAATATGAAACTATATGCTAAATAACTTCAAAAGTTCTGTTGTTGTGTTGTTGCTAATGCTACCTGTCTGACGTAGTCAGATTGAGGTCCACGAAATTCATCGTGGCTAAGAGCTAGAATTTTACGTCTTTCGTTAGTCTTAGCTTTGAGCACCCTACAGATGACAATACGATTTGACCCGGTTCCACCCCAATTTAGAGGGAAAACACTCTGGGGGTGGTCAAAGGCCTCCCACCTCTCTTCCCCTTCCATCAACCTCACGAGAGGACTTGCGATTCGACGGCTGTTTAGAGTAACCCCATGCCGCGAAGTCACTATACATTTACAAACGTCCATGTTTTCATCGGGTTTCGATCTCAGGCCCTATGACACAGCAGTCAGCGTCGCTAACCGCTATACCGGATGGGCGACTCAAATTGTGTAAAAGGAAGTTCCACCCCCACCCCCAAATGGGTTACATATCGGTATCGAAGACTTTGCAGGTATGACAAGTTCCTAAATGTGAGAGCCATTTCAAGGTGGCACCACCTAGTGGAAACCCTCGCAACTAAATTTGGACGCTCGAATTAATTTATCATTTCAAGTTCTAGTCGAATGCAAAATATTGTCTTTATTCAATTTTGCCGAGAGTAACAGAGCCAAATAGATACTCAATGGATCTTTTACGTGATATATAATTATATGACCTGCGTGTGTTTACGATTTTCGCATTCAGAAAATCTATGGACTCCAGCTAGGGGCGAACCTGCAACCTTTGGTTTACAAAGCGAGCACGCTAAATTTAAGCCACCGACGGAGGAAGTAAACTTATAACTCCAGTGTTTTTATAATTGAAGTCAGTGGCGTACACAAGGGGGGGGTCCTAGGGGTCCGAACCCCCCCAAAGCCCTTGATTTTTTTTCAGATTGAACATAATTCTAAGTAAAGGGTGTTTTTTAGAGGTATAGAGCTTTAAATTGCAATAAAACATCGATGTATTATTCGATTGACATGAATTTTTTTTCTTCGAAAGAAATATGATTTCTGGCATATGACTGCCACGGCTGGCTCCGATGTAGTCGAATGTGGACGTCCAATTTTCGATGACTTTTTCCAACATTTGTGACCGTATATCGGCAATAACACGGCGAATGTTGTCTTCCAAATGGTCAAGCATTTGTGGCTTATCCGCATAGACCAATGACTTTACATAGCGCCACAGAAAATAGTCTAGCGGTGTTAAATCACAAGATCTTGGAGGCCAATTCACAAGTCCAAAACGTGAAATTAGGTGGTTACCAAACGTGTCTTTCAATAAATCGATTGTGGCACGAGCTGTGTGACACGTTGCACCGTCTTGTTGGAACCACAGCTCCTGGACATCATGATTGTTCAATTCAGGGATGAAAAAGTTAGTAATCATGGCTCTATACCGATCACCATTGATTGTAACGTTGTGGCCTTCATCGTTTTTGAAGAAGTACGGACCAATGATTCCATCAGCCCACAAAGCGCACCAAACAGTCAGTTTTTCTGGATGTAACGGTGTTTCGACATACACTTGTGGATTAGCTTCACTCCAAATGCGGCAGTTTTGTTTGTTGACGTAGCCATTCAACCAGAAGTGCGCTTCATCGCTAAACAAAATTCGCTTATGACAATCGGGAACAACGGCAATCTCCTTTTTGGCCCATTCGATCAATCGTTCAGGCGTGAGTCTATTCATGATGAATTGCCAAACCAAACTGAGAATAAATCACTTGACAGCTGTTAAATCGGTCGCCATCTTGGAAAGTAATGCCAACTTAAACTTCTATACCTGCAAAAAAACACTTTTTATATAGTATGTAAAATTTAATTAATTACTTGTTATTAATGATTAATTTTATTAATTAATGCTAATTATTTATTCAAAAATTAGTTTTTTACTGTTTTTTGTTCTCGAAAATCGACAAAATCAAAGGGAGCATGACACAAGAATGGTAAACTTTCAACCCCGGCCCTCCCCCTTGCAAAATTCCTGTGTGCGCCACTGATTGAAGTTATGTTAAAACTATTTCCCTCATCATTTATAACTTTATATATTTTTGCTGATTGAAAATGAACAAAAATCATTAATTTTTATTTTCATTTTCGTTAGTTAGTTAATCTGGAAATAATTTATTGGTGACGTATTTAAATTTCTGATTAATTAGTATTAAAAATTGAAGAAGCTTGGCGTCCGTTTTTAAAACCGTTTTTCGGGAAGTTAAGCCAAAGTGCACCCCAATAATGTTTAGACAGCATTATTATCAAAATATACAATCTAATCAGTAAACTCTATTGCAATTTCTTTTTCAAATATCATGGTTTAAAAGGAAGGGTTGAATTTTTCTAAAATATTAAATTGTGGAACTTGTGGGAAAAACAACTGTCTTAAATTTAATCCCTTACACTTTCAACCCGAAGCTATTCTACATCAATTAATTTGAGCTGGTTACGGTTTTATTAAATAAAATTAGAAAAGTTTATTTGTCATAGATTCCTTCTGGCTCCCGTCAAAATCACTGGTGGTGAAACTTCCCCCTCTATTTCTCGTGCCCGAGATATTCCTGGGATGGAGTGTTCAAATTTAACGCTCTCTAAAATAATTAATATTTTTTTATGCCCGGAATCATGTTTATATTTCTCACCAAATGGTAGTTCCAGATTTTTAGTAACGCGTTTAGAGATTATTTTATTTTAAACTAAATGTTAGCCCAATCAAACATATATACGTATGTTATCGATATGTTTTTGCAACCTTAGCCCAGTTAATTAGATCCACTGTTCGTAAATACACGTGGGTTGCATTCTGTGATAAAATATATATGTGAAGGACTCCTCCTCTCTCTTTCCCGCCTAGATGTGTGGGAGGAAGGGGGAATGAATACCAAACATGATCAAAAACAACTTATTTATTGATCAACCAAATTAGCACTGATTCACTTAAATTCAAGAAGAGAATGTCTCATTATGAACTATACAAGTGGAACAACATCAAGATGTACGAATTATACGAAACTAGGAATACCGACCACTTTAATTTAGGATCAATTCAATTATCTCACTTAGCTTAACGTTACTCTAGGTTTAGTGACCAATCGTCACTTTAAATCATCGTCTATTTAATATTTGAAATATTGAATGTATTAAATAATCTGTATAAATCTCACCTGATTCCTGGCTTTTTTTCTGTCCTTCCCCCCCAAATAGCTAGAAAATGCTGACTATATTTAATAGATTTAATTTGAATATCACGGTTTCTTCTTCCGAAGGGTTGGTTGTAAATAAACGCGAATGATAGCTCAAAAATTTCCCAAGAGAATTAGTGGAAAGATCGCGAATAGATCTATCACATACATATTTACTAATATTGTATACATTATGGAGTTAATCATGAAGTGAATCGGATTCTACTTTAAAGTATAAAAAGATCTAAGAGTGTTTCTGAAATAACTGATTGTTTTGAAAGTTCGTTTAGTGAATTTGAGAATAGTGATGATAGATTTGTACTATATACCTGCGTATACTTCCTGTGATGTTGGCCTTTGCATTTCATGTTTTGAAATTTATCTAACGTATTTGCGTTAGGCATAAGTATAATAAAGTTCACTTTTAATGTTTAAAACGCATATTTTTGAATTTTTTCTCTTTGCTGAAAAACCAACATTTAGTCATAATAACCCTAGATGTTGGTCTTTCTTAAAATATTAATAATTTTTTGTATACCAAGCTAAAAATTTACGCAAAATTTTAAAATAAATACATATATTGTACACACACTTAATTTTATTTAATTTTCTTGTATAAAAAATAGGCGCTTATATTACCGATTTCTTACAAATTATGCGACCATTAAGGGGTTAAATAATTCCAAGCATTTGTTTTCCTTTTACTGTAGGAAATTAATACTACTTTCAAAGCATTCTTCTTCATTATTTACTTTAAGTTTTAAACTATAATAACTATAATTTCCCCATTTTTCTTCTTTTATGAACTGTAACACTTTGTTTAAGTTATTTACAATTGTGCTTCCAAATATCTGGTTTTATTCAAGTTTATTTTTTAAAAAATTAATTTTTAAATGTTTAAGGTTCTGGGTTCAGAACCATGATATTAAAAAGGCATATAAATGAATTTTTTTGATATTTAGTGTTACTTGAATTAAATATAATACATAAAAATGTTTTAAGTTTATTATTACCATAAAAAATTATTTAAATGCAATTCTTTTGACAGTAATTAAAGGAAGAATGACATATTCTTAAAACATTCTCCTTTTATGAAAGATGCTTCTATAATAATAATATTCTGCCTAAGTATAACTCTGATTTTTGAACAGAGCCTGGATTTGAATTTTGAATTATATAATTTTGGAATGGATGCACTCATATTTTAATGTAGGAGACTAGAGAAATTTTATCAAATTAAACTCAAACTCAGTGGCGCAACAGCCCATGAGGACCAGGACCTACTGTGCCCATCCCAGTATATGTGACCATTGGGCTTTGAGGAGCATGAGCAGATGTCCCAATCAGGTGGTTTGCCTGAAGCGAGACTCCCAGTGTTAAAGTTCTAAAGCCAGCTTGGTACACATTTATCGACCCACTGAAGTAGAGATTAAAGGCTGAGATTTTATCAAATAATAGCGGATATTATGTCAATTGGTAGTAATTCTGAAAATAATGTAATCTTTTTAAAAACTCCAAGATGAGGCTGTGTTGAGATCTCAGCTATAAATAAGCAAAATATTATTATTACAGAAGCATCTTCTTATTACACACAAAAAAAGTGTTTTGAAAACGTATTTTTTTGCTAAAAAAATTGTGTTTAAGTAATTTTTTACTGTAATAATATTCTTAGAATATTTTTTATGTTTATTCTAATTCCTATGTTTATTCTCTTATGTTTATTCTAATTAATTATTCTAATAAATATATTCTAAATATATTTATATAAAATAATTATTCATTTATATATTTTTCAATTTCCAGAGTTCCGAACCAATTCAGATGCCTTAACAAAATTACTTTTATAACTTTTTAATCATTTTAGAAATTTATCAACTACTTCAAAGAAAAAAAAATATTAATATTAATTGCATAATAAAAATAAAATATTTGTTCCTTCTAAATTCAACTACTTTTACGAAAATAAACAAAAAACCGAAACAAGCATTTAATTAGGTTCTATTCATCAAATCCCTCCCGTACATTTTTCCTCTATTCACTTCTTCATTCTCTTATAAACAAGTTAATTAAAACAGATGGTGTAGATAAAAATCTCTTTGAAAGTGTCAAAATTTGATCCCCTTACAAAGAACCCTTGTCCACAAACAAAGTGTTCTACGATAACTTAATACCTTTAACCGAACTCGTAAAAAGGCCAATGTGGTGGTTACACGTGTGTTTACGTAAATGGGTATTTAATGAAGGCAAAGTAAAGTTTACACAAAGCCAATCCACTGCAACAATGAAAGATTTAGTTAATAAAAAAGGAGGCTACATGCGTGGAAAGCTACTTTTCCTCACGCGACAGTTTGAAAGTCGTCTTAATGAAATAGATATGGCATCTTGCAGCTTTCAGAAATTGACTTAATTGTGGTTAATTGCTGTTTGAAGTTGTTCAATTCCTACTAAGGAGTGTTTTTTTTCCAGATATAGAAGTTTAAGTTGGCATTACTTTCCAAGATGGCGACAGATTTAACAGCAGTCAAGGGATTTATTCTCAGTTTGGTTTGGCAATTCATCAAAACGATCATCAAGCAAGGCGTAGATTAGTCGAATGGGCACAAAACGAGATTGCTGTTGTTCCCGATTTTTATAAGCGAATTTTTTTTAGCGATGAAGCGCACTTCTGGTTGAATGGCTACGTCAACAAACAAAACTGCCGCATTTGCAGTGAAGCTAATCCACAAATGTATGTCGAAACACCGTTACATCCAGAAAAACTGACTGTTTGGTGCGCTTTATGGGCTGGTGGAATCCTTCAAAAACGATGAAGGCCACAACGTTACAGTCAATGGTGATCGATATAGAGCCATGATTACTAACTTTTTCACTCCTGATTTGAACAATCCTGATGTCCAGGAGCTGTGGTTCCAAAAAGACGGCGCAACATGTCACACAGCTCGTGCCACAATCGATTTATTGAAAGACACGTTGGGTGACCGCCTAATTTCACGTTTTGGACCTGTGAATTGACCTCCAAGATCTTGTGATTTAACACCGCAAGACTATTTTCTGTGGGGCTATGTAAAGTCATTGTTCTATGTGGATAAGCCCCAAACGCTTGACCATTTGGAAGACAACATTCGCCGTGTTATTGCCGATATACGGCCACAAATGTTGGAAAAAGTCATCGAACATTGGACGTCCAGATTGGACTACATCCGAGCCAGCCGTGGCAGTTAAAATGTAATGCCACAAGATTATCTTTCGAATAAAAAAACATTCATGTCAATCGAATAATACATCGTTGTTTTATTGCAATTTAAAGTTCTATACCTCTAAAAAAACACCCTTTATTAGTTCACTCTCTCCCTATATATATTTATAAATTTATTTATTTATATATATTCAAATTTGAATCGTTAATAAAATACTTTCTATTCATCCAATGAAAATAAAATACATTTTTTAAAACTTGTTGTGGATGACACTTGATGTTAATACGGATTTTTCAAATATTAATTCATTAACTGCATTTAATTAATGAATAAATAGTAAATGACAATAATAGTAAAGCAACACCATGTATAAAAGGGAAAATCCCTAGTTATGTCCTCGTAGCGCAATGGATAGCGCGTTGGACTTCTCATCCAAAGGACGTGAGTTCACACCCTACCTGGGATGGCCTCATTTCTGAGAATGTGATTTCATTTTACTATACTATTTTATTGGAATAATTAAATTTTATGCATGAATAAATAGTAACAAACAGAAAAAATAGTCCATCCCCATATATAGAAAGGTAAATGGCAAAACCGTTTTCTATTTTGTCACTTAATATTGTGATCCTGTCATATGTATATACAAATAAATATCAATTGTAATTATTGAATAAAAAGTAACTAAAAAGAAATTTTTCTTTGTTTTAACCTAAGATGGAATTAACCTTAACTTTTTTATATTATTTGTTTGTTGCTTATTCACAAATTTTTTGTTCTAGCACGACTTCCAAAAAAAAAATAAAAAACTGGGGATTCACGCATTTTGGTTGAGGATGATTTAATCGAATTTATGACAGTTTAGGATAATAAAGAAGTCGATTGTGACGAAGTCAAAGGGGAAGTTCAGGTATTAACAGCTGACATAATTCTCGTTGCCTTTAAATTTTCTACAAGTATGGAACAACATTTTCTTACTCATGATGCTAGCATAGAACGTGCATTAAAATTTTAACGCAATCATAAGTTTTGTGCGGATGGATATCAAGATTTATATAAGCAAGTTGAGAAATCAAAAAACAGCCTCCAATAACAGAATTTGTAACAACAAAAAACCAACAAAGCCATAAATAACGCGAACGAAATTCTTCATTTGAATTAAAGCCGACAGTTGCGCTAGACAAATCTGATACAGCTACCTCTAATAGCATTTTTGAATCAGTTCGTAATAAAAGTGCACGCTTGTCATCAAATAGTGATGAATATATGGCTCTTTTTTTTTTTGTTCCAAATCTCAATTTGAATTTTTATTTGTATGTACTTTATAGACTGAATTTTCACTGTCAACTAATTTTAAATTTTGTAATGAAAATGAATTGCTTTAGTTTTATAAATACAGTAAGACCCCGCTTAACGCGGGGTATACGTTCCATCAAAGTAGAGCGTAATATGAAACAACGTTAAACGAGGTTATCTCATCATGTAAATAATGGAGTTAGGGGAAGATGGGTTGAAAATTGATGTGGTATTTTACCATTAAATTTATTAATTATGTTTTTTATAATAGAGCAAAATTTATTTCTTAAACATATTGAAACATAATTAATGAATATATACATATACATATAAATAAATGTTTACATTTTCAATTAAAAATTCTTCTTGCTTTTTCCATTTTAATATATTAGCTTAGGCACATATTGCGTTCAATTTCGTCGTCAATCCATATAGAAAGTCGTTTTATCATTTCCTTTATTATATTATTTCTAGAACGGGTAAATCCAGTTGCAGAGCTTGTCGTAGTTGCAGTTGCCGATGATAGTATTTTCTCCTTATTCTTAAGAATGACCCTTATTGTTGAAGCTGCCGAATTCAATGCAGCACCAATTTGAGATTGATGTTCTTCTCTAATATTCTAATCACTTGCATTTTAATTTCTAGTGAAATGCTTTTTCTTGTTGCTTTGTTTTCGTGTTTTTTTATTATCACCCATGATTAAAAGTTAAAAATATAATCTTGCATATCTCCCTGACATGTACCTTCATGCCAAGTTTCGTTACGATCTCGCAATTATTCCTTGGTGCGCCAATTTTTTTGTCCATGAGTGTATTTATAATTTTGTTACTGAACTGAAACGATATATTTGTTTACATTTATTAATGTCATTTTAAATGACTCTTGCGTTTTACGCAAATATATTTATTAGTACAAAGTCTAACTAATCTCAAAATAACATAACTCTCCATATATTTTTAGGGTGTTGCCGAATTTGACCGATAAGGTCTGAGGGTGATAGTAGGCAGCATGGGCGTCAGATCACCACAGAACCTGGAGTCACACACCAAGTGTACTTTATTAAAATCGCCGTAATAGTAGCCATAGGGAGGACGATGCGCCAGACGAGGGGCATGGCCAAATCAAGCCGAAATTTGGAGCGGCGTGGTAGGGTTGAAGAAAAAGACACAAATGATGATTTCCCATTTCTCCCGGATAATGATAATTTCCAATTTGCAGTGCATAACCAACTTCATGCTACATATCCTAGAATGTGGATTGGAAGAAGAGGACTTGTTGCTTGTTCACCACGCTCCCTGGACCACAATCCCTTGCAATTCTTCTAGAATCACCAGTGCATGCGTCGATGGCAGCTACAGTGGATGATCTCACGGCATGGATCGTCGTCGCTTCAGCTGAAATCGACAGCCCACCTGATTATTTGAAAGCGTTCGAGAATCCTTCGTCCGTTGGAGTCAGCTGTGTACTGTATGTGAGTACCTACGGGGTGGAATTTCGAACAGTTCATGTGACAATCACTTGTCGTTGCATGCCTCACGTCCAGCTATGTTGCATTGTTCGTATCATAAACACGCTTTACGTCTAATACATGTATGCCCATTATGCCCTTTTTCATTTCACTCGACATCACACTCATCATAACTGTTTTTGTGGACAACTTCTACTAAATGTAGTCTGTCACAGCATGTTCTATTATGGTTTGTCACCCCCATTTTTTCCTACAATCAGCATTCTGAATTTATCGGTTGAATTCGGCAGCATCTTTTGTAAGAGAATAGCGACTCACTCATCACAATATCTCTGGAATTGTTAGGCCTACAGAGACTTCATATTTTACAGGAATATTCTTTTTAATGAGTAAGAATCCGCTAAGAATGGTTTTGTGCAATGAATGAGTGAATAGTAACGTCGCACTGTTCAGCTACACGAGGGCTTTTGGCGACGGACCACGTAATTTTGAACCATGGTCAAGTGACGTGGACGACGAGCTGGCACACCCCTCTCCTAATTATTACACCACCCCAACGGGATGACGTTTCAGCTCTCGACAGATATAGAGTGCATCTCTGCCCTACACGGCGGTTCGTTAGTGGTACTGGGCTCGAACTCGGGACAAAACCAGCTACGATCCGATACCTATACCATTCGGCTACCGCAGCCACATGGGTTTTGTGGAAATCAACTTCAAAAGGGGTTGCGGTTAAAAATTCCCATTTTGGAATTGTTAAATCTACGTATTTGGAATTTGGCAAGCATGTTTCTTTTGTTAAGTTTAGCTAAGAACGGTGTTTTTTAGATATCGACTACTAGGGAAGATTGGGAAGGAGGTGTGTACAAAAAGTTCCTTTTCTTAACAATTAGACTTTCAAGCCTGAAACTTGAAAATCCTGTTTCGTCTGTTAAGTAGAGATCCATACAAACTCTTGAAATTTGACGAACACGTTTCTTCTTCTGAGTAGACACCCGCTAAGAATGAGTTTTGCGAAATCGACTCCCAATGGGATTTGCTGAGGGTAACGGGATTGGTAAAGATAAAAAAAATTCCAATTTTTGAACACACACAATTACTAACAGAATTAATTAGACAAGCGTGTTTTTGTTAATCAATATAGATTTGGTAAAAAACGTTGTTTGAGGAATTCGACTACAAGAAGGGGGGAAGGGAGGTACACGAGCGTAAATGATACGTATATTTTTATTTTAGAAATTAAAGTTCTGTCCTTTGTAAAACCAAGAGGCTGTTGCAACCCAAACATTGTGGGTATAAGAGTGTTCGGAGAAGAAGCAGATACGATCTAACATGACCATTTTCATCTAACTCTTTATGAATGATATACAACTTTATAGTTTAACTCTGGGAGCAATCTGAAATCCTAACACTTAATCTGACATATAATATTATTGAAAATCATTTAGTTTCAGTCGGAGCTCCTTGTGACGATCCTTCTTAAACCTCGATAGCTCAGTCAGCTCCAATGCTATATACATCCACAACTCCTGGTGGATTCTATGACGAATATTAATTTCAGTTGAAACAAATTCCCAGTCACAATTCACTTTCTCTTAATTTTAGATTTCACGATTAACCATTAACCTCACATACCCAACGTCACAGTTTCAATAGTAATTACATTTACATAAAATTAAGCCATCTCTACGGAAAGTGGTTTTTAAACTAAAATCACAGTTAATAAATAGTTTCCCCTAAGAGGATTAGCAGAAGCATCCGAATAGGACCCATTACAAGGCGAGTGCTATAAGAATATTTGTCAAAACAATCGAAGGCTTAATGCTAAGACATGGATAGAAATAATCTATAAAGAGAATATAAAAAATATGAATAATAAATAAAGAATTTCATAAAATACCCAGCGAATCGGTGGAAGGGTAACGGATATTTTTAATAAAAAAAAATAGATATCTCTTAACAAGTTGAACCTCAAAGAAAATTTTAAGTTTTTAATATTTTTGTGTGAAATATTATCTCAACACTGTTTTTTTTTCTGAAACTTCTCACTAGTACTCTGGAGATTTTCATTAACTAGAACTCTTTCGCAAATGCCAGGAAGTAGCCGTAAGTATTATTCTAAAAAAAATTAATCTCACTTCACAGAACTAATGAGATTTACGTGTGTTTACAGTAAGAACACATTCTACAAAACCTTCTAATAAAACTTTGGAATATGTTGTAGGAATACAGACATACCTTCAAATAAAAAAAACGCTGTTTTTCAAATCCATCTAAAGTTCTAGGGCGTTACTCGAAACAGAGTGGAGTAATTATGCTACGAAAAACATAAAGGATTCATTGTCATTTGAGCCCAGCAGCAAGAAAAACAATGTGCTTTGAGAGTTTAAAGACGCCATTTTGAAAGTGAGCTCTTTAAAATTCTTTTAAGTATTTTTCACAAAACTTGACAGGTCTTAAGCAGGAATTTATTGGGTTCTTAACTTTATTGTACTTGCACATTTGTTTGTATTTTGGGGGAAGAATCTCTCGGTAAAGTTTCGTTTGGTGATAGTTCTTTGATTGGCGGACAGCGAACTTTAATTAGTGGTTAAAACGAATGTTGATATTTTTCGCATTTACATAGGCATCACTCAACTAAACCATTAGATTCAATTTTTACACGTTCGATTTTCTTTTTAATATTTTTATCATATTTTAAAGGTATTAAAAATGGAAATAATTTATTCTTTGCTTATTAAGCTTGTTTAAATATTTTATGTAAGAACTGTCTACATCACACACACACACAGTGCTTATCAAACTTTGAATGTGTGCGACCGCATTTTCAATTATAATTTTCATGGCATCCCCTTACATTTAATAATAATATATTGCATTCAAAAATAATGTGTAGTTTGACACTAAAGTTACAATATAACTTTAATTATAAACTGTACAAATTACCCAGATAAGTATTAAATTCTGTATATGATAAGCCCATGGGGTCACCAATATATATTAAACTTAGTATTTATGAATTAAAGATCAAATATATTGTACAGTACTGTATGTGTGTGACGTATTTTTAAGTATACACTGGTGTGCAAAAATTAAGGACGAGACTGTCTTTTCAATATAACTTTGTACAAAAGATTTCCAAATCAACACATTTAATACCGTAAGATCCTCAATACGTAAGGACATGTGTAATGTAAGCAACACTTAGTAAAAGAGAAATCAGAGGGATAAAAAGAAGCTTGATTGAAAAAGTAGCATGGAGCGCAATGCGACTGAAGGCCGAAACATCCCTGTTATGGGTGTCCAGCAAGAAACATCCGGTCTTTAGTAGGGGATACGATCTCCCCTGACTGCTAGGCAGGTTTCACAGCGTCTGCCCATGCTGAGAATGAGGGTGTCAATGAGTTGTTGAGGCATTGCTGCCCATTAGTCTTGCAGCGGCAATCGAAGCTCCCGAATCGTTACTGGTGGTAAGGTACGAGCTGCCAAGTGTCTGCCTAGAAAATCTCTCGATGGGATTGAGATCCGGAGATCGTGCGGGCCAATCCATACGTTCAATATCCTCACTCTCTAAGAGCTGTTCGGCAGCTACTGTGCGATGACATGGTGCATTGTTGTCCATGAAAAGGAACTGCAGACCCATAGCGCCTCTAAAAAGACGCACATATGGAAGAAGAATCTCGTTACAATAACGGGTCCCGTTGACTGAACCTGCGTCGAAGATGTGAAGGTCTGTACGACTACCAAGCATGATGCCTCCCCAAACGAGAACACCGCGACCTCCATACCTGTCCCTTTCAATGATGTTCGAGCGATGATTGCGGCTTCCCCGCTCTCTCCAGATGAGTATGCGTTGAGAATCGCTACTCAAACTGAATCTGCTCTCATCTGTAAAGAGTACTCGTCTCCATTCATTGTCTCTCCAATTCCGGTGTTCCCGGCACCACAGAGAACGCCTTCTCCGATGGGCAGGCGTTAAAGTTACACACCGTACAGGGCGTCGTGCAAACAGACCACCACCGTACAGTCTTCTCGCCACGGTAAAACGCGATATCGGTCGTCCAGTCGCCTGTGTCGTGTGTCTAGCGATTTCTCCCGCTGTCTGCCGCCTGTTTCTTCTGGCCTGTAAGACAATGTACCGGTCATCTGCGGGTGTGGTTCCTCGTGGACGACTAAAACTAAACCCCCGGACAGCTGTTCCTGTAGTTTGAAATTGTCTCCAAAGTCGTGAAACGATGCTGTGAGCAATTCCGAACTCTGCAGCCACACTTGTCACACTGCGGCCTTCCTCCAACTTCCCAATGATTCGACCTCGGGTAAAAGCATCCAGATGTCGTCTAACAGATTGATTATTCGCCATTTCTCGCTGAGGCAGCAACTCGGTGTGATTTTAACTGCTATACGGCGTGCAATCTCTTTGCCAGAAATACTGATCTTACACCGACAACATGCTTTATACTACTCAGACACTCCCCCATTACGTCTACCTGCATATCTGCGCATGTGCTACCGTACATCCCCTTACTTAATCTCCTGATTGGTCTCTCTGTCCGCTCTGCCTCTTCGTTCAGCTGATATGCTAACTTTTCGACTTCGTCCTTAATTTTTGCACACCAGTGTATTATATGCTTCTAAATGTGCACCTGTATTATCTCAGAATGTATTTTGTTTTGATTCCTCTCAAATTAATAACTTTTTAATTTTCGACTTTTCAATACACCCCCCCCCCCTTGTTAGGATTCTCTCCTCCCCTAGGAAGGTGCACCCCGCAGTTTGAGAAACGCTGGTCTACATCATAAAATGTTTGATGGGGGCACATATTTTGTTTAATTCCTGGCACAAATACCTGAAAGTACTCTATTTGAAGACAGGACCAGGAGATGGCGAATAGTAGTGCGCAAAGAGTTTTATTTCAGCTCGCCAAAACAGCCAAATATATAGAAAATGTTCTCTACATTTTGGTCGACTTACATTAGTAAACAAAATTTTTTATTGCATCAAAATCAACAAGAATAATTATAGATGCAAATGGGCTGACATTAACTTTCAGGCTGTGTTGAAAACTTCAACGCGAAATCTCCTGATTTAGAAAAAAATTGTAGAAAAGTGTGATATGGTTCATTAATCTCATTAACCTTGTTCTAAACTTGAAGCTATAGATGATATATAATTAGCACAGTAAATAAATTGAATAAAACCTCTACTATTTTATTCACCTTAAATTTATTGACCTTTATGCATCTATTAATACCTATTCTTAAATGCAAATTTAACTAATGGATGCAATCATTTTGGAAAAGTGTTATTTTTCCGCTTCCCCAATGTGGCCCTCAAACCAAAATGATAGTCTTTCTCTGATCTGATAAATACAGGAAAACATGCGCTCAATTTGTGTTCCTAACCTAATAACACTATTTGGAATAAATAGAATTATAAGCCATCGACAATTTCCAAGTTGGTGCCCCTCAAAATATATAATTATAAAACAAGCACTTAAATTTTTTAGCTCTAAAATTTTGCTTTATTGTTTACTTATTAATTTACTTATTAATAAACATTTTAAATATATTTTTCTTCATTTTTTCCTATCTACGACATATTTCTACTTACAGTGAAATACGTTAACAAGAAAACGCTGAAGACAAAACATTGGTTAACAAAACATAATGCAATGGTCCTGACAAACTCCTATGTGTTTTAATACATTTTTTCTCTTAACCCCAAACAAAAATCGCTTAAGGTATCCGACTACGTTCGGAACCGTGATTTTAAAAAAGCGCATAAAAGGATAATTTTCATGATATTTAGTGTCATTTAGATTAGAATACATGTATAAAAATATTTTCAGGACATTTTGAGAAAACAAATTATTTAAATACAATATTTTAGCAAAAAATTAACTTAGAATAATCTATTTTCAAAACATTCTCTTATTGTGAAATGTGCTTCTATTATAATAATATTTTGCCTGTAAATAGCTCAAACCTCTGTACAGAGGCTCAACTATGATTTTTGAAAAAATCACATTATTTTCAGAGTTTCATCCAATTGAAATAATTATCGGCGTTTTTTTTCTTAAAATTTCTTCCCTCTGTTGTCGTAAAACAAGGAGATATACCCACTTCTAATTTATATATTTCAAAAATTCTAGTTGAGCCTCTGTACAGAGGTCTGAGCTATATACAGGCAAAATATTATTATAAGAGAAGCATTTTTCACAAAAGGAGAATATTTTGAAAATGGGTCATTCTATGCTCCTTTTTTCTCAAAATACTGTACTTAAATAATTTTTTATTGTAATACACTATTCTTAAAACAATTTTATAAACACTTTCTAATCTAAGTGACACTAAGTATCATAAATATTATCCATTTATACGCTTTTGCAAAATCACGGTTCTGAACGTAGTCGGATACCTTAACACGAAAGGATTTCCCTTCTGGGAATGAGCAGAATACAGAAAACACCAGACAAATGTTTGAAAAAGTTTTTGTATTATTGGACTGCTCTACTGTATGACCGGAAGAATTCGTTGCAGTAGATAATGATAATGCATGCACAGCCCCAATTGTGGCAGATGTTTTGGAATTTGTTCAAAGCTAACAAAATATCATTGATGCAGATTCCATGACGAAAATAAATAATGCATGTTCGGTTCCCACATCATCCGAAATAATGAAATTCCTGAAAAGTATGCACAATTACTTAGACACACATTCTAATGGGGAAATTAATAACAAAATGGGTGACATCAAACAATTTGTTTACAATTTAATGCTAAAAAGAACAATGCGAAGAAAAATATCAGATCATTTTCCAAAAACTCGATAAATGTTTTGGTTTTTAAGAAACTTCAAAGTTTTGTTTTCGCATTTCATTAGGTTTTTGTGAATATTTTTGTTTCCTTGATTTTTATTTAATGCATGTAACCATACACATCTATGTAAATTATTAAACATAAGTTCGTTAATTATAAGTTTTTTTTGGTAATATGCTTTAACACGAAATTTTTTAACATGAAAAAAATATATCAGTCCCCTAAGTTTAATGTTAAACGATTTTCACTATATTTCACTAGAACAAAATGGGTAAAATGTAAGTACTCATCCCATTTATTTCTTTATAATCTTTCCCTCAAATAATACTGCTTGTTTCAAGTTTCACTTACTAAACCACTATGCTCATTAGCCATATATTTGCAATTTAGGGCTATTTCACAAACCCAGAAGCCTGCTCTGAAAAATGGGACAAGACTTCCAGAAAAACAAAAGCAGATCAAAATGGATGTGGATTTTCCATTTAGGACACAAGCATTGAAACAATTACGTAGACAATCCATAAGACAAAAATCCGTTTACTGTATTATAGATGTTTTGCACACAGTTTAAGCGTTGGTTTGCTGCGACTGCGCTGAAAGCTTCATTCGCTTTCACTAGACTCTTGGGACGAGTATCTTCCAAATTGTTTTCCCAGATGTCCCATAAAATTCCGACTCGCCTGAAAGCATCGCCTTGAAATAAAATGAGGTTTATCAGATTCAGATGCCTCCGAGAATGTGAGCAACAGAGTTTTTATAGAATATTTCTTTTTAAAGGTGGCAACATTTCGCAGTATATATGCAATAGCTTTCTATTTCGGAAATATATTTCGCAAACAGAGAGTTTTTTTTTTAAATCTTTGAAAATGGCCGTAAAGAGAAATTTCTGTTTTGATAGAGGTTTTTGCCTTTTGGCATTTTTTTGATGGGAAGGATCTTTAGAACAACTATTCTTAGGTTGTATGCGGTTTATCAGATGAAGTTTTTATGCTTAAAATTGCACTATAGCAGGGGTAGGAAAAAGGTGGTATATAAACAGTTTTTTGAGCCTCCATCAAGACATTCGTGAAAGCAAGTAGACAAAAAATGTTCTCCATATTTGGGTAAACATATATTTTTTTAAAAAAGGTTTTCTTACATGAAGATCAAAAGATTGCATATAGATGCATTGGTTGAGATTAAGGTATCCAACTACCCTAAAATTATGAAATTTGCGAAAAATTGACAATTTTTTTATGATTTTGTTTTATAAGGCCTTCTTATTAGCTTTATAAAAATACAAAGTGTTTTATTTTCCATTCACTAGAACAAGAAGTACAAGTGTTTTAGTAAAAGCAGATGCCATTATTATAAGCAAGATGTCAGACTTTCAAATAAGTTTAACTCGAAATGTGGTTTTTTTCTTCTGAAAATGCTCAAACGGATACAGCGATTGCTCAAGAAGTTTTGAAAATAATTAACTGAATTTTTTTGTGTATGTTCTGTATCATAATAGAAGTGTTTAACTTTCATATTTATCAATCACTGTTTTATTACAAAATTTACCGTCCTTCGTGTTAATATAATTACTGTTTTTTTTAAGCAATTTCATATAATAACTAAGTTAGATTGCTCCAGTTTTTGTAAAAGTTACAAAATCTCTTATCCTGAAGATCTTTTAAAAAATGCAACACATCAAAATTGAAACTGAAAATTTGCTCATAAACTTTTTGTACAAAATGGGTTCAGTTTATGTAATTTTTTTGTAAATTTTTGTCATTTGTTTCCTATATAAGTGATAATAGTTTATTTTTCTCTTCTTAATTTTAGCATATTTTTCCTACAATTACTTAAATAAATCTAAAAACCACGAAAAAAATCCCTATGCCTCCATTTTTTCAAAAGAAGTTGTCGCAATTAGTCGGAGACATTAAATTGAAATCTATGATAAGAATTTAAACTAGCAATCTCGCCCTTGATTTCAAAACATTTCTCTCGTTTAACAGAATCTAAAATTAAATGTTCTTTCTTACAGTAATAGATGGAATAAAGTAAGTAAAATAAATAAGTTGAATAAAACTTCCACTGGGTTATTTAACATATAGATTTTTAAGGTACAAAATAATTTTTATGAGATGCAAAGTTAATGAATTCTATTATTTTAAAATGGTCCAGCCCTCAGATATCTTCCGCTTCAACAATGTAGCACTTGAACCAAAAAACCCCCAGCGAAAGACTGCTCCTCATCTACTCGACCTTAATCTGTAGGAGGTAAAGATTGATGACCCAAACTAACCATGATACATCCAATTTGTTATTACCAAATATAATAATCCACGACAAGTAAATTATAAAGGGAAACTCTAGAGAGTGATATAACGATAGCTCAAACCCCTATGTGAATAAGCGCATAAAATCCTAATAGCTTATATATATATATATATATATATATATATATATATATATATATATATATATATATATATATATATATATATATATATATATATATATATATATATATATATATATATACATATATATATACATATATATATATATATATATATATATATATATATATATATATATATATATATATATATATACGTTTACTCAACGTTATGTTAAGAATCCTAACTTCTTTAATTTATTCTAATAGTTAAATTCCGTTCTATAATCACGGGTCGAAGTTCTGATCCTTACCGTAACAGCACCGCTTTCAGCGACTCAGCTCCTTTTCCTTCTCTTTTTCGATTATTAAACTTCCACTATATATATTAGCTAATCTGCATATCATGGTTTATTCTTGAGAGGGACGGCTGTGAAATAACTTGATTGCTGGCCCAAAGATTCCCCAAGAGGATTAGTAGAAATTCATGTAAAGTCCCGTCACCGTATTATTTTTATATAAAAAATAAAAACATCAGAGTGTAAAGTAAGTTGTTATACAAATAGTACATTTCATAAATTTTATCTCTGAGAATTTTAAAATTAAATTTTTTTTATCTGTTATAAAACAATGATGGATAGTAAGAAGCCAGTTTAATTTAAGCATATTACTTGGAAGATATATTTTTATATATAATTCTTGAAATTTTCAAAATTAAATTTTATTAATCGAGCCAACTGGAATAAATTCCTGTTGAAAGCATACGATAAAGTGTATAAATGAAAACCAACTACTAAATATTACTAGTTGAAGATCTATAAGTATGTTGATAAACAATAAAATTATACCCTGTAGTTTTCTTTTAATTTCTTGTAAAGGATAGGCAGCCGAAATAAAAGATTTTACAACTTCTCAATACTTTCTGGGCTTTAAAGTTCACAGAATTTTAAATTTGTATCAGGGACGATTTATACAATAGTACAACTATTGACATTTTTCTTCACATTGCAAATATAGGAACAGAGTGACGAATAAGTACTGACAATTAATATTAGAAATTTATTTAATTATTATTTGTTTATAGGTTGAAATACCGGGTGACATTTTTTATACTAACACTACTCAGAGCCAAATTTAGCTGAGTTCTAACTACTACAATGATACCAAGCTTTATGGGGACCTAATAATGACATGGAAAGTAAGATTTAGTGAAAAAATATTTTTTTATCAAAGAAAATCTGATGAGGATTAACGTATTACAAAAAAGAAAATAAAACATAGAAAATAAAGATTAAATGCAGTAAAGTGTTACAAAATTGTTCCAAAAACGCTAATTTTGGGCTACATGTGTGAGGGCTTTATTCACGATTCTTCAACTAATCCCCTTGGGAAATATTTGGGCTATCAATTCGCGTTATTCACAACCAACCCTTCAGAAGAAGAAAATCGTGATATTTTAATTAAGTTACTATGCATAGTCGAAGATTTTTAGCTCGAATATAGAGTAGGAGAGGAGATAAATCCGATTCAGGTGAGATTGTTACTGACAAGTATATTTGAATTATTGTGATTAAAGACTTATTAGGAGAAAGCTTTAAATTGATAATTGTTCACTAAGATTAAATTGATATTAGAATAATCGGGTGATAGATTAGATCCTATATAAAGTAAGGACTGAGTTTGATAATCTGCTCTTTTTTATATTACCGTCGTTGTTCCACTTTCATGGTTAGCTCTGAGACATTCTCTTATATTTATTAATTGAATTTGTGTTGTTTTATTGTGTGATAAATAAATAGATTGATTGGATCGTGGCGAGTTTTGTCTAGGTTTCCAAAAGAGAGGTGATAACCTCTCACACATGTATTCCTTCGAAATTAAATAGGTCTTAATGAAATATATAAATAAAACTAACTTTTTAGAAAGACATAAACAACGTAACTTGTTGAAAGAGACAATATCATAAAGGATAAAATAACTTTTATAAAAACTATTTCAAATAATTTTTTTCAATGAAATAATTGTTTACACACACACTTTTTAACTAAACTTATTTTATTAATTACTTATAACGGTTAAAATTATATGTTATCCTTACGACAGGCTTATTAATAGTAATTACTTTAAATATTTGTAACAAACCTGAAGTATAACAAAGAATTTTCTTGATGAAACCAAAAACGTTTCGAAGTCATTAATTTTTTTTTCATGGCTGGGGAAATTTTAAGCGTTTAAAAGACATTATAATACATTATCTTCCTCTTTTTCTCTTTAGAACAAAAAAGAAATTCCTGTGCTGCTGATAATTGAAGGCTTTGAAATTTATTAATTTTTTGCATATTTATCGAAACATAGTTGATTGCGTTATTAAATATAATGTTCGAGAAAAGAAGAATCAAATTATAATTAATTAAGAACGTATGCTTTAACAAAATAATCGTTACAAAGGCTGTTACATTGGAATTTATTTGAAACCGCTGCATATAATATGATTTTTAAACTTAACATAATTAAAAAGTAAAATAAATTTCAAATTAAAAGATTTATATCCATAAAAGTAGAATTTTTTTCCTGTTTTCGCAGACATAGTTGCAGATTTTCTTTATTCCTTGTAATTTCCTAATTCTTTTTGGAATATTTTATTGCTGGAGCTTTTTCTTTTTTCACTATTCTATACTGGTTGATTTAAGTGATTGAAAACAAGTAAAACGAATTAGTTCTGAAATCTAATGTTTATTTTTAAAAATAACTTGCTGGCAGGCATAGCTCTATGTCTCAGTTTTCTTATTTTCGAAATTTATTTGCAAACTGAATTTGAATAAATTTCTTAAATATTTTTCTCGAATTATTTTTGCACCTATGTCTGTTAAAAATAAGTTACTGCAATTAAACTGAAATTTATTTTCTTTGTTTTAATTCATTAATTAATATATAACTAATTTCATTTCCTCCATATGCTCATTATGGAAAGTTGCGGTTAAACGGAGAAAAAAAATTCCCATTAATCGTGACCTACTTAAAAGGGAAAGATATATGGTACGGAAATAGTACTTAAAAATATTTATTTCAGAATTTTACATTGCCTCAAAGGGCTTGAATTTTCAATATAATGAAAAGAGTTTTAATATTAGTTAGTTGATTTTAGACTGAAAGCAAACTTTTTTTCTGCTACATAAATAACCAAATTCAGGGATTATTGATAAATAAGTAAAGAGTGTTTTTTTCCCAGGTATAGAAGTTTAAGTTAGCATTACTTTCCAAGATGGCGACAGATTTAACAGCTGTCAAGTGATTTATTCTCAGTTTGGTTTGGCAATTCATCATGAATAGACTCACGCCTGAACACAACGCTTTTAGATTCGTCGAATGGGCCCAAAACGAGATTGCCGTTGTTCCCGATTTTCATAAGCGAATTTTGTTTAGCGATGAAGCGCACTTCTGGTTAAATGGCTACGTCAACAAACAAAACTGCCGCATTTGGAGTGAAGCTAATCCACAAGTGTATGTCGAAACACCGTTACATCCAGAAAAACTGACTGTTTGGTACGCTTTATGCGCTGGTGTAATCCTTCTTCAAAAACGATGAAGACCACAACCACGTTACAGTCAATGGTGATCGGTATAGAACCATGATTACTAACTTTTTCATTCCTGAATTGAACCATCATGATGTCCAGGAGCTGTGGTTCCAACAAGACGGCGCAACATGTCACACAGCTCGTGCCACAATCGATTTATTGAAAGACACGTTTGGTGACCGCCTAATTTCACGTTTTAGACCTGTGAATCGTCCTTCAAAATCTTGTGATTTAACACCGCTAGACTATTTTCTGTGGGGCTATGTAAAGTCATTGGTGTATGCGGATAAGCCACAAACGCTTGACCATTTGGAAGACAACATTCCTCGTGTTATTGCCGATATACGGCCACAAATGTTGGAAAAAGTCATCGAAAATTGGACTTCATCCGAGCCAGCCGTGGCAGTCCTATGCCAGAAATCCTATTTAAAATGTAATGCCACAAGATTATCTTTGGAATAAAAACAATTCATGTCCATCGAATAATACATCGTTGTTTTAGTGCAATTTAAAGTTCTATACCTCTCAAGAAACCCCTTTACTTAGTTGCGTCAATAGTACAATGTACATTGTGCTCTTCCTCCTCTCACCGTCAAATTGGTCTTATTCAAGCTGTTTTTCCCATCTTCCACTTAAGATCACGTTGTCATTTCGACAGTAAAAGGAATTGCATTATCGGTATACCGGGATACCGATATTGTGTGCTATTTAAGCAATTCTGCAATACCGGTATTGACAAGGTTAAATGCCGGTTTTTCGATTATTACTAGAAATTTTTAAATTGTCTCCACTATATGTTCAGGGATCGCCAATCTATCAAAATACACTGCTGGCCACCGTAAATGCAACACCAAGAAAGACAAGAGATAGCACAATAAAATTTATTTTGTAGATAACATGTTGACCAAGTATCAAATGTTTAGATTTATAGACTTCTGTGAAGTGAGGTTCCTGCCAGAATCAGTAGCCAGTGTAGCCGCCATTATTGGAGATCACCGCTGCCACACGCATCGGCATTGATTCAAAGAGACTTTGGATGTGTTCTTGGGGTACAGCAGACCAAGCAGCTTCCACACGTTGCCAAAGTTGATCTGGTGTGGCAGCCGGAGGGTGTAATCTGGGTCAATCGTTGAGCAACCATGGACCACATGTTTTCTATCGGCGAAAGATCCGGAGAGCGGGACGGCCAGGGAAGCAATACAATTTGGTGATTGACAAAGAACCTTTGGAGAATGCGCGCTACGTGTGGTCGCGTATTATCCTGTTGAAATATGGCTGTGTCCAAGTTCGGAAGGTTTGGAAGGACAACTGGCTCCAACACCTCGGAGATGTAGCGCTGGCAGTTTAAACTACCGGCAATGCGTACTAGAGAGTTATATCCAATACCACCCCATACCATTATACCCGGTGCATGACCAGTGTGGTGGTGTATAACGCAGCTGTTCAGCATCCTCTCTCCACGGTGTCTCCAGACTCGAATCCGACCATCGTGGTGTTACACACAGATGCGTGACTCGTCAGTGAAGACAACTTCATTCCGTTCTGCCACCCACATCCTACTTTCGTTGCACCATTGGCGGTGAAGATGTCTGTGGTTCTGCGTCAAGGGTAGACTAAGAAATGGACGTATGGACAGACCACTCTACTGTAAACGGCGTCAAATGGTACGCGCATACACTGAATAATGAGATACAGACTCAATGTGCTGTGCTACAGTTCGTGATGTGATTGAGAGCTCCGTCACTGCCATGCACACAATTTGCCTGTCCTTACGTTAGGTAGTACACTGAGGTGGATGCAATGGACCCCGTCGGTCCGTTGTACCCTCCTGCATCCAACCATTACAGTTGTTTGGTTTCGTCCAACACGACTACCGATTTCCGTGAAAGACAATCCACATTCTCGATAGGCCACTATCCTTCCTGTGTTGAACTCGGATACTTGATCAAAAGCTGATCGCTGTTTTCTACGAGACATAACTGATCATTATTTAAAAAAACCCACAAGAAAAACACAATTGCCGAATTTGAAATCGTCGAAATCTCCAAGCCTTAAATAGCGCTTTGAGGTGGCGTCACAGGCGCGCGTGATGTGTATCTGTGCTGAAATTTTAATTATTTGCATGTCTCACCTCCGCTAATGCATGTTGCAAATTTCAAGTTATTTGCATGCTTCCTTCAGTGAGTTGCATTTACGGTGACCAGCAGTGTAGTATACGTTTTTGTTTTTATGTATCCCTTACGGGCGAAATTAATTAGACTGTGGATAGAAAGTGGCATCGTGCAATCAAGAGAAGTAATAAAATATTTGAATCATCCAAGGAGGAGGACCAAAAATATTATATCACAGCTCAGAGCTATATTGCACACGCGCAGGTTTCGTGGTCTAAAATTTGTATCTGTGAAAACAAGGTTGTAATTGCGAAGAAAGTGCGTAATATCTCGATATTTTTTAAAATGGGGAGTTTGTTATGCACATTGTATTAATTTTTGTGTGATATTTGCACTCTCTAACAAAACAGACAAATAAAACAAAGAAACATCTGTATTTTCCTTCTTTTCCTAAAGTTTCTACTATCGGCATTAAAACTGGTATCCCGGTATTAAGATCTAAAAAATACCGAATACAGGTATTGAACTCATGGTCCGATATTGCGATCCCTGGACAGTAGTTTTTTAAAAAAAATTAATGCTATAGTAGTTGTTAAATGAACTTCACATGTTTTTTATCTTGTCATTATTGGGTAGGTGTCCTCTCATTGCAATTTAGAGTGAAATACGTTTAACGCGAAAATGCGTAAGACGAAATAATACAACGATCCCGACATACTCCTATGTATTTTCATGCATTTCCCCCCTCTTAACAAGAAATGAAAAGTACTTAACATGGAAAGATTCCCCTTCTGAAAATGAACAGAATACCGAAATCAGCAGCCGCTCAGGCGAGATTCAAGAGGGGTGCTCAAAGAAAGAGAAGTATTTTTTCTGTGTTATTTGACCATCCCACTGTATCATCGGAGGGGTTGGTTGCAGTAGAGGATGATAATGTACGTACAGCTTCGACTATAGAAAAGACCTTCTGTTCAAAGTTGAAAAAATATCGTTGATGTAAATTCCTGTTTCCGCGTCATCCGAAATAAGAAATATCATGAAATGTTTGTGCAGTTATTTAAACGTTCATTCCAATGGTGAAATGTATAAGAAAACGACATCGAACAATTTGTTGAGAATTTGATGCTAAAAAACACAAAGCAAAGAAAATTATCAGGTTATTTTCCCAAAACTTAATAAATGTTTTATTTTTGAAAAAAAAAAAAAAAAAAAAATCTTGAAAATTTTGTATTAAATTTTTTTTTTGGGAATGTGTTTTTTTACTGATTTTTATTAAATACATACATATATAGAAAACATGTGTAAATAAAATGTGGACTAATATACTTAATTTTGCTGAATTTTTGTTTGTTTGTTTTTTTTTTTGCTGGATCCTCCAACACGAAATACTTTTATCACAAAAAAGATATTTCAGTCCCCCTCAGTTTCGTTCAATAATTTTCACTGCATGTGTGTGTTAAAAAGTACTAAAATACCTATTTTCCTCTAATGAAACTTACTTTGACTTTTTACCATAAAAAGAAGTTCAAATACCTAAACTTCATTCCTCTTGTGGAAGTACTGAACATAAAATTCATTTTTCCATTTTTTCCCTCTTTACCTATAAACCAGAAAACATCTTTTCCCCTCAGATACCAGGTGTATGCATAAGTATTTTCTGTTTTGACTAAAAGACGTCGCCAGCGAAAAGTATGCAACGTATTAATTTGATACATACGTCATTTTGTTCGTCTAACATTAAACTACAAACACATTCAAGTTGAGACTGCCAAAAACTAACGTCTTCGTTTTATCGTTCAATGATCATATAAAATGTTAAGCCTGAAAAAGATCATTTGCGCACGCATTGCTTTTCTTATTTAATCAAAAGAAAAATGCAGTTGAAAGTCATCGTTTACTGGTAGAAACATGGTGAACACGCTCCATCGATTAGAGTATGTGAGACATGGTTTCGACAACTTAAAAGGGGTGATTTCAATGTGAAAGACTGAGAGGTGTGGTAGGCCACAAAAGTGCGAAAACGGGCAATTACAGGAGTTATTGGATGATGACCCAACTCAAACTCAACAGCAATTGGCAAAAAGTATTAAATGTGTCACAAGAAACAATCAGCAGACGTTTATGAGCAACGGGGAAGACCACTAAATTGGGTAAATGGATCCCACACGATTTGGATGAACGTCAAATGGAAAATCACAAAGTGACTTGTGAAATGCTGCTTCAACGCCGTTAAAGAAAATCATTTTTGTATTCAGTTGTGACGGGTGACTAAAGACGAATTTATTTTGAAAACTCCAAGTGGAAAAAACCATGGCTTTCACCTGGCGCAGCTGATTCTTCAACGCCAAGGCCAAATCACTTCGGCCAGAAGACCATGCTTTATGTCTGGTGGGACCAGAGCGATATTGTATATTATGAACTCTTGAAGCCTGGCGAGACCACACTTTGATCGAAAGACGACCGTTTTTCTGGCATGGTATTCATAAATTACCTGAAAGATGGGTGAATTGTGTAGAAGCCGATGGCCAATATTTTGAATAAAAAAATTAATTTCCCTAGAAAATTACGCGTTTCCAAAACAACCGGAAAAAACGTATGCATACACCTGGTATAGGTTTTGAAATTCAGAAAAACTTTTGTGACGGGCGACTAAAAACGAATTTATTTTGAAAACTCGAAGTGGAAAAAGCCATGTCTTTCACCTGGCGCAGCTGATTCTTCAACGCCAAGGCCAAATCGCTTCGGCCAGAAGATCATGCTTTGTGTCTGGTGGGACCAGAGCGGTATTGTGCATTATGAACTCTTGAAGCCTGGCGAGACCACGCTTTGATCGAAAGACGACCGAAATGGGCCACAAGACATGGCAAAGTGATTTTGTAACACGATAATGCACCGTCTCACACAGCAAAACCAGTGAAATACACCTTGAAATCGTTTGGATATGGCACATATATCTTCAACCGCTGTACTCCCCAAACCTGGCCCCATCTGAATTTTACATCTTCGCATCAATGGGACACACACTCGTACAGCAGCACTTCAGCAATTTCGAAGAAGTTGGAAAATGGCTCGACGAATGGTTTGCCGCAAACGACAAGCAGTTTTTCGGGCGAATTGTGTAGAAGCCGATGGCCAATATTTTGAATAAAAAAATTAATTTCCTTTGAAAATTATACGTTTCAAAAACAACCGGAAAAAACTTATGCATACACCTGGTATAGGTTTGAAATTCTGAAAAACATTTTTTCGATTCTCTCGAATGTCCATTCACTAAAAGTCTGTTTTAAGTGAAGATTTCAACATTTTATTTTTGAATTTATAGAAGTTCTTTGATGATTGAGAAAACTTATTATAATTATTTATATAATATCAGCACATCAAATTGAATATAAATTACATAGTTAAATGTACACTTTAGAAGCAAATCAAATTTTATAGAGATAAAATGGTTTCTAATTTAAAGTTAATCTGAAGATATTGCTATATTCAATAAGTCCGGCCGAACAGTATTTAAGTTAACAATAAGTTAAGTAACTAAATTAAGAACTATATAATCGAGAATAGTTACCCAATTCAAAAGATTAAAGTCGAAAAAAAAATTCTTTTGAAAGCTGAAACATGTGCTCGAACTTTCAAACTAAAAATCGTAAAATGACTTTTGAAACAGGAAACTCATACTCATTAAAACCTGAATTCCCTTGTAAAAAAGGTATGAGAATACGAAAGAAAAAAATCTCAACAATATCAACGACGGCTAAAATCTGAAAAGAGTCGTTTACCAAATTACCTTTCTTTTGTAGTGGCGTTTATTATTTTTTTTACTTAACTCGGTAACAGCTATCTTACGAAGTTCTTACTAGATTTCAAGAGAAAAAAATTAACTAAAATTGTCGCCTAAAATAATGGATGTTGCGAACGAATATTTATTTTTATCTATTTCCTGAAGAAAAGTCACACCTCTTGGGTAAAATGTACTTCTAATTATAACTCCTTTATGGTAATCCTTTGTTGGAATGTACTATATACTATAACTGCATTGAATGGATCTTTATTTTAGAACGTTTGTACATTACTTAATAATAAAGAGGTTGAAGGAATATCTAAAAGCTTTTATTCAATGTTGTGGGGAGATTGTAAAAATAATTAAATCTAGTTATATAACAAAGATGAACCGTGGGAGTTTTTCTTAAGAAAGTTGCATATTGATTTTAGGAATTATGCTAACTATACAAGCATCACACTTAATTTGCATGCATCTTAGATAAGTTTAAAAAGTTATTATTTCCAAGTTTAAAAAGTTATGTGTGATAATACAAACCTTTTTATTAAATTGCAAAAATGATTCAATTGATATAATAAATAAAACCTACTAAATGAAAGGGTATAGATATTCGTATAGTTTGCTTATAGCCATTAAAAAGATGGTGATTTATCCAAGCTCAAAATAATGTGTGTGTGATTGTACACTGGTTAACATAAGTTATAGAAAAATAACAAAAAATAACTCAAAAAGTTATGCGTAGAGTTTAATGAAACGTATACATATCAGTGGTTGCCAAACTTTTTCACCTCACGGACCAGTAAATTTATAATTTAAATCCCGTGCGGGCTACTAATAAGAATTTTTAAGTATTAAATATATTTATAAAAAAAAATTGTGATCTAAGAACACATAAAATGTCTCTGGTTAATAAAATGAAACTATTAATTTTAACCAAATTATGAAAGTTTTATTAATAAACCATAATAAAATAAACAAACCTAACAAAAAATTCAAAAACAAACAATTAAAAAATGGTTTAAATATTTCGAAATTTTAGCATTATATACCTTCCTAGTGTGATGGGCGTTTCTGCTTACTTGAAATAAGATTATGGATCTTTGGATCCAATGTTGCCACTGCAAGGCGGAGAACTGCATTTATATTTCAAGGTGAGATCAGTACCGTGTTTCGATGGCTGTGACAAATAAAAAGGCATTTTCACATGAATATGTTATGGAGAATGAATCAGAATTTTCATCACCTGTTCTCTAACAAAGGGTATTCACTTTTTATAGCAAGCCAAAACTGAGATCTTGATAAGGATGGATAAAATTTAAATTTGTGAGTTTTGTCGGATCATAAGTCGATGAGGCTTTCTTTTAGATGCATGTTTAAATTATTATCCTGAATTTTTGTTGTGAATTTTCGCGATGAGTAAATATTCTCCATATTTTTCTGGGGCCCAGCAAAATTTTCTCGTGGACCACCACTTTGGCAACCTCAGATGCATATCATGCAACACACAGGAAAGTGTAAATAACATAAAAAGAAATCATTAGACAATTATGGTGTTATAGAAATCAGCATATGTATACAATCAACAAATCAAACGTGTCAGTTTAGTATAGGAAAAGTACTTTAGTATGAGATATGATTCCCTCGAGAAACAATATAACGATGTGTGTGATGCTCTCAATTATATGGTCTATTAATTCTGTAAGAAGGGCGAGCCATTGCTTTTCCAAGGCAGTTGAAAGTGTGACTAGGGTCCAAGGAGGGGGATTGGGAGCAGCTGCACGTCTTCCTAGAGCCTCCTATGCATGCTCGATAGGGTTAAGGTCCGGTGATCGAGCTGCCCACTGCATGTGTAGAATTGCTTCCTGCTTAAGATAAGCATCCACGATGCGAGGCCTATGTGATCTCACATTATCATCCAGCAACACGGAAGCATCACCTATTGCCCCTCATAAGGGCGTACGTAAGCATCCAGGTTGCCATAACTCTGTAGGTATGCGCATTGACATTTCCAAGGGAAAAGAGATGGAAGTTCTTTGCTCCCAACCAAAGAGATACCACCCCAAACACAGACGCCTCCTGATACGTATGCATCTCTTTCATGGATGTGTCATGGATAAGAACGAGGAAAATCCTTAGGAGGTTGACACGGTAGCATTCTTAAACTTATTCTATTCTTTTAAATAGAATGCACACAAATTGTCAGGCTTCAAAAAAAATCTTTCATAGTAAAAAAAATACCGAATAACAAGCTTACACATCTGTAGTGTTGAAGATGTCAAAGTATCACAAAGGAATTCAATTTATATGTCCAGGAATGCGGAAGAAAGGGAAAAAATATGTTTCAGAGATGAAAAGTCACAAAATCAAGTTAAGAACGATTCGCTGAAAGACTTTATCAGAATACATTGGAAAACGGAATGGGAAATATGCCAAAAATATATTATCGAATAATTTTTTTTATCATGTTTGGAAAACGATTTCCATGAGAGCAAAATATACAAATATATTGGATACATTTACAACATTTTTAGACACGTGACTAAATTATGTATCAGATGTGACATTTAATTAATTTTGTTTAAATATTACATTCAAACATTTAAAAAAATCAATTTTAACACAATCCCAATTATAATACTGAATTCAATGATGCATATTATAAAATACTAGCTGCCCCAAATGCAGCACCCCATAACGGACGCTTTCAATAAACCTGAAATTTACACCACGCTCAGATTATTTTCACATTGCAGTGCACTTGCAAGTTATGCATGCCAGTATCGTTACGTGTAAACGTTACGTAATATAATAACTTTTTTATGAACAAGATTGCATTTTCCCTCTGATTTCCTTTCCCGGTTCAAGCTTTAGCATGACTCGTCAAATATAGAAGTCAATTAAGTTCATTTTTAACTTCATTGAGAACTCATGCATGACAGCAACGATCAAAATTATTCATTGCTCACCATTTTGCTTTACTGCCTTGATTTTTACCATTCGCCTAATTTGTCGTCCATCAAAAACAAAGATTTTCTAATGTATACCAGCAGCCATTACTGTGCGGAAGCAATATTGACAAAGATTCACAAGGATTTATACAGTAATACCTCGACTTGCGCGAATTCGGAGACGCTATTTTCAAATCTCATCGATTCGCGCGCGTGCGCGCGCGTCTCTCCCCCCCTTCATTTCTGAACCTCAGGTGGAATCAGTGCCAGAGTCTGATAAAATTGGTAATTTGATTGAAGAAACTGTCAATCTTATATAAATTTAGGAGTGCATAGTCATGACGTTCAAGAACTGCTGGATTCCCACTATCAGGAGCTGACAATGGATGAGCTCATATAATTGCATGAGCAATAGCATGATATTGAAGAGCTTGAGTCATTAGACCAAGTTCAATCAGAAGATCCAATGACAGTTGGGAATGTGACTGAAAACTTCAGTTTAATTGAAGAAGAGTTACAAATTTTAGAAAATTTCTGATCCAAATAAGAGTGTATTTCTTCAACAAAACAAGGAATAGAAGTTATCAGCATGCTAGGCACGGAATTTTGGGGAAGAACAAAACATCTTTGAGAAGGCAGACTACTTGTTAATTTTTTTAACCTTCTACATCAAAATAACTTCGCTGTGGGATTTTATATTTGTGTTATGTAAGATTTCATTAAACATTTTTTTTTGTTCAAAATTATAATTTCCTTTCGTCTAAGGTCCTAACTACAAATAATTTCTATATATTTATGTGCGACGGTGTCTTGAGATAATGATGAAATTTTGAACGAAAGAAAACATATAGTAGCCAAGTTTAACTAACAATTAATTTATTATGATAAGGAAAATTAAGAATCTGGCTATTTATAGCTTTTAATTACTTACAAAAAGAGAAATAAAAGACAGTTCGAATAGAGATCAGATTTTAACTGTGAGATGGGGACGCCAAACATCGCTACGCCTAAAGAAGGGGTCTGCTTTACTTTACCGAAATAAATTCGCTAAGAGGACGTCGACTTAAAGTGTTCATAGTCGATGAAGAAGTGAAAAGTGATCTCACGCTCAGGGACCATATGCGTCTGACGTCATCGCACCGAATTCTTTGATTAGACATTGAAATCCCTCTCGATTCGATTTAGTTTGTTTGGCGTCGTCATCCCTTAAGGCCGTATCAAACGTACATTTTCCATGCAAATTTTCGTCCACTTTTTGGCCTAATCTGCGCGGGAAGCGTTGGCGTAAGCAAAACGACATGCTCTGACGTCAGCTGCGCTCTATCTCCACATTGAAAAATTACTGGCCAATTTTCCTGCTTCGGAAACCGAACATGCAAAGTTATTCCTTTTATTTCGTTCACGCTTTTGTTGATAGGTGTAAACAGAAATGGAGCACAATCCTATTTAAAATATTATACGCCTTTAAAATACACTCTGTCGCAAAAATATATGCACCCAGAAGAAATCAAGCTACAATCACGAAACTCGGCAAGAATGTAGTCTGGTAAGAGATATGCAAATGATTAAAATTTCGAAGCCAATGAGACAAGGCTAAGTGTGCTATGCGCATATTAGTTGCGCAACTGGGAGAGTTTAAAAGCATGAGTACGAGCGCCGTACGGCTATCCAAACGAATCTGATGACTTTGATAGACGATATTGAGACTTAGGATGCCTCTAAGACGTAACCGGCGGCAGTACGAGCAGCTGACGGACTTTGAAAGGGGCCGTATAATAAGCCTCAGAGAAGCAGGTTGGTCGAATAGAACGTATCGGCCGCCACCTCGGTCGGAGCGATATGGTAGTTGCTCGGTGTTGGCAACAGTGGATCACAGAAGGTAGAGTGTACCGTCGCGGAGGGTCAAGACGTCCCAGGAACACAAATGATCGCGAGGATCGTGCAATCAGAAGAGTGGCCACTTCGGCACCAACAACGTCGCTAGCATCGATTCAACGCCACTTACCTCCTTCCAGACATCCAGTGCCATCAAGAGAAACCATAAGGAGACGACTGACGAAACCATAAGGAGACGAAGTTGGCTTGAGGAGCCGACGTCCGCTAAGACGCTTACCACTGACCCCACATCATAGGCAGTGTCGACTGGATTTTTGCCGACCTCGGGCAACTTGGAGTGTGACAGACTGGAGACGTGTCATCTTCAGTGATGAATCCCGATTCAGTCTCAGTGCTGATGACCACCGCACACGTGTCTGGAGGCGCAGCGGCCAGCGGTCCGATCCGGCATTTATTGTCGAGCGGCATACAGCAATTTCACAAGGTGTGACAGTGTGGGGAGCAATTTCTTGGGACACACGATCATCTTTAGTGGTCCTTCAAGGCACTTTGACAGCTCGCAGATACGTGGACGATATTTTAACGCCAATTGTGTTACCCATGCTATCAAGTCGCCCAGGTGCCATTTATCAACAAGATAATGCTCGTCCACATACTGCGCGACTCTCCCAACAATGTCTTCAAGGATATGACGTCCTACCATGGCCTGCCAAGTCACCAGATCTTTCGCCAATAGAGCATGTCTGCGACGTGCTGGAAGGCAACTGCAGCCGTCCCGAGATACAGGAGAATTAACTGCACAGATGCAAAGACTATGGCAGGATCTTCCACAGGGGGTCATAAGTGATCTAATTAAATCGATGCCACGCCGAATTTCGGCTTGTATAGCTGCCAGAGGTGGCTTTTACTACTTACTGATTTTTAACCTTTTGCAAGCTGTAACCGCTTAATAAAATGATATTTTGTTATGAATTTTTAATCATTTGTTTATTTTCATATACACTACATGCATACCAAATTTCGTGAATGTAGCTCAATTTCTTCTGGGTGCATATATTTTTTGCGACAGAGTGTATTATACACCTATAAAATATCATACGGCATATCTGATATGTTAGATGAAACTGAAGCCGCCATCTTGTTTATGACGTAGGGCGCCGAAGAACCCCATTGCCTGGAATTTCAAGCAACTTTTATTTGGAACAACTTTTTGAGATCACTAGCAAAAAGTTGTTCTTAAGCCGTTGTTATGGCAACTGAGTAAAAATTTCATGAATTGGATGAAAAATTGCCTTAAACGTAAACGTGTACGTGTGATACGGCTTTTATATTATCTTTTTCTCGAAAAATGTATGGAAAATTTAAAACCTATTTAATGTGCGATTTTCTACATTTATATGCAAAATTGTACCCCGACTTATGTGGATTCGAACTACGTGGTAATCACTCGGTTCAACTTATCACTTGTTTGAAATATTACTGTATTCGAAACCTCATTCTTTTAATGCGAAATCATAACGTAATAGCTATTGACACACACAGCCAGATTTCTTCACGTTCCTAAGTGGAACGGAAGTTATTTCATCATTTCGCTTTTTTTTCCGTGTTATGTGTCCCAAACATTTGTCATTGATATTCTTGTCATTCATACAGTTGATTTCTAGATGGTCAAAAATGTGTGCATGTTTGAGTTATTTTGTCGCAGCTGTTATGAATCAATTGTAGAATAAACAGTACTTTAAACAGCTATTTTTAAATCTAATCTACTTTCTTTTCATTCCATTCGCACGCGAAATCAGTTATTTAAAAACCAAATAATATATTTCCAACCGAGTTGAATACTGAATTACATTACGAAAAAATGAATAGACGATAAATAAAAAAATTAACTCTCGAGCGCTGTATTGACGTTCCCCACATGTGTTTCTTTTACTATAATAGCATCATCATTCAGTTTTCTGTTTTATTAATAAACGCAATATGATTGATTCATCACCAAAGGGTGCTGTCATCGTTTGCTGATTGTAACGTGATTATTGAGTAAACAATAACAGCTAATCGTATCTGATCGGTGTTTCTTTATGTCTGCAAAATTAAAATTCCTTGAATTCGAAATGCTCAGAAAATATTTTAGTCTTTTTTTAAAACTTGAAATACCGTCACCGTGTTTGATAAGAACAAAAAATATTGAAAATAAAATAATGGTATTTACGTATTATCGTAACCCATTGGCGACATTATATGAAACGAAGTACATGATTGTCATTTCAGCGCATACGACACATGCGAAATCTGAGTCGCCAACCTGGCGAGTTATCTTGAACGTTGGCAAATGTTGTGATAATACGTAAGTACCGAAATTATTAAGAAGTATTCACATTTCAGTCGAAATGTCTTTTGGAACACGTTTTAATATCTGTGACCCTGAAGACCTATTCCTTCTCTGCAAAATTCTTTGGGCTGATGGTGGCTAAAAAAAAAGATTTTTGTAGGAATTGAATTTGGTTTTAATATCCTTCTATTGGTGAAAGGCTGACACATAAAACATGCTTCTTCAAAATGATCGGAGTGAGTGAATATTAACGTCACAATGATCGGAGTATACTGATGAAAAGTTAGATGGTTTAAAGTTTGTTCTGCCTAAGTTTTGTATCTATTTTTTTTTATAAATATGGATTCTTCAGTGAAAACCGCGGAAAAACTTTTCGTCCTATAGTCATGTTAGCAATTTAATACGCTATAGTATTTCATTTTGTTACATGAAAGTAAAAGCAAATCAGAAGATGTCGCCAAAATACTCAGTCGAATGAAACACGTGGCGTTGAGCGTACTATCATGTGATTATGACGTCAGATGAATCGTTTCCATTCAATATCGTAAAAGTAATATAACTGCAATAAAACTGAAGCAAAAATATTTATGTCAACTATACCTCTTTTAGCACTTGCTTCATTTTAAGGAACTATTACAAATAATATACACATAGTAATCTCTTGGAATTATTATTATGTTCAAAGCTTGTTTAATGAAAATAAGTCTGAGTGATAACGCAATCAGTGTTTTTGAAAACCACTCTATAATTATTATTGAATTATGTATTCATTTTTTATAAATAAAAGAAATTTTTTCAAGCCATTAAAAGTATTTTTTATTTTAAAAATATATATTATTTAAAAAAATTAAATAGCAAAGTTATAAATAAAAGAGATTATTAACTTTATTTAAAAATGATTTTAAAAGATTAACCAAACATCATGTTAATTTAAAAAGAGCTTATTTCTTAACTTTCGACAGAAGTCAATGCTTTTAAAGCTTTCAAAGCCTTACGATGTGTAATAACTTCAGTGTAACTAATGATGGGAAAAAAAGCAATTTAGAAAGAACATGTTTAATTTAAAGTTTCAGAAGAAAAAGTATTTTCGTATTTAGTTTCACGATTTTATTCGACAGAACTTTTCTAAACGAAAATTTTTTGCTTATCTTCTTAAAAAATCTTATTCTAATTTAATTTCTATGCTTCTTAAATGTTCTTTCTGATGAATATTTAATGATGGAAAAAATTGAGAAAAAAATGAAAATATCTTTAGAATTAACATTCTGCATACCTATTCCTTGAAATAAATTTATTTTTTAAAGGTTGGCAACAGCAGTAATGTTAATAGCCTTGCTAAAATGAATATAAGAAATTAGAAACGTTTTTTATTTCTTATTCATCTTGAATATCGCTTAAAAAATTTACATTTAATTGTCATGTCCTTGTTTTTATTGCATGCATTCTCCGAGAAAATAATAAATAATTGCGAATAAAATTAATGGATTTGTTATTACAAATTAAATATTAAAATTTACTTAGCTAATAGTGTTTGGTTAATTTGAACTAAAAACTGATTTAAAAATTAAATGTTTTGTTAAATTTTATTTTTTATCTCGCCCCTTATATTATTTTTAGATGAACAAAACTTTATAACTGTGTTCGAATACAAATGAATTAAAAACCTTTTATATTACAAATAATTTTTTTAAAAAAAAATCGCTTTAATATTAAAAAATAAACACATGATAGTGTGGATTATGCAACATTTAATGTATAATCATTTTCCTAAAACATAATTCTTAAATATGTCTGAAACAATTATGGATACATTTTAAAAAACGGAATATTTTAAGAAAACGTCCATTTTCAAAAAAATGTGTTTGAAATCACCTTTAAATGATTTTTAAAATAATACGTTAACATCTTATCATTCTTCCATTTAAAATGATTACACACAATTAGACATCTATTTAAATCACTTGTCTTAGAATTTTTATTCATATATATTTTTTTTCTTTCCTCTTTAAGTTCAATTTTCGATATCTAAATCAATAAATGTATCAATTGAAATTTCTAGAGTTCGAAAAAAAATTAGTAATGAATGTTATTATATATGCAGGGTGATTTGCTACCAGACCGACAAACTGGTACGGTGTGTAAGGGGCTCATGGATGACTCAGAATCCCATAGGAACATAGGGTCGCAAATGTCGCAGATACGAACTATGGTGTGACGAAGCAGCAAAAGAAGTACAAAAATACCAACGTATTAATGGGGCAGAAAATATTTTATTGAAAAGTTGTACTACAACAGGTGCTCAAAATTACGGCCAGAAGTCGTCTGGTAGGCTTGCCATCGACCCTGCATGGAATTCCTTAAGTTCTGGAAGATTCATGGCATTTCCACGTATGCTCTCAGTAGCTACAGGTATTCGAGCGTTCCCTAAGCATCAAGCGTCACGTACATCAAACTGTGACGGGGCTTTCATCACGTTTTCTTTTAAAAGTCCTCTTGGGGTTCCTTGGGGGCATAATGGCAATTCTTTCCAACCAACTCGAGAAGAAGAACGTGATTAGGCAAATTAGGAATCCTATATATAATAGAAGTTTAGCGTGCACGTAGTGGCTATGTGAGGTATATTTCTATGTGTGGAACTGATTAAGATAGCGTTTCGGAGAATACCAAGTCCGAGAATTAACCTACCCGTACCTGTATATCCAAGCTAAAGGTGGATACGAAAGGATTAGAGCCGGGTAAAAGCCACGTCAGTTAAGATAAAGAAAGTAGCTGTTCACCTAGAATATAGCGGTAAGCGACTCTGATTAAACTATAAGGAAAGTGCGTGTATTAGTGAGATTAGAATTAATCTGTAAAGTTAGATAGAGTGGTCAATTACGCGATTATTTGGTAATACGAGTTGTGTCTTCTCATTCCAGATCTGCTTACTTTGATTATTATTATTGTTGTGTATTGGGATTAAGTTAAGATCTTAATAAACAGATATTAAGATGGATGCTATGTCTGGTTCTTCGTTCTTTCCTACAGAAACAGGTCGCGTAGATAATGTAGAACAGGAGCACCCAAGGGCCGGTGCTTCACAAAACTCTTAATGTGAATCTACAGGAAGTCCATGCAGTTTCAAACACTTGTTATGCAGTACCTCTCAATAAAATGTTTCCGGTCTCATTAATGTGTTAATGTTTAAGTTCTTTTTCTCAGCTTCTTTATACCAAAGATCGTAAGTGCGGATTTTGCAACCCTGCATTCCTATGCGATTCCGAGCCGTTTATGTACCCCCTACACACCCCACCGGTTTGTCGGTCTGGTAGCGAATCC
This sequence comes from Trichonephila clavipes, assembly GCA_019973935.1. Taxonomy (NCBI): domain Eukaryota; kingdom Metazoa; phylum Arthropoda; class Arachnida; order Araneae; family Nephilidae; genus Trichonephila; species Trichonephila clavipes. The sequence goes on along the minus strand of BMAU01016311.1, from coordinate 127,649 downwards.
CCCTGTATATGCAGATACAGAATACAAATATTATTGCTATTTAAAACCATGAGAACGGAGCATTTAGTATCGCAAACATATTACTTTCGAGTCCAACGCCTTAAACAAGTATAAAAAACAAACAAAAAAAAAGAACATCACAAATCATGAGCTACAGAAGTTGTTGATACAATTCCCAAATCAAATGTGTGACGAATCTATACGGCGCTTTTGCACTAATACTCTTAGGCATCTTTTGGGATTGTAAATTCGCGTATATTTCCAACCAGCTCTGAAAGGAGAAAACGAGATATGCAAATGAATTAAGGCATTTAATGAGAGCGTTGTAAGTTAGCAGATAGAAGGCTATTGAGCCATGAGAAATAGTGACGAAGTTAAGAAGATTCAAGTGGATTGCGTGCTTAGAGTCTTACTGTTATTAGTCAGCGAAATACCATTGGAAGGAATGATCTACCTGGAGAGAACGACATTATAGCCAGGTGACCACAAGAGTATCTTATTTATCTGACCACAAGAGTTAATATATAATAAAGTTAGTGTAAAGTTAATGAATGTTAGTAATTGAAGTTGCGTATATTTCTCGGCCCTCTTATTCTGGTAAAACCGTTCGATATTGAGCTTAGTATTTGATTAATATCATATTTTGTGATTTAAATTAATATTAAAGATAAATCCCTTTGACGTAGACATATTGTTTAATATTTGTATTTAGAAGGTTGCTAATTGAATCAATTGAATAAATATAATTTGTTATTATAAAAATGGCGTCTGGTAATTCTTTGCCTCAACTCAATCTTAGTGTCCAGGGAGGAACAGAGGGGGGGTTCTCACAAATGGAAATTGAAGACGAAGAATGGTAAATATACATTTTTCTTTATTACAATTAAGCTATATGTTTGACAAAGGTGGAAGAAATGGAAAAATAATTAGTTCAGATTTGGCAGGGACACAGAATGTATAGAGTTCGGAATCTTCCACATTGGAAGACTCGCTATGCACATTAAAACGAAGTATCGGAAATTAAAAAAAAGTGTGTGTGGCGGAGGTTAATCCCACACAAACAGCTTGACTCAGTGGTACTTTGTGGGCGAAAAGAGTTCAGCACCAATCAGGGAATTCAATAAATAGCTCCATTTTCTCGTTTCAAAATATGAAAACTCACCATTACAGTTCGAAACGGTATATGAAAACCCCAAATTGACCATTTGTAGATTGGCTAGTCGAGTTAGTGGACGACTTATTCGAAATTGTTTGCTACGTATCAGGGATGTGCAGAGTCTATCACGATCGACTGGTGGACCGCAAATGCATTTTGGGGTGACCACCTTTACTAATACCTCAGCCGCGCATGTTAAAAGAAAAATATTTATGGAACACGGACGCCTGCTAGACTGGAAAACCGGGTTTTCACACAGTTGATGCTACTGAGTTAAATTCAGCAAATGATTCGACAAATGCGTAAACGACGCATGAACTTTCAGTGAAAGCGCACGATGACAATACGTTTATTGCCCTTGTATGGGAAATAATCAATCACTGCTATGCCAAACATATAAATGAATTTTTCCCCATACGTCAACTGAAAGGGGGAAATACATGTTGATGATCAGAATAGCATGGAATTGGCTATTGAGGCATCATTCCACACGACGTGCTTCCACTGGATTGGGTTCACGAGTTTATGTCAAGTTGTGAGATGGCGCGGGACTCTGCAGCGTATAAATTAAGTACATACGTCGGTTTTATATTCATTGGTTCACTTTGTTCTCTGCTTGTTGCGTTAAATACTTCCGCTCCTCCACGATCTAACAGTTGCATACACATAGTTGTTCAAACATACAGCTTGACAATTTTGTGTTACTTGTGATTTTTGTAGTAAAAATAGTAATCTGTCACATTTTAAAAGAAGGCGTTAAGAAAAGAAAACATACAATTTTAATACAGAATCCCTGCACTTGCACCATTGGGTGGACCGCAACACTAAAAAAAACATTAGAAGTAGTCCGTATCCTGGAAAAGTTCTCCCTTCCCGGCTATATGTAATTCAATTATCAAGTTAGATCACAGTGCGATTCAAAGACGGGAGAAAACACCTGTTCGTCATAGCACAAATATTCTCTCGTTGGAAGACATCTGACTATTCTGACGAGCAGGAAAACGTTGGAGAGGCGCAAGACAAACAATACAAAGGCGTTTCGTGAGCAACTGGGCATTATTCTGTTAAAATGCAAGTCCAGGGTTCCGTGAAAGGAAGGACAGCTTAAAGGCATGTAGACTCTAGTCGTAGAATCCCTACTGCGCTCTTGATATACTACTGTCAACAATTAAAAAGGTGCATCTATAAAAAGAAATGACATATTGTACCATAAATCCTGGTAGTCGAGCTGTGTAGTGGACGATAGTCAGATGAGTATATCCCAGTGCTCTCCTAGATATTTTCAGACATGCTTCCGCTGCATATCAGTGCTGAATTTGAAATGGGGCTTATAGCTAAAAACAATCCTACTCCAGTTAGTGAAATTTCACTTTGAATTACTACTGCAATCGTCCCTAGCTTTGAACAACATTGAGGACTAGTCCGCGTAATGGCATATTCTCCCGTTGGCTGAGAAGTCCATTGATGGTCCCTGCAGTTACTGGTGTCCCAGTTATACGTTTGATTATTGATCAGAAGACATCAGGAGTTGCGAGAGCCAACAGATGATTCGCTCGTTGCTCCCTGTTGAAAGCTGGTACCTCTTTGACGCTCTGTACAACCCATAATCCACCTATTTCAGCCAACATCGTTGAATATTAGCACCATTTTGTCCTAAATGTTGAATGATGCCACGCATTGACACTTTGCTTCTTTAAGACCAGAGGCAAATCTTCTGTAGAATGATATCAGCTCAAACTGTTTGATCCTATTTGTGCAAAGTATTGGAACAGTCTACGTTAATTGACAGAACTACCTTCTCTAGAAAGTTACGCTTTAGTATTAGCATATATCCTCTGTTTTATACACCATCCATAAACTTTTTTGCAATGCGTTAAAACTCTATCTGGTTAGCCATTTGCTGGCAGAATTTAACAATGTGCATATTCCATCGTAAGGTATGTTCATAATGCATCTCTTCCCATTATATTGTGCATTTTTTAAGTTAGGGATTAAACTTAATTGCTTTATAAAAGAGAAAAATGCTAATTTAGAGTGAACAGTATAAACATTAAAATAAAAGCAGAAAAAAAACATCAGCAAAATATTGAGAAATTCTTCTCAAAAAGAGATAAGAACATTCCCCTTTTTAAAAAAAATGGTATTATATTTGAAGTGGCAATTATATATATATATGCAATTAATGATGTCTCTTTACACACAAAAAGTATCTTCTTTGCAACAAAAATTTATTTTTCTACTTCTTTTATTTATGTTTAATATCGGCTTTTATGTTGAGTTCATTAAAAAGGATTTTCCTATGGAAAAAAACCTATGAAATGCTTGTTTATTATTTTTGTATTTAGGTTTCTAAAACACTTCTTTATTGTTCAATATGTACATCATTTTTTTTAATGAATATTTTCCTTTTTATTTATAAGATTTAGTTAAAGATTTAAAAGAGAGTTTTCTTTTAAGTATGTCAATCAGAGTATTTTTTTTCTCCACTTACGGTAAAAAAAATATCACGAATACGTTTTCTTAACTTTTTTTATCATAGAATTTCATTCTTTCAAATTAAAATACTCCAGGGTAAGGACTTCTTCTAATGTTTTTAAGGTATTGCCATCGACCTAATGGTATAGATGTGGCCATTTTGTTTTGAAATTCTATGTTTCCTTTTCTTAACACTTGTTTTCGATATTGTACCCTTCTTTTAAATGTGACAAATTGCTTTTTACTGTAAAAACACAAGTGACACAAAATTATCAAATTGTATGTTTTAACAACTATGTGTGCGACTGTTAGACCCTGGAGGGCGGATGTATATTTAATGCAGCAGAAGAGAACATACGTGAATCGATGTATCTGAAACCTATGTATGTACTTAATTTGTTTGCTAACAAGTCCCGTGCCCTCGTGGAACAGGAGATCAACACGTGAACCCAATCCCAGGGAAACGCACGGTGTAGGATGATGTTTCAATAGCCAATCCCGTGCTATAACGGGAAGAGTTGATTATTAACATATATTTCCCCCTTCAGTCGGCGTGAGGAGAAAATTTCATTTATTACGGCTGGCATCACAGTAATCCCTTTTTTACCCAACAGCGGCAGTGAACGTATTAAGCGTCATCATGCGCTTCCAATGAAGGTACGTTTGTCCGCTTTTTGTTCTACATATCTAAGTAAAATTTTTTCTTCATATGAAAAATGTTTCGAGTCCAAAAAAATTATTTTACGACTGAGTTCTCAGAATCGTCTCAAATTGAAAGGAACACATAATACTACTGATTTTGCGATATGAAAGTAGAATGATACAAACACTAAGTTCGCATTAAAATTTTTTATTTGTCTTTTTGCATAACTATATAAAAGGAAAGTACTTTTATTTTATGTTGTATATTTCTTATTTTAATAAATACGTTTAAAAATACATTGAATACAATTTTAATTCTTTTTTTTTTGAAGAAACAGTTATGTTTCATGATGTTTATTTTATGTTAAGAAATACGAGGGATGATCAGAAGAAAGGGTTACAAGCTGCAGCATTTGAAAATTACATATTGTGGAGAAATTTTGTTTCCCCAGAGTGACGATAAATGGTGCTACTTGTCATACAACGGGCTTGCGGGTAAGTAGTGAAAGTTCCCAGACGGCTCAGGATAATTGAAATGACAAGATGCTCAGAAATAGGTCTCGTTTGAAAGTTCGATTTTTATGAGCAAAAAATGCGTCCATAACTAACATTCACAGTGAAATCATGGGAGTTTATGGTGCAGAAGAAACGAGCCGGTAGTATGTAACGAAATAGTGCCACTCTTTTCAATCCGGCAGACAGGATGTCGAAAACCGCACTATGGCAGGGAGCGGCTGGCCAAGTTCTTCAAGGCAAGAATTGAAGAAATGATTCAAAATAATCGACGGGTAACTAACTCTGCATGAAATTTCGTCAGAACTTGGACTTCGCTATGGTAGCGTGGGTTATGTCGTCTCTGATGTGCTGCGATATTCCAAGACAGTGCTGTGAAAACTGACAATGGACAGGGGCCTTATTTCTATCAATACGGGTTAAACAAGTTAGTTCTGCGTTCTGACAAATGCCTAAGTAGACCTGGTGATTAAGGTGAAATGTGATAAGCCCGTATGCCTCGTAATTCCCTTTTGTATTTTCAGTCTGTTGTTAATAAATATTTCTTTATTCGAAGTGTAACTTTTTTTTATCATCCCTCGTATCTTTAAGGCCGGGATGGGCATTAAGTCGATGGCAATCGACCGGTGGACCACCAAGACATTTTAGGGTGACCGCCTTCACATGAAACGTTAGACACGCTTACTAAAAGAAACACAGGAGGGTATCAAGATAATGGAAACACCCGTGATAATATGAAGTCTAAGTCTTTTATGAGACTATAGCTACGAGAACTAATTTTAAGTGAAAATTATTTATTTTTTGATGTTTTGATGTATTGTGAATTTTTTGAAAATACATCATTTGATATTATTAAATTTATGGGTATAGTTATATTATATTTGTATTTGGCGTTGTATTTAACACGTAGTTTTAAAAGAATAAGTTTTTCTACTGTAGTTATGAAGGTAAATACACATATTCTGTACTTATTATTGTTAAAAGCCAAATATTGTTGAGCTTTTTTCCCTTTTTTTTTTGCTCATCACACCTACGTCACAATATGGATCGCAATACCTTGAACAAATTAAAAGTAGACCGTGCCATGTAAAAGTCTGCCCACCCCTGCTTTAAGGTATCCGACTACGTTCGGAACCGTGATTTTCAAAAGTACATAAATGGATAATTTTCATGATATTTAGCGTCACTTAGATTAGAATATATGCATAAAATTGTTTTAAGGACATTTTGACAAAAAAATTTATTTTAATACAATATTTTAGCAAAAAATTAACTTAGAATAATCTTTTTTTTCCAAATGTTCTCCTTTTGTGAAAAATGATTCTATTAGAATAATATTTTGTCTGTATATAGCTCAGACCTTTGTTCAGAGGCTCAACTAGAAATTTTGAAACATATAACTTAGAAGTGGGTTTATTCATATATTACGACAACAGAGGGGAGCAATTTTAAGAAAAAAACGCGAAAAATTATTTCAATGGGTGGTAACTCTGAAAATAATGTGAATTTTTCAAAAATTCTAATTGAGCCTTTGTAGACGGGTCTGAGTTCTATACAGGCAAAATATTATTATAAGAGAACCATTTTTCACAAAAGGAGAACATTTGGAAAAAATATTATTCTAAGTTAATTTTTTGCCAAAATATTATACTTAAATAATTTTTTTGTCAAAATGTCCTTAAAACAATTTTATGCATGTATTCTAATCTGAGTGACACTAGATTTCATGAAAAATATCCATTTATACGCTTTTTTAAAATTACGGTTCCGATCGTAGTCAGATACCTTAAAGGATGCAAACTTAATTAATAACAAAGCTGTAAATGTTTATTATTGGCCTCTAACTCTGCACGCATTATCGCGGGAATCGAATTTTAAAACAATGTCTTACTCTGAGACTTTCTGAATCATATTTGTAGATTCGTTTGGCGCGCCACAGCTAAAAGGTTGCAGACCCCGGATGTAGTGTATTTTACTTTTCTTAATTAACTACTCTTTACGAGAAAAATTTTGCAATTTTTTATTTTTCTGTTTGTAAATTTACTTCAGCAACTGCACATAGATGTAATATCTGCATATTTTAATTAAGTTCTGTGTTTTAATTTTCAATTCTTGGGAGACATCTCACGACTTTTGTTTTATGAAACATTTATATTATGAGTAATTTTCGTTTTCCAGAGATGTATATTTCTTTTTCCTTTATATCATATTATACATAACTCTACTTCTTCATTTTTCTTTTATTTAAGAAAGGTTATAAATGAATAAATAATGAAACACAATAAAAATATAGACGGAACATTCTGTTGATTTATTTTCTATTCAATTATTTTTCTAACATTCTTTATAGAATCTAAGAGAAGAATTCAGCTTGATTGATAATAGGTGTTTTCCCGCAACAACCCTTGTGAGGTTTTTAATTGGAATATTTTCTTTTATTCAATTTTCCAAATATTTATTTCCTTACTTTATTGAACTTTTCTTTCAAATTTCTCATTATGAACTTGACTGTGCACACTTATTTTTCTTCTCGATCTAAAGTAATATCATGTAAAACAAATCTTTCATCTAAGCGTTGCAAGTAAACTCTCAGAGGAAAAGCAAATTCATTTTTGCAAAAATTGAAAATTTATATTTAAACCACTGTCAACTCGAATTAATTTCTCAGAAAAATTAATTATGTAAAATTTTTTTACGATAAGTTGTTTAAAGCTTATTTTCGTTTGCAGTTTTCTGTCAAGAGTAAGTATGAATTATATGATGTAATTCATTTAATAAGACAGCGCTTACAGTTTTATTTTTACATATTTTGCATTCAAGCTTCTGTCTGTTTTTAAAACTGTTCGTAAACATAAAAAATATTATTACAAGAGCACCGGATGTACAAAAAATAATTGCATTTATTTTTTAATTATTCATTATCATACAAGTTATTTTGCTACAAATATATCAACACTGATTTTATTAACTGTATTATAGATGTGCTTGGATAAAGATAAGGTAACCATTTTTTACAATGAAAAGGAGGACGAAAAATTAAAGAAAAATTCAAAACTTAAATATATGAAACGTTCAATTAATTCAAACACAGAGACTCTAATTACGCTTACAATCTTTATAATTATTATCTTAAAACATTTTTTTCCCATTGAATGAATTTTTTTGTCAATATATCATTTTCTAATATATCGGAAAGTTCGGGCAAAAAATATCCTTCATACTGCACTTTGTGGTAAGCACTGTAGCTAAAATATTAACAATCAATTTTGATGTCTCACTAGTCGCTTCACAAAAATCATTACCAACTGAAAAAAAACTCTTTTCAACTGGTACATTAGTTCCAGGGCAGCACAACGTAAATTTAACAAAAACTATTACATTTTCATATGAATGTGTTCATTTTTGAAATGGTTTAAGTAATTTCACCCATATTTTCCCAATTTCTCAGAATGCTGATTTACCAATTATTCTAATTTATTAGAATTTAACTATACATTCAGTCTTCTTTCTACTTCAAACAGAAAATTGTCATTAATTTTAATATCAGACATTTCTTTCGATAAAAACTAGACGTCATTTTCTATATCTGCCCACTTTACTTGGGACCAAGTCAAAAAATCCCATTAAAAATTGTTTTTTCCTGTGTTATTTGTTTTAGACCATTCTCCGACATTTCGTAAGCATGTTTGGTTCATCTCTGAATACAGAGATTAACAGATCAGTTTTAAAATATTGGAAAGGTGGACACTTTTCGAGGAAGGAGAGAACCTATAAAAGGAGGACTGTCCTCCCTAAAATAGGATGATTGGTCACCTTACTAAAGAAATATGAATAGAATGAATAGAGATTTTTAAAAACATACATCAATGGAAGACTTATTTAAGCAGGATATTTGCTTAAAAACAATACTAATGTTAATGTACTTTCTAAAAACAAATTTTAAAAAAAAACTAATCATCATTAAAATTTTAAGAGTGGAAACCCAAAAATGATTGTGTTTTTTTTCACTCTAGTAGAACTCATTTAAAAGAAATTACGGCTTGTAAGAAAATTTTTCACAATCACACTCGAATCATTGCTCTCATCATTTCTACACATATCATATATAATTTTATTTAATTCATCATAAGAACCGTTTTACGAAAAAGCACAGGTCCTTCAAATACAAGAAGAAAATAGAAGGGCAACGTTAGGGGAAAAATTTCATCAGAAATGTGCTTTTTTTTAACTTAAATTTTAAAAAATTGTCTTGAAGGTATTTGACTACATTCGGAACCATGATTTTGCAAAAGCGTATAACTGTAAAATATTTATAGTATTTAGTGTCACATAGATTAGAAAATGTATATAAAATTGTTTTAAGAATATTATAAAAATAAAAAATTACGTAAGTACAATATTTTGACAAAAAATGAACATAGAATGACACATTTTCAAAACATTCTCCTTTTGAGAAAAATGCCTCTATTATAATAATATTTTGCCTGCATATAGCCCAGACCTCTGTAAAGAGGCCCAACAAGAATTTTTGAAATATATAACTTAGAAGTGGGTTTATCCATGTTTTACAACAACAGAGGGGAGAGATTTTAAGATAAAAACGCCGATATTTATTTCAAATGATAGTAACTCTGAAAATAAGGTGAAATTTTCAAAAAAAAATAGTTCAGACTCCCTGGAGAAGTCTTTACTTCATATAAACAAAATATTTTATTATTTTATACAGAAGCATTTTTTATATAAACGAAGAACATTTTGAAAAAAAGGTTATTTTAAGTTACTTTTTTGCCAAAATATTGTGTTTAAATATAATTTTTTTTGTCAAAATGTCCGTAAAACAATTTTATACAAGTATACTAATCTAAGTAACACTAAATAGCATAAAAATTATCTATTTATGCACTTTTTTTAATATTCCGGTTCCGAACTTAGTCGGATACCTTAAAGCACATAAATACAAGACAAAATTAGCACCCAAAAATATTTGTCTGAAATAGAAAATTATTTTTTTAGTATTGAAAAAGAAATCCGAAATTTCTTATATATTGATAAGAACTTAGATAAAAGACATTTGAATGTGTCGGTAGAATCGCGTGAAATAACAAACTTTAAAACTATAGGTTTTATGGTATATATTCCACTATAAAACATGGTGTGTACCATTAAAACTAAACAGAGTTTTAAGTCAATGAAACTGAGTGTCATAAGTCTTTTGCCTACAACCCCTTAAAATATGCATTTTATTTTCATATGTTTCGTACATTCATGAAATAAAAATGGTTTTGAAAAAAATAATAACTCAAGTACAGGAACTTTTGCTCAACTTAAGCCTTACCAATCAATTCCTTTTTGTGAAAAAAAGAGTGTTTTTTTTCCAGGTATAGAAGTTTAAGTTGGCATTACTTTCCAAGATGGTGACCGATTTAACAGCTGTCAAGTGATTTATTCTCAGTTTGGTTTGGCAATTCATCAAAACGTTCATCAAGCAAGGCGTAGATTCGTCGAATGGGCCCAAAACGAGATTGCCGTTGTTCCCGATTTTCATAAGCGAATTTTATTTAGCGATGAAGCGCACTTCTGGTTGAATGGCTACGTCAACAAACAAAACTGCCGCATTTGGAGTGAAGCTAATCCACATGTGTATGTCGAAACACCATTACATCCAGAAAAACTGACTGTTTGGTGCGCTTTATGGGCTGGTGGAATCCTTCTTCAAAAACGATGAAGGCCACAACGTTACAGTCAATGGTGATCGGGATAGAGCCATGATTACTAACTTTTTCATTCCTGAATTGAACAATCATGATGCCCAGGAGCTGTGGTTCCATCAAGACGGCACAACATGTCACACAGCTCGTGCCACAATCGATTTATTGAAAGACACGTTTGGTGACCGCCTAATTTCACGTTTTGGACCTGTGAATTGGCCTCCAAGATCTTGTGATTTAACACCGCTAGACTATTTTCTGTGGGGCTATGTAAAGTCATTGGTCTATGCGGATAAGCCACAAACGCTGGACCATTTGGAAAACAACATTCGCCGTGTTATTGTCGATATACGGCCACAAATGTTGGAAAAAGTCATCGAAAATTGGACGTCTAGATTGGACTACATCCGAGCCAGCCGTGGCAGTCCTATGCCAGAAATCATATTTAAAATGTAATGCCACAAGATTATCTTTCGAATAAAAAAATTCATGTCAATCGAATAATACATCGTTGTTTTATTGCAATTTAAAGTTATATACCTCTAAAAAAACACCCTTTACTTCTAATTATAAAGGATACGCCATCTAACATTTTAGTTCTTGTAGACCATATTTTATTTTTGGTTCTTTTTAAGCTTAAAAATGGAGTACAAAGTTGTATTTCCTTGCTAAAATTGTTTAGTTGATATTTGAAGTTTTCGCCTGTATTTATAATTTAAAGAATACCATAAACTATTTTCGTGATTTGAAGGTGGTGCTTGCGCTTTGAATGCATGTTACACGTGGAAAATTGTGTTGTGTTTGTTGTGTTTATGTATATATAAACTATCAAAACATCATTTTTACAAAAAAAGAAATGTTTGCAGAGAAAAGTAAGAATTAATAAGTTAATTTTGAGTGTTGAAATATAATTTTGGTGATCTTGTAGATAATGTTTACATTTTATATTCCTAATATTTGTGCAAAGGGAAAAAATGTTGTATTCACATTACATTAATAAAAAAACTCAAACTCCAACTAAACAAAAAAAAAACATATTGCAAAAATAATACACAAATTTTATGAGAGTTTATTTCTTCCAAGTGTCTCTAAAGGAATTCATTTCAAAAAAGATTTTGAATTCGAAAGAAAATATATATCTTGTTCTTTCCATGAAAATCATTCAGTTCACGGTTATAGCACTAGTCAATAAATTTAGTGAATTTTATCAGAAAGTGCTTTTAACATTTAAAAAATGAAATTTTGCAACGCGTGATAAATAGTATGAAAAAGAAAAAAAATCACTGGTAGTTTTTTTTTGCACCTGAGAAAAGGAAAGCAAACATTTTGAACATGTTCCGAAACTGAATAATATTTTCCTACATTATAAGGTAAATTTAATGATAAAATTTGTTTTTCACTTACGCTTTTCAAAACATAATTTGATAATACTATAAAAGCTGTCATAGGAGAGAATATTATGAATGCTGTAGCATCACTGTATATTAAACTTTATAAGATTTCATCAAGATTTCATGAGAAAAAATTTATTATTTACTATCCTAAACATGATATTCAATTATTCCTCAAATGTTACTCAGTTTCTAGTCATGTTTAAATTTCAAATTATAGCACTTATATTGAAAAATTTAAACACACATTATATAAAATGGAACGTACAAATATGCAACTAAGATTATAAAGTAAACATTTAAATAACTGAATAATAGTTTCCTTTTGAAACTTTTTCGCAAGTGAAAAATTTTTCAAGGTGTTTTAATACGAATATTTCTAGTTAAAACTAATTATAAATCTTACAGAATCTAATTTGCATAAGATTTCTTTCCATGTCAAGTATTCATTACTTTATTGAACAGAATAAAACTTCAATTTTCGTAACATTAATTTTGAGAATTCTTTTGCTAAAACAGCTATCTGTAATTAAAATACGGTAAAATCCGTGAAATATGTAGACTTAATAATAAATTTAATGGTTTCTGATAAGAGCGTGTGATTGTTCATAAAAAATCATGGGAAATATTCTGGAGACCACTATTTTAAGCGGCAAACTTCAAGGTGAAGTTGTACTTCTACCACAGACCTTAATGATTCTTTTAGACTCACCTACCCATTAAAATGTTTGCAATTTCCAATTTACAATGACCATTAATAAAACACAAGGTGAACAATGACAATTTGTAGCTTAGATTTAGAAAACCCTTGGTTTTCGCACAGCCAATTATATGTTGCATGCCCGAGGTTTGGCAAACCATCGCATTTGTTTGTTTATACCCTTCAAGAATTAACCCAAAACATTGTACGTTCAATGGCATTACAATTAATTTATTTTTTGTGCATTGAAAAATATACCTGTTATGAAAATAGCTTGAGTTTTATCTTTTTTACCCTTTAATAAAAACAAGTTTAAATTTCTATTCAGAATAGGTTCTATATTCAACGTAGTTCATAGTAAATACATACTCACACGCAAACTATAGGTCGAATGGTGGTAACTTAACATGTGATGATGTCAGGTATTGTAATAACTTTCTTTATAAAAAAAAATTCATCGAGACGGTCCAGATTGTTACAACTAATTCAAAAAAGTTTGTAATTTTCGGATTTAAGACGTGTGTACAGGATAACGTCTGTTGGGACCGCTAGTTTCTTATAACTTTATTTTTGTAAGTATAATTTGTTGTAATATGTTTATTCCCCTTTTGATGTGGAAACTGTTTATTTCCCATGGTTGTTGTGGTAATATACCAAAAATGAAGAGTACTTCATTTTTCATCTTCTTACCACCATTTTTTGGTAATGTTGAAAAAGGACAAACTGAAAAACGTTGCTTCTTTAGGGTTAAACCAGAAGTCTACAATCTATGGCATTCGTGCCATATGTGGCACAATTCTTAGTGGCACTTTGCATTGTTCCATAAATTTGTCAATTTTTGAGTGGATGGAAGTTGATAAATTTGTAATGGATCATATTTAAAAAAACATCTTCAGAATTGTGGACATTTACGGAATTGCGAAAGAAGCTGTAAGATAGCCCTAAAGATACATTTACAGCTTTTGTAAATTATTGAATACCATTGCTGCAGAGATTTAATTCTTTTAAGAGAGAAAATTACATGTCCTCTGCTTTCCTCTTTTAGTTCTACATATCCGAGTAAAATACCTTTCTCCATGTGAAAAGTATTTCGAGTTAGCAAAGAAATTGTACAAGTGAATGCTCAGAATCATGTCAAATTGAAAGTCATACATTATACCCTTGATTTTGTGATATAAAAGTATAGAACGGTTCACAAAATGAAACTGTTATTTATCTTTTTATTTACTGAAGATAAATACTTATATTTTATGTTGTGTTTTTCTTATTTTAATAAGTATGTCTAAAAATACTTAATATATGTACAGTTTGAATTTTTAAAGTTCTTGTTGAAGAAACAGTTATATTTTACGCTGCGTATTTTTATGTAAAGAAGTATCTTTAAATGATGCAAAATTATTATAGTATGAAACCTGTAAATCTATATTATTATATTATTGATATCTATTCTCTAACTCTGTATACATTATAGTGGGAATCAAATTGTTTCAAAAAATTCCTTCTGTGTGGCACGCTGAATCGTTTTGGAAGATTGGTTTTAGGCAGGCCACAGCTAGAAGAACGCCGATACCTGAGTTAAGCCACCCATATTTGTTATTCTTGGATTTAAAATTTGATAAGCCCAATTTACTCATAAATACGTTTAAAGTTAAGTTAGTCACTGGCCCACACACATTGTTTTAGTACTTTTCATGTAAGTTGTGCATCGTTCTATATACTCTTACTTTAAATAAGTTTTTTTTAAAATTCCAAATTCGAGAGTATTATGAGTTATTTAGTTTAAATAAAAGTAATAGCTTATGTTCTTCAATTTCCTAAGAGTCAAGTTTTCTAAGAATATTCTGGAACTGTATAAATTGTACAAATCAACATCATCGCATTTAAGTTTCCCCTCCCGCTAAAAATACAATTCAAATTTCTTCTTTTAGTTATACAAATATGTCTTAAAGGATGCGTGTTTATATTCAATTTAGTAGCTTGCGCATGAAATTTATTTTGGCCATACAAAGTTTGTGATGTACCTCCCCTTGGAAGTACATACCTCGAAGTATCAGCGTGAGCTAGAGGTGTAGGGATTGCGAAAGAACTCGGAGCAAACATTATCTTAATATGACTTTATTAAGATATTCAACTTAAACTTTGAACAAATATAATATTAATAATAAAGGAGAGAATCTACGATGACGCAATACGCAGCACACAATATAATTCAGACCAATCAATAATTGAACAGCCTAATCTTCAAATATAATAATAAGTAAACAATCCTACCTTATATTATTCTGTAATAAACTTGTCTTTATCTACAATGGTACATAGCTTGCCGTTTAACTTCTAATCGATCCACGACACGTAGAACTTAAATCTTGAAAGACGAACTGCAATAATCTTCAACAGCCACAACGCACGTCAGTTGTCTAACATTCCTTTACATGCCCTTATATTGCCATTACGCTTACTTTAAGATCCTATATTATTTGCATCTCATCACTTCTCGTTTCTTGGATTTGGTTGGAAAAGAGTTGCCATTAATTCTAGCCCAAAGAACCCAAAGGACTTGTTAAAGAAAAGACGTGTAAGACGTCACAAGTTTGTCATTGGAACGCGATAAAAGGATCTTGATAATGTTTGCGAAGGATTTACTTATTTCAGAGGATTTACTTATTTATTACTCCTAACCCCCTTCCATTTAATCCCGTACGCGTGCCTACATGGAAAACGGTGGCATTATAGGGCGAATCGCGTAACTTTTAATCTCGGCAGTGAAGGAATTAATTATAAACCGTATAAATTATCCAGATAATGTGTTAACTTTTGTTTGTAATTTTACGTATGACAAGCCCAAGTGATCATTGGTAATTATTAAATTTGTTCTTAACTCACTATTATTATATTAATAATAAAATACATATATACTGATACATAAAAAGTGTATTATATCAGTATAAATGTGTATTCTACTTTTTATAATATCCCAATGTATTTTGTTTGTTTACTTTCAATAAATTAATAATTTTTTTATAAGGATCTTTAGTTTTCGACTTTTCAATATGCTAGCACCCCACCCCTCGTAGAGTTATCACGCCCCTTTAGGGAGGCTCGCCCTACAGTTTGAGAACCGTTGGTTTAGATTGTTCTTAAAATAGAATCTTTGAGATTTTAATGAAGCATTTTAACATCCGTTTGTTTCAGAGAGAGAAATTTAATAAATGATCCAATTTAAATTAAAAAGGTTTTTCTATATGAAAAAAAAGGATTTGTACCTTCCGGATTCTATGATAGCCATTTTATTTCATAACCTGATGCACGTTTGTGAATTTTTTTTTCCAAGTTTTTAGGTTCCAGAATTTTTTATTATTTAACCCGGCAGTTCTCGCGCAGGGTATATCATACCCACCACCTAACGTTTTTCAGTACTTTTTCTAAATATTTTTTGAAAACTTAATGGTTCCTCTCGTAGCTGACTTTAAGGTCATATTCTTGGAGGGGTAATAGCATACGGCAGTGCTTCTCAAACTTCCAATATTGGCGACCCAATATCCAATCCTAATTTTCATCACGCCCCCACCCCTCCATAGCGTATATAAACGTCTCGCTAAGCCTGTACCTTAATTGCCCTGGACTTATATATACGTATTTCCAAAGTATGACTTTTTTCTGTGCACTGCTGTTCATAAAATTATTCCGAAGGCTGTGGAACGCAATAAAATGACCTTGATAGTGTTTGCGCAGGATTTACTTATTTCAGAAGATTTGCTTATTTATCCCTTTTCTACCTCCTCCCCCCCACAGTACACCACATACGTTCGCATACGTGTTAAACAGTAGCATTGAGGACCGAAGCGAGTAATTTTTAATCGACATTTAAGGGATAATTATAAATCGTACAAATTATCAAGATAAGTGTTAATTTTTCCATATAACTTTATATATGACAAGCCCTTGGGGTCTCTGGTAATTACTAAACTTGTTCTTAAATTAGTATTATTTAACTAATTATAAAATACATTGCATAGCACTGATATATCTTTAAGTGTATTATATCAGTGTAAATGTGCACTTAATCTTTTATTATACCAGAATATATTTTGTTCACTTTTTGTAGAATAATATTTTTAAAAAATAATCTCTTGTTTTCAAGTTTTCAATATGCTCGCCCCCCTCATAGGGTTATCACGCCCCCTGCCCTAGCGAGGCGCGCCCCACAGTTTGAGAAACATTGACCTTCAGTCGAATTCTAAAAATAGATATTTGAATAACGCCTCCTTGGGTGTATCGTGCCTAGCGGGTGCATTTCTGCTACAATTCTGAATACAGGAGTTTGCTTTAAAATCTATCTTTCGCTATGGCGCTAAATTGTAGTTATGATGAAGAAATGCGACGCTGGAGAAATTTAATAGATACACTATTTGTCAGATTCAGTACTACAGTATTTTCGGATGAAGGAAGCCTCTGAGCTGATGATGGAGAATATAATATCAACTATGAGTAATTTCTCTATTGGAATTGATTCAAATTTAGATGAGGAAGACACTGATGGAAATAACTGCTTCATAGAGGGAGGCAAAGAAACACTCTGGAATAACGGAATTTGAAAGCAAACGATTGGTATACATTTTATCCCCCTTCACAGAAATTTTGAAAATATAATAACTTTTGTTAGAACAATCAAAAAACTAAACAAGAAATTCCACCCAAATTTTTGAATTCAAAGAACGGAGAAGTTAATTCACAGAAATGTCGACTAAAAATAGAAAAATGTAGGAACCAGCAAACTTTCACGAAATTAAAAGAAAAAAAGTAGGATCCAGAGGTGAGACCGCACCCACCTACAACGAAGGCTATAAGGGTTAAAAGGAGTACATGAATGATGCTATGATAGTTTAAAAAAATTTAAAAACTAAATATAAGAGTTAAAAGTGTGATCAATATGTAGCATTTACTATTAATAGGGATACCTTGGGAAGAAAATCAATAAAAATAACTTAATTCTTATATTAAGAGTTATTTTTTACTTTTTATTTCGATTCAGTGTAAAAGCGTGTTTTTCAATTTTTTAAAACTATAATTTATTTCACATTTTTTAGTTCGATCTGCAATAAAAGTGTTGTTTTTTTTTTTAGTTTTTTAATTTAATTTCGTTTTCAGAAAAACTGGGTAATTGTTTATAATATGGTAAGAAATTGTTGACGCTTCTGTCCCTATTTCACCTATGAAAAACACTTTTTTTGTTTGTTGTATTTGTATTAATCATGAACGTTTTCGCTTTTGGGTTGAAACTTAATCTTTTGGCCACCTGATCTGAAAATGGAATCTGAAATGAGTCGCCAAATCTGAAAATGGGACATCGTTAATTCTGATTATCCTGATCAAGACAATGGGACAAAAATTATTAAACTATTGTATTGTCATTGGTTGTTGACAACTGTACCAAATTTCGATTTAATCTGACCTTTTAAAGTGAATAAAAAATAAATTCAAAGATTTCGTTACATACAGATGAAGCTAATAAAATGTGTTAAAAATTAACTCTAATATACGTTATCCCCATGGCAACGACATTACCACACGATAAAAACACATCGATGTAACTATATTGCAATGTTATCGCCCATCTTGGTGAACATAAACAACAGTTTAAATTAACAGCCCAAGAGTTGTGCATTGTGATAATTAGGCCTACGATATACCAATTCAATTGTTAGAAAACACAGTGATGTTGGAGATGAAATCAGGGTTTGGGATGAACAATTTAGGGATTATTACATCAAGATAGATCCCGATTGTTATAAAGTATTGATGCGAAGCCTTTAATTTATACATCACACCTAAGGTCGATGGTATAGATAGTGAATGATTCTTCAGTATAATACAGAGAGCTAATCTACTTGATCAATATATGGAAGATATATCTTGATCTATTGAAAAGAACTGAATAGCAAGAGAGACAGAAATAAATCATCGAAGATACATATATATATATATATATATATATATATATATATATATATATATATATATATATATATATATATATATATATATATATACACTGCTGGACAATTGCTAAGGACGGATAACACTATCATCCACAGCAACCACAAAATGAAAGAAAGCAAAATGTGGAAAATTAGAATAAGTGCCGGATATTAGTAAGAAGTATGAGTATGCAAATTTTTTTCCACGTCTGTTCATCACGTGATAGCGTTCATAAGAGCTTTAAAGGTTTTGACGCGTGTGGACAGTTGTTGTTTCAAGTCAAAGTTTTACAGGAAAGATTTAATAGACAAACTTAAAATTTTTGGCATGTCTTCCCGACATCACATAGATGATTTTATGCGTGGCCGAATTATTGGAAAGATTGAAGAAGGGCAAAAAATAACAGATGTTGCCAGGGTGTTCGACATCGCCTACAGCGTTGTTTCACGGCTGTGGAAGTCATTTAAAACTAGTGGAATGTGTAGTAGACGGCACGGGGTAGATCGTGTTAGAAGTACGACGCCTGCAGAAGACAGATATATCGTCCTATCAACAAAAAGGAACAGGCGCACCACAGCTCAGCAGGTGGCAAATCAGTTTCTTGCTGCCTCAGGAAAGCAGATCTGCCGAAAAACTGTTGCTAGACGTTTGAGGGGAGGAGGACTATACGCACGCAGACCTGTTGTGTGTGTCCCATTGACCAGACAGCACCGTACTGCCCGTTTGCAATGGTGTCGTGAGCATCACAATTGGACTGAACAGGACTGGGCATGCGTAGTATTCTCAGATGAGAGTAGGTTCAGTCTGTCATCGGATTGTAGACGCCAACTGATCTGGCGCGAGAGTGGTACTGCTTATCGTCCAGAAAATATCCAGGAAAAGGACCGATATCCGACATGCAGTATCATGGTGTGGGCCGGCATCATGATAAATGGCCGCACGCGCCTACATGTGGTTGCGAATGGGACTATGACGGGCCAACGATACATTGATGAAGTTCTACTTCCTCATGTTCGTCTTTTCCGTGGTGCTGTCGGTGATAAATTTGTTTTTATGGACGACAACGCAACATGTCATCGAACACTCGCTGTTCAAGATTGTCTAGACAGCGAGGGTATTCAACGTCTCGTATGGCCAGCGTGTTCTCCAGATCTAAACTCCCTTGAAAATGTGTGGGATGCTTTGGGGAGGCAAGTTGCTGGTCGGAACTATCCTCCGACAAACAAGAACATCCTCATCCGTGCACTCGCAGAGGAATGGGATAAATTGCCTCAACAGCTGCTGGATAATGTTGTGCAAAGTATGGTACGACGTGTGGAATGTTGCATCACACTCCACGATGGACATATCCCGTGCTGATACCTTTATTTAAGGTGCCTGCTGACTTTTAGATGCATTGTTCCATTTCTCCGTACGCAGATCAAATGAACATTTTTTTCTTCTTTCAGATGTTTCACAGCTTTTGTACTTTCCAGAACAATAAATATTCTTTATTCTAATGTCTGAACAGTGTGGCAACTATATTTTATCCTACTAGGCCTCATGTCTCGCTTAATGTTATGCTACATAGCAATTTGTGATCCGTCCTTAGCAATTGTCCAGCAGTGTATATGTATGTGTATATATATATATATATGTATATATATATGTATATATATGTATATATATATAATATATATATATATAATATATATATGTATATATATACATAAAGAAATAGAGAGAGATATAGAGAGAAAGATAGACAGACAGGGATAGCAATAAACAAAGAGAGAAATAAATACAAAGAGACAGAGAGAGACAGAAAGACAAAGAGCGATAGATAGATAGAAAGTACTCGTTTTTGATTCTTAATCTGCTTTAAATTCTCTTCCGAGGCCAATAAATACTTTGAAATAATGATTGCTCCAAATTTTGGATTGCTTCCCATTTCACTACCTAAAGCTTAATTTTTTGTATTGAAAATGGATTTTTACAATATGTTAGAAATTAAAATAACTATGATAATAACTCGTGATTTTTCACAATCAAACCACGGAATTTTGTAAAAAAATACAAAAACTGAATTCATAAATCATTTTTAGTATTGAAATTTTGAAAAATTTAATAAATAAGCTGTTTTCTCTTAAAGTAATGTGAGTCCATTTTATATTATATGCAGATATTTAAGTGTTTGTATTTGAATGGTTTGAAACATATTCGTATATATGTTAATATGCTCAATTTATGTTTTTAAAATATTAAATTGATTTAATTTTATAATGTGATCGTTTTTAAAGTATTAGTTAAAAGAAATTTATACTTTAATAATCTCACACGGACTTAACCACTTTCAAAGTCAACAAAATATGAAAATCATGCATTGATAAAATATTAAATACGGGATTTCAATTGAATCAAACCAATTTTTTTTATGAAATTTTTATTAAATATGTCATGAAACGTGTTACACAAGTTATGAAAGTAACACTTATTTCAAGTTAAGTGAACTATTAGAACACGCACTGCTAATTTTTATACTCTACAATACACCGAAAAAGTACCAAAATTCTAGAGAACGAACGGAAATTTGTATACCATCAACAGTGTTGTCATACATATAAAAATGTAGTACAGAAATTATGTAGTATAATTTTAAAATTAAATATATTATGTCTTTAAAGAAAGTGAGATCACTTAACAAAAATGTAAGCTGCACCACTTTCAAAGTAATTATATTTCTATCTTCATTAATTAAGCAAATTTATGTTGACAAAATGATGAAAATTTTCGAAGATTTTTTTGGAAACAGTTTATAGAAAACAAGTGTAATATATTTATATAAAAACTAAGCCAATTCCTACTTAGGTCAACAAAAACCTTTTATTTTAGCTAATTAAATTTTTTAATTAATGCTTGAAAAACCTGTATCAACATCGTGTCATCCGCTACAAGTTTAAAAAATGTATTTGAACTTGAGTGGCTCCATCTGTTGCAGCCTGTTGTAACGTCGTCAGAAATAACGCAGAAAAACATAAAATTGAAAAATAATATTTAATTAATGAATTAATATTTGAAAAAAACTGTATTAATATTAAGAGTCAACCACTATATGTTTAAAAAATTGTAACTGCACTTCAGTGGATGAATGAACCTTTTGTCAAAAATGGACTTAAACCATTTTCAAAGAAATCGGCTTAAATATTTCGTTGTGCTTCTAATTTTCTTGGTATTTTATAATTAATTTGTTTTTAAAATTAATTTAGAAAACTGGTTCGATTTTAAAGCTTTAAAAAGAATTAAAAACAGAAAAATAAACTCTTAAAAATATTCTAGAACTCTTAAAATGAATTATTTTAAATATTATTCATAAATTCTGAATTTAAGGTATCCGACTACGTTCGGAACCGTGATTTTGCAAAAGCGTATAAATTGACAATATTTATGATAGTTAGTGTCACTTAGATCAGAAAATGTATATAAAATTGTTTTAAGAATAGTATTACAATAAAAAATTATGTAAGAAGAATATTTCGACAAAAAATGAACATAGAGAGAATGGCCCATTTTCAAAATATTCTTTTTTTTGTGAAAAATGCTTCTATTATAATAATATTTTGCCTATATATAGTCGAACTCTGTACAAAGGCTCAACTAGAATTTTAGAAATATATAACAGAAGTGGGTTTATCTAGGTTTTACGACAATAGAGGGGAGAAATTTTAAGAAATAAACGCCGATAATTATTTCAATTGGTTGCAACTCTGAAAATAATGTGAATTTTTCAAAAATCATAGTTGAACCTCTGTACAGAGATCTGAGCTACATACAGGCAAACTATTATTATAATAGGAGCATTTTTCACAAAAGGAGAACATTTTGAAAAAGGTTATTCTAAGTTAATTTTTTGCCGAAATATTGTATTTAAATCCTTTTTTTCGTCACAATGTCCTTAAAACCATTTTATGCATGTATTCTAAACTAAGTGACACTAAATATCATGAAAATTATCCATTTATGCGCTTTTTTAAAATGACGGTTCCGAACGTAGTCGGATACCTTAACTGTCTATGTATGCATCGTCCGGTTTTTCCAATACAATATTCCTTTGCATACACATATCTATTTCTTTTACAAAAACCTGAACATTTTTTATAAAAAAAGCTTAGAATTTAAGATGTCGAAGGATCAATTTTAATCCAAAAACTTCTTTTCCCCCCAGGCAAATTATTGTAACTTCTTTTGAGGGATCAGATACACCACGGGGAGTTTCGAGAACTATTTTCCAGAACCTGTAATGGAATTTTTGAGTTGAGTAAGTTCATTCCCAAATGTACCTAGTGAAATGAAAAGTAAACGGATAAGGGGAACCATATTCTTTTTTTAAGAAAAAAAGACTGAAAGTTTTCTTTCAAAAATTTATTCCAGAAACTTTGCTTAAGCACGTATTCTGTAGTTTCATTCCGACAGGAACAGTTACTTTGTTTTAAAATAATTCCCAATGCACATGAGTTCGAAATGTACTGAATGGGGGCATTAACTGTAAGATTAATATATATGTCAGGTAAAAAAAACGATTTTCAATTTTGTAGAATACGAGATCGCTAGTCAAAAATTGTAAAGCAAGAAAAAAATGAGCCATAAAATAATACAATTTTTTTTTTTTTTTTGTCTCTGTACGACTCTGTCTCCTTTGAAACCTTTTTGTTCAAATTTCAGAATAATGTGCTTAAAACCAGAATAAGATATAACTGACTTAACATTAGTTATTACTGAAAATTTAGATGATTCAAATGTATGGATATCTCTCTCTTGGACTAGGGTCGTATTAATTTCAATCACATATTTGAGATAGTTACAATGTTTCTGGAACTTTTAATATTTGCAATCCAATTTTCAGTCATAATTTTCATCCCCCCTCCATACAAAAACAAGATACTGAATTCAATAGCAATGTATTTCTTGTTGTTGTCTCTAATGCCACCTGTCTGGCGCAGTCAGACCGAGGCCCACGAAATTCATCGTGGCAAGGGACTAGAAGTACGCCTGTCGTTGACCTTGAGCACCATACAAGTGACAGTGCGATTTAGCTCGTCAAAATTCCCCGAATTGACGATATATGGCGACACCACCTATCTCCACCTCCACAATTTCTGCATTGAACTGAAGGGGAGGGAAATATTCTCCCGTCCCTGCGCTCGTGACTCTGCCCACAACACAATTCGGACCCACTGATTTAACGAACACGTACTCCGTGTGTACTCAGAGGGTATTTGGTGGCATCGGGCATCGAACCCAGGCCTTCTCGTCTGGAGTCCAATGCTCTAACCACTAGGCTACGCACGGCCCACACTGTATTTAGACGCACTAAAGCTCTTACATACGACTTTATTTATAAACCGCGCAAATTATCAAGATAAGTATTAAATTTTGTATATGCAACCCCATGAGATTATTACTAATTACTAAACTTGTTTTTAATTTAGTATTGATAAATTAATTATCAAATACTTTGTGGAGTATTGATACATTTATAAAAATACTATATATCTGTGAATGTGTATTTTGTTTTTTATTGTGTCAAAATGTATTTTGTTTTGTTTCTCTTAAGTGAATTGGTAATTATTTTAAATATTTTACTTTCGACATTCCGATATGCTCGTTCCATCCTCGTATGGTTACAAGATCCTTAGCGTGGTGCGTTCCATGGTTTGAGAAAAGCTGGATTAATATTTAGAATTTTTTATTTTAATATTTTAAATATGCTTCTAGACCACAAAGTGTTCCAGAAGTATTGGAACAGATTTTACGGTTAGGTAGGGGACACAATAGAAGGATTCACATCTAGGGATGGCGATTCTTTCGGAAAAAGACCGATTTTTAAATCGATTCAAAGTGTAACCTGATGAATCGATTCATAAAAAATCGAGGTCTAAATGATCGATTTCTAAAAAATCGATATTTTTTCAAGTCTGCATTTGCAATGCAAATCTAAATCCATTTTATAAAAACAAGAAAGATACCATAATAAACGATCTTTTATCTCAATAAAATCAGGGAATTTTTTAGTTCAGGGAATTCGATAATTACAATTATTTTTAGTATCGTGTCAAAGTATCAGGTACAAAAGAAAACATTTATTTTCTAAATGTATTTGTTACATTAAAAAGTTTAGAAAATAGATAATATATAGCTTATAGTTCCCAATGCTTAATATCTTAGCTTTTTAAAAACAATAGTTTGTCAAGTCTACTGGGATCCAAGTGGTTCCGCTCATCACTTGTGATGCTGCTGGCAATAGAAAAAAGACGTTCACAAGGAACAAATGATCTCACGATATACTTACAGCAATTTACTTACCTTCAAATACTTATTATACCGTAACAAACACTACATAAAAATAAATATTTATTTCGCTAATCACAGTATATTACGACAGTAAGTCATTTAAGGCATAAACAAATGACGCAATATCCACAAATACAAAAAGTCAAAGATTACAAACGTAACTTTTATTTTATTTATTAAAGAGATGAGAAGGAAACTAAGCACACAGGTATCTCGATAGCCCTTTAACCACCAACACCATAATATTACGGGTTTTAAGGATAATACATTCAACTAATTGCAAATCATATATTTTATGGTTTTTACCAAAACAGAAAAAATTGAATGTCGATTATCTAGGATGAAATATCAATTCACTGAATCGATGCAGTGCTACATATTAATTTTAAAAAGTCGGTGTTTTTTGGCCCAAGAAATCGATTCTTCGATTAATCGGTCTTAGATCGCCATCCCTATTCAGATCTGCATAGCAACGCATGGTCGGAAATGTCTTCATTCGGTGCTAGGTGGCGTTCTTCGCAAGGGTATTGGATTAAACACACCTGCATGTCCATAGTTATTTGAGTTGTTATCGCCCACAGCTAATGGAACAGTTTCACGAACACCTAGCTGACGCACCTTATTTATGGATCAGCAGAAGGGAACGCACGAACATCAGAAAGATTGTATCACGAAAGATACCCACAGAGAGATTCATCGAACCACCGGATGTTTACTCATTTGTTCACAATTTGTCACGGTACTCTTTGAAGATGGTATGAGTGTAACGGCTTGCCTCACTACTCAGAGATCCTCATACGGCAGCAGCGATGGCTCGTACGCTGGTACTCGGGCTCATTCGAAAGGTATCCAACACATTTTGTTTCATGCTAGAAGTTTGAATCCCTCGAGGCTTATCCTCACTATGTCTAACACCTCATAATGATCCCTATTCACACATATTGTGAAGCAAATTAGTAAACATCTGGTGATCCGGTACATATCTCTGTGGGTACCTCTCGCGATATAATCGTTCTGCTGTTCGTGCATTTTTTTTTCAGCCAAACCATGAATAAGGTGCATATTTGCCAGCTAGATGTTCGTAAATCTGTCCCAAACTCCTCTTCGGGTGATGTCAGCTCAACTGCGGTGGTGCAGGTATGTTTCCACCAATGTCTTTGTGAAGAAAGCCTCTTAGAGCCAAACGAAGACATTTCCGATCATGTTTTGCTATGAAAATCCGAATCCTTTGATGTGCCTTACCTCCCCCAAAAGTTTGTTCCAACAATCCTGCGACACCTTGTATATTTTTGATTATTCTGGATCATCAATACCTTTCCCTGAAATAAAATCAACCTGTGTAAAGTTTGACCAAATAATTAGTTCATAAGTTTTATTCTACACCCTAAGAATAGAGTAAATATCTGTCAAGTCTTATATGTTTAACATTTTGCAATTTCTTTTTCTCTAGAAGATGGTTGACATAAAATAGAGTTTGAAATTTTCATGATATTTCTTTTTAAAGGAAAAGTAAAACAACCCCAGTAAAATATATTCCCTTTAATAATAATGTTAATCATTAGTTTATTTTAATATGACCACGTTCATAATATAAAAAAAGAAGAAAAAATATGTAGATTATTTAAAAGTTAGAGAAATGTTTCAAGAGCATTGACACGTTTTACATTGTCTTTAAATTCAGAGCTAATATTAATAAACCAAAAAAATAATAATAAATAAGGGAATTTAGAAGACATAAGTACTATAATAATTTAATTTGTTATAATATTTGGTCTGTTTAGTTTTAAGGATAATCCATTTAGTGCTACTTCTTTCAGTATTATTTAAAAAAGCGGGTTCTTTGCTATGCTTTCATAAAAACTTAAGGATATCTTATAATAGCATCCATCCTATACATTTTGGATGATTAAGCTTTTTATCGATCGTAGTAAAAATACTTGTTAATGATCCAACATGTAAAATACACCGTCTAAATTTTATGCAGAAAATCAATGGAATGAAGGGTATACACACACGTCATTGCAAAGTAGCTCTGCAAGCATTTCAAAACTTCTAGCTGACTAAAAGCAGCTAGAACCAGTTTAAAAATTTCGAGGGTCTCATTTCATACTTTAGCGATCAAATAATCATTATTCCATAGAATACCTAGTTAAATCGTAGAATTCAATAATTTCATATACTTTAACTGACTTGTGCAGATAATTTATGAAATACCTATTTAATCTATGGAGTCACGGATTTCGCACTGTAACGGTAAGGTATACATATATCTATCACATTCATTTCCTCCTCTTTTAAAAACATTTCACCAGTCATTTCTCTAATCCTTTTTAAAGATGCAAATAGTCTCGAAAACATTTGACAATTGTATAAAATCCCTATTCTAAACTTTCGAAGTGTTGATCGAAAGAATAGATGATACTTTGAAAGGTAGGGACAAAATAAAAGAGGTTCAATTTCCTTAGAGCTATCGCAGAAAAGTGTTCGTCCACATAAACATTTTCGAAATTCCTTCAGTGAAAGTGCGTCACAAGGTTTGGTAAGAAAATATTGGATTTATACTAGTAAACAGGGACATGCAATCTTAGAATTCTCCGAAAGAAATCTACGGAAGTGTGTTGTTCAAGTTTATCGTGTACTTATAAAAGGAATTACCGAGACACCAAACTATTTTAAAAGCTGTCCATTCAAAATTCACAGCAATAAACGCCAGAACTCCACTGCTGTTTCATTATGTTTCTTAGGAGTTATAATGAAAACACAAAGGTAGTTCGATAATAAAGGTAGTGAGATTACATTAATATTTATATTTAAAAATATTCAATACATTCCATAAAAGCTAAGTTCTATTTTTTATTTCCTTACGTAACCTCCGTGACATTTATTCAAATGTGATGTTAGTTTAAATATCCCTTCACAATACTACTGTTGTCCTGTTTCATATTCGTCTACAATGGTTTCTTCCATTTTTTTTTCTGATCCAAAGAGCATTCTTCCTTCAAATGTGCCGTTGAAAGATCAAAGTAAAGGAAAATTCCATAGGTCCTACATCCGGATTATATGGAAGGTATTGCAGGATTTTCCAATTCCTCTGTGCCAGAAAATACTTGATTTTATTCTAGATGCATGGTGCTCCAGCATAGAAAATTTTAACTCTTTCACGCCATAAATACCTGTCCTTTTGTTTTACACCTTTGTATTCATTTTCTAGAGATCGGATCAGAAAAAATCCAATATAATTTCGCACATTTCACATTTTAAATATTCTGTAATTACAATTCGAGTACATACGGCAGCGTTTCTCAAACTGTGGGGCCACCCTCCTGGGGGGGGTGCGTAATAACTCCACGAGGGGGGCTACAAGGATATTGAAAAGTCAAAAACAGAAGATTATTTTTAAAAAAATCATTCATTTACTGAAAGTAAAAAACAAAATACATTTTGACATAATGAAAAATAAATTGCACATTTACTATGATATAGTACACTTATAAATGTATCAGTACAGCATAATGTATTTTACAATTAATTTAACAATACTAAGTTATAAGAACAAGTTTAATAATCATCAGTGACCCCATGGACTTGCCATACATAAAATTACATGCAAACATTAACACTTATCTTGATAATTTATACGGGATTTATGATTAATACCTTAACTGTCGATTAAAAGTTAAGTGATTCGCTGCCCTATGCCATTGTTTTACACGTAGGCACGCGCTTGTGATGTATGGGGGGGAGGAATACACATAAGCAAATTCCTGAAAAGTAAATCCTCCGCAAACACTATTGAAGTCATTTTATTGCATTCCAAAGCCTTCGGAATAATTTTATGGATACAGTGCACAGAAAAGATCGTACTTCGGATAGACGTATATATACGACCGGGAAAATTAACACTTTGGATGAGCAAAACGTTTACATACGCCGACGACACTTATGAGGATAAAGTCATACTGTAGCTTTAGTGTTAAAGTACAGTATTAAAACATTGTTACTGTATGGAGGGGGGCACGAAGAAAATTATGATTGAATATTGGGTCACAAATATAGAAAGTTTGAGAAGCACAGACATACGGTAATTCCTTCACTCAGTTCGTTTATATATATATATATATATATATATATATATATATATATATATATATATATTATATATATATATATATAAATATATTATATATATATATTATATATATATATATATATTATATATATTATATATATATATATATATATATATATATATATATATATATATATATATATATATATATATATATATATATTATATATATATATATAAAAAAATCAAAATTTGAATTTCATTTTTTGAACTCTTATATCCCTCACTGGCATGAGTATTATGTTTTATCAACGCAGATGAAAGGTCAGTTTGATATTTTATACCAAGAAACTGAATTTAAAAACGTCCCATTTAAGACAAGAAATAAATAAAAAAAAGATTAAAATAAAATAAAAAAAACTTTAAGGAAAGAAAACAATACTTTCTTGAAGAATTATGATAGTTACTCGCCAGAAGTTATCTTAATATCGTCATTGTTTTCCAGTTACATGAAGTCCGTGAAAGTTATATTTAAGTAATATAGTGGATAATTAATACTTTAAATATCTATAAAATATCATTTGACTATCAATAAAATTTTAAAAACAAATGCGAGGTTATTTCATTAAAAAACATTAAAACAAATAAAAGAAATCAATAAACATATTAAGAGAATGATCATAATTATAATGAACAACGGGAATTCTAAATTGGAATTAACTTAAGGAAGAACGTATTGAGAAAAGATTTAATTATAACATACCTCGAAAATACTGATTGATTCTACTTAATAAAACTACCCACAAGTAAAATGCGCAAAATAAGAGTAATAAAAAGTACTTGAATTGAAGATAACTAATTTCAGTAACCCCGCCCCGTTCCTCCCCCCATAAAAGTAATAATACATCGATTCACTTCATTTGGCTTTCAATATGCGAGCAAAAAAATTTTTAAGGAATAAAAAAAACGTTCTTATTTCTTTACTTTTTTACAAAACTAAAGCATATTTTTTAGATATTTTTTACATCGAACTCGAAGTTATTGTGAA
Source organism: Trichonephila clavipes (assembly GCA_019973935.1). NCBI lineage: Eukaryota > Metazoa > Arthropoda > Arachnida > Araneae > Nephilidae > Trichonephila > Trichonephila clavipes. Next base: position 97,641 of record BMAU01016311.1, on the reverse strand, counting down.
GGTATCGATTTTGAAAAAAGCAAATATGTAAATATTAATTACCTTCAGCATTGCGTTATCAAATCACAAAATTAAAATTCGCTAAGCATAATTAATAGGAAAATATGTGAGTCGAATGTAAATGTATATGTGTATGGAACATAAAAATTAATTTCATATCTAAACAAGATGACTTTTATTTCTTAATTTTAGTTTCTATTTCAGTGTAAATCAGCGTTTCTCAAACTGTGAGGTGCGCTAGTCTAGAGGGGGGAGGGGCGTAATAACCCAACGAGGGAGAATGAGCATATTTAAAAGCCGAAAATATAAAACATTTTTAAAAATACTATTATTTTACTGAAAGGAGGCAAAATAAAATGCATTCTGACATAATAAAAATAAAACACGCTTTTGTACTGATGTAATATATATGGTGTTTTATTTCCAGGTATAGAAGTTTAAGTTGGCATTACTTTCCAAGATGGCGATTGATTTAACAGCTGTCAAGTGATTTATTCTCAGTTTGGTTTGGCAATTCATCAAAACGATCATCAAGCAAGGCGTAGATTCGTCGAATGGGCCCTAAACGAGATTGCCGTTGTTCCCGATTTTCATAAGCGAATTTTGTTTAACGATGAAACGCACTTCTGGTTGAATGGCTACGTCAACAAACAAAACTGCCGCACTTGGAGTGAAGCTAATCCACAAGTGTATGTCGAAACACCGTTACATGCAGAAAAACTGACTGTTTGGTGCGCTTTATGGGCTGGTGGAATCCTTCTTCAAAAACGATGAAGGCCACAACGTTACAGTCAATGGTGTTCGGTATAGAGCCATGATAACTAACTTTTTCATTCCTGAATTGAACAATCATAATGTCCAGGAGCTGTGGTTCCAACAAGACGGCGCACCATGTCACACAGCTCGTGCCACAATCGATTTATTGAAAGACACGTTTGGTGACCACCTAATTTCACGTTTTGGACCTGCGAATTGGCCTCCAAGATCTTGTGATTTAACACCGCTAGACTATTTTCTGTGGAGCTATGTAAAGTCATTGGTCTATGCGGATAAGCCACAAACGCTTGACCATTTGGAAGACAACATTCGCCGTGTTATTGCCGATATACGGCCACAAATGTTGGAAAAAGTCATCGAAAATTGGACGTCAGATTGGACTACATCCGAGCCAGTCGTGGCAGTCCTATGCCAGAAATCATATTTAAAATGTAATGCCACAAGATTATCTTTCGAATAAAAACAATTCATGTCAATCGAATAATACATCGTTGTTTTATTGCAATTTAAAGTTCTATACCTCTGAAAAAACACCCTATTTTTACTGCATAACGTATTTGATAATTAGATTAATAAAACTAAGTTAAGAACAAGTTAAAACAATTATTAGTGACCCCATGGACTTGTCATGTATAAAAAAAATAATACGTATCTTGATAATTTGTTCGGTTTACAGTTAAAGTCGTACAGCACAGCTAAACGTCAAAGTATATTATTATTGAATTCAATACATTATTATTGTTTGGATAGGGGAGGGCACAAAGAAAATTATGACTGAAAATTGGGTCGCAAATATTGATTCTTTGAGAAGCACTGTTGTAAGTTTATAATTGCATTCAGGATAACAGTAGGTTAAAAACTAAATTTTTAGAGATTAAGCTCTTTCCGCAAGAAAAAATAAACGCTTTTATTCTTTAAAGAAGAATTCCTTTCATTAAAAACTACGTGCTTTTGATAAAAACATTTTAAAAATGATTCTCGAATTAAAAAGAGAAACCCTTTAAATGCTGCATATGAAGTCTTAATTAGACTGTTAAGAATGTTTGGAATAACTAAGAATATTTTTATGTGTTTCAGAGAATTCTTTTTTTTTTATGATTTATGTATTTTTATAGAGGTAATCTTCGGAGTATGAATTGTTTCGGTTTTTAAAAATGGATTCCTATTTGAATTGTAAGTGAACACATTATGCATTTTGACAAAGACGTGGAGAAAATTCTCATGGGAAGAAACACGCTCCTCACCGAAATCTTCAGACTGTATAGTTTGCAAAAATGAAAATTAAGTGTAAAAGGTATATAAAGTTTTAATACATTATATACTGTTGTGTTTATAAAAAAATGCAACACCATGAAGGAGTCATCAGAATTAAATGGATGTAATACAGTCCTTCTCAAAGTTTCAATATTCGCGACCCAATATTCAATCAGAAATTTCATCGCACCCCCCTCATGCAATGACAATGTATTGAATTCAATAATACTATACTTTGATGCTAAAACTACGATACGACTTTAACCGCTTAAGTGCCACCGGCGTATATAAACGTCTCGTTCGGCCAACGCGTTAATTTCCTCGGACCTATGTATACGTCTTTCCAACGTACCATCTTTTCAGCGTACTGCAATGCATAAAATTATTCAGAGGGCTTTGGAATGATATAAAAGTACTTTGAAAATGCTTGCGAAGGATTTACTTATTTCAGATTATTTCACTTAAGTGCGCTTACGTGGAAAGCGTTGGCAGTGGGGAGAGGATCGCGTAACTTTTAATCGGCATTTAAGGTATCCGAACACGTTGAAAATGACCAAATTCGGTCAAGACAGATATTTTTGTTTTCTCTTTTATCGAATAGAGCCATCTTTTGGCTTTACGAAACATATTTTGTTTTGTTTCTACTCTACCTAGAGACCAAGCTACAATCAATTTTATTAAGTTGGAAAAACCGGAAGTGGGTCTTTGATCTACCAGAAGTGGGCATTTAAATTACTCGAAATCTATCATGGCGAGTCTGATTACTCAAAATATTACAAATGTATTTCTAAAAAACTTTTTTTAACCTGATATTTATGCTATTTTCTAGAGAATGTACTAAAATATTTCTTATTGTATGAATATTTTTTGAGTTAGGGCTTGTTATTTAGATAATGGTCTTATAAAAATGTGATTTTTCTTATAATATGTGTACTCAATCAGCTCTAAAATTTTCAAATTTTAATAAAACATTAAAATTTTAGTACATTCTCTAGATAAATGCATCTAGATTGTTTTGGTAATACTTTTACTAATATAAGTTTATTACTTTTTTTTTAATTTGCTTTGAAGTTTTACAAAAATGTTGCTAAAATTTCACTTATAATTGGGATTTTTGTGAAATTTAGGCAATTTATTTTAAATATTGTTAGTTAAATATTAGTATTTATTGGTATTGAGTCCTAAAAAAGCCTTTATAATGTTTAAATATGTTATTTTGTTAAAAAGTGCTCCGAACGTGTTCGGATACCTTAAGGAACTTATTATAAACAGTACAAATTAACAAGATTAGAGTTAGTTTTTGTATATAATTTTATATGGCAATCCCAAGGGGTCACTAATAATTGTTAAGCTTGTTCTTAACTAAAGACTAATTTTGGGTGAGCGTACAAAAAACATGGAATTCTCTCCCACAAGCAGATATTCAACATCTGTTTTAGAGGAAGATCAAATCTGTTTTAGAGCTTTAGAGAAAGTTAACACCTTTGAGACCTCATAGGAATCCATGCGCGCAGTCCACGGTGTATCAGCCGTCGACGAATTGACAAAGCTGTCATTAAGAAGACCCGGCACTTGAATTTTCAAAAAATTATCGACCGTCATATATTTTTAATACTTTATAAAGGTTCAAATATTTCTGTTTAAAATGATATGTGATATGATGAATTATGATAATTAGAAGTATTTATATTTATTTTTTAAATGAAGCTACTCATTGACGCGCATCAAATGAGCTTTGCTAGGAACATTTGTATTTCCCCTTGTAAAGGTTTCTGATGAGCGTAAACTCATATGACGTTCAAGTAGACGTTGAAATTATCTTAAGATACGAGGGCTATTTTTAAAGTAAGGTCCGTTGGCGCGTAAAGTTCCCTTGTTCACGCATACGCTGCAATGAGTCTCTGCGTTACTGACCAGCATCCTTTGCGAACACACTCGCACCATTTCCAGCTGTGTAGCAGTCGTGTAAGCTTCGCTGTCCATCTTTAAAATGTTTAAGGTGATTGAATCACCCGCCAAGTGTGAGATATGGTCTGTTATCCATTTTTTGACCGCGAAAAACATGTCAGCTGCAGACATCCATGCCATGTAACAGAAGTTGATGACACAGAAGCAATTAGTGATAGCAAAGTTCGAAAATGGGTCTGGAAGTTTAAAGATGGGTGAACAAACGTCCATGACGAAGAACGCTCAGGCCAGATTTCTGTAATCACTGATGATTTGATGCAAGCAGTTGAATCTGTGTGACAAGCAAGACTGTGTTTAAGGTACCTTTTCAGGTACCTCAAGCACAGTCTTGGTGGGAAACGCTTCAGTGACAACGAAGAAGTGAAAGATGTCATGAATTCTTGGCTGTCCGACCAGGCGGCAGACTTTTTTGAAGAGGGTTTTCAAAACTTTGTTCTAAGGTATGACAAGTGCATTAATAAACTCGACAACTATGTAAAAAATAGGCAAAAATATGTATAATCCTAAGAGATAAAGGGTTTTTGAAACAAAATATTGTCATTATTTTCTTAAAAACAAATGGACCTTACTTAAAAAACAACCCTCGTATATGACTACTTTCAGAGAACTTTTTTTTAAATAAATAAATTTTCAACTAATTAAACACTTTTTTATTTGAAATGGGGCATAAAACTAGGAATTCAAGTACAATTTTTCTTTGCTTCGAAATATTGTAGAAACAAAAAAGAATGTTTTTTGAATGTTAAATGTATGGGTTATATATAATATAAAATCATAAAAGGAATTTCGCAAGTTTTAACCAAAACGCCGAATTTTGGGTATATATAGTCACATACCTTAACATAATAATAATTTGGGAAAGGATGAAAAATATTCTCTTCTCATAGGTTACATTATAATTTATACATAATATTACTTAAATTAATAATATTTTTATTGATAATTTTAGGACTTTATTTAGCTTATGAAAATAAATTCAGCTAATTTATTTCAAATGAAAATAAATTCAAATAAGTATTTCAACTACGCATTAAACCCCTAGTTACGGAATTTGACTGTCCCCGAATTATAACATCCACAATTGCCAGATTGAGAACTGAACACCTTAAGGGCATGAAGATTCACCCAGACAAGACAAGATCATATGTTCAATGCAAACACTGCCCAGATCTTCAACTGACGCCCAATCACATCTTGGAATGCCCAACCGTCGCAACAAAGTTACTAAAAATGGGAATGGTCCCTCTGAGGGACTCTTTGTGGGAACTCCTGTACAGCCCTGATGCTCCCAGAATAGCAGAGGCAGTGATCAAGACTTTCGACGGAATCTAGTGATATCTACTGCATTTATTCATGGACACGAGAACAACAACAACTACGCATTAAAGATTCATAATCTTTTTGACTCTCCTAAAAAGCCTAATAAAAGCTTCCAAATGAATAAATTAAAGCATCCTTGAAAATTTCATTTTAAAAATTAAAACATGTCTTTTCGTCAGCTATAATTACGTATTAAACGCCAAATTATCTTACAGGACCAAAGAACAACATTATCTTTGAAACAGGTATTCATTTTTAAGCATGTTTACCTTTATTTTTTATTCTTTCCTCTGAAGTTATTTTTCTTCTGCGTATCATTATTTTCTTCACTTAAACTAACGAAAAGGAAAAGTTTTCTTCTCATCTGTCTTATTCTTTTAATATTTTATTCCCCTCGTCTTAGTTATTTTCTTAAAGTAATTTGTTCTTTGATGTGATTACTAACATGCTGATTTAATTTGAATGCTCATTCTGAAAGAAATAACTAACTGATGTATTACACACTGAAAAAAAATTCTTAATTTCACTAACTAAACCCATTTTCAAACGTAGCAAATTAGAGAAGAGTGGGAAAAAAATTTGGGAGCTATGAATGTTATGTAATTGCAGTCACTTATAAAGTTATTAAATTTTCTTTTTTATTTCCTTATCGCTACATTTAATTTATGGTTATACCATTTATTTTCAATTCACGTACAGTATTCACGTACAGAACATACACTCCACAAAAATGAAATTGCAACCTTAAAAAATAATGCACATAGAGTCATGCAAATTTTAGGAGGGCAAGAGATGAAATGGATATGCAAATGATTAAATCTACGCACACATCTGATCACGTGGTACTCATATTAGTCCCATAAAGGCCAGCAACTTTCCCTTCTCATAAACAGCCAGTGAGGTTTTGCGTTGCATTTGTGACATTCAAAGAAGTGTAGAAAATGCCTCTGAAATGTCGGCGAGTAGGGAACGCGGTCGTATTATCAAACTCCATGAACTGGGTTTATCGTTCCCCACAATAGACACTTATGCTGGGCACACTATACCATCCAACGTTGTGTCACAAAATAGACTCAAGAAGGTCTACGTGCACACCGAAGAGAAATAGGTGTGCACAGGTGCACGTCAGAGCACACAGACCAGTGTATTCGCCAGCCGACTATTCGAGATCATTTCTCCACGACGCATGACATTCGAATATGCTTGCCTCTTGAAGCAGGTAGATTTGTGTCGACCCTAAAACTATATGCAACGAAGCTGTATGAAGTACAGTTATGTGCACAGTTACTAGCAATAGAAGTACCGTTGACCACAAGGCTAGACCCCAGGCGTGGTGTCATCGTCATCGTACCTGGACCATCAAATGGCATCGAGTATGCTCACGGATGCCTCTGGTACAGAATGACAGTCATTTGATAGAGGACTGCTACGTCAAACAAACCTGTTGTTTTGCCTTTGTTGCAGGGCACACACAACATGGTGCTCCAGCAAGACAATGCCAGGATGACTGTTGCAGAGCAAACTGTTAATAGCTTGACTGGACATATTTGATTTGATATATTTTCCTGGCCCGGAAATTCTCCAGATCTGAAAACCATCGAACACCTGTGGGATCTCATTAGACATGACAAGAACAGAGGACCATTTATGCAAACCGTAGATGATATATACACAGTAGTAGATGTGACTTGGCAACGGTTACCTCAGGCTACCATCAATGGACTAATTAATAGAATGACTCACGGGATTGGGGCCTTATAACTGCCCGAGGTGAGGCCATTAGGTACTGAATAATTTGGTTTATAATGATTTTATTTGTTTTATTTGTCTGTTTTATAATCATTGGCATTTCTAGCTCGCCATTAGCGCTTTTGCAATTTGAATGATGTTACGTCCATTATTTTTTGGGATTGCAATTTCACTTTTAAGTAGTGCATTTGCCTGTATTCTCCTATAATTTTTTCAATGATTATACAGGCATTTACATTGAAATAGTAAAAAACGATCCTATAATTTGTAGTGTTTTAAGATCTAAAGAAATAAATACAAATAAAACGGAGGAAATCAAAGTAAATTAAAAATAATGTTTTGAGATCTTTGAAGTAAATAGAAAAGAGTCACTATCTTCTACACAACACAATATTTTGCTTATAAAGCAGCAATTGTCTCCAAACAAAAGGCCGTCATTCCCATAACAACGTGCACTAGCTATTGTATAAATTTTCTATAGCAAATTTTACTATTTAAACCACTACATATAGAAATAGTTAAGCTTTAGAAAATCGTTCAAGACACTTTAGGCTTAATTTCTCAGAGCTCAAATTAAACTCTCCCACAGAGACTCAGAGTTTAAACTTAACACTTCTAGATCTTAACTAAATTCTCTCATTAACTCAGAGCTGAAATTTAACTATCCAAGTGCTCTTAACTAAACACATACTCCAATTCTGATATTTTTAACTACGTTATTTATTTAAATATTCAACAAGCATCCAGAATAGAATTTCAACAGTGTTTAATGACTTTATCACGTTCCCACGGAAGAAAAAAATGTAAACGTTTCAACGAATCAAAATAAAATTTTTCGGAAAAGTGTGTGTGAATTTCCTTTTTTGGTTTGAAGTTTAAAGCATCCATTGAGAAGAAGAATCATTTCTTAAAATGGCATTTTAGAAAAAATTTATGACATTCTAGAATATATTTAAGTATATAGTTTTTCAAAATATTCCAGTCTGCAAACAGTCTGTGTCTTAGATCGAATTTTAATAAAACTGTTTAACAATGGATTGGGTGTAATGTAAAGTTCTGTCGCGTTTTTTTTCTGAAATAAAAATAAAAAAAATTTACTTTTTATTTCAAATTTAATTAAAATATAAATTATTTTGTTAGTTAAAACTGTCTGCCAACGCTCTCATAGCTTATCTAACCCAATGGAAGAGAAGTCATCTGTTTTAAAGACAAAGTATTCTTCCTCTGCCATTTGTGGACACCTTTATAATTTATATATTTATTTCCCTCATGAAAGTTTCGCAATTACCTGAACAGATAATAGTCAGATGGAACAATATAAAGAGTATATGCTGTCGGAGGTAAAATTTCTCAAACCAACTCTGCAATTTTTTATGCAGTGTTTCTTTCTACGTGTAATCCAGCTTTGTCTTGATGAAGAATCGTACCCTTTGCGTTGGCCAAAGATGGACGTTCGTGTAGAATTTCTTTATTCAGAACATCACGTTGCGAACAATAACAGCCATTTCAGTTTCTTTCAGCAACACATAGTGCACTATAACCTTGTTGTCTTACCAACAACACATAGTGCACTATAACCTTGCTGTCTTACCAACAATACAACATAACCTTCTTTTGATGCGCACCATCTTTGGATGTGGATGGTGGTGTCCCCTCTTTGTAACATATGTTTTTCTTTCAACCAAGTGTTTGTACACTTGGTTGGCACTCTACTAAAGTACTTTTTGTCTTCAGCCAAGTGGTCCAAAGACGGTTCCCTTTCGTGATGATCAAGATTTATAGAACATATCGAAATTCTGTACATTCAACCTTGTTCGTTTTATTCGTGTGGCAACCATACAAAGAGTTTGGGCACGAAACCAAGCCTTTTAATGCAGCGTTTCTCAAACTGTGCGGCGCGCCCCCTTGAGGGGCGTAGCAACCCTACGAGGGGGGGGGGCGATCACATAGAAAAGTCGAAAACAAAAGATTATCTTAAAAAAATATTAATTTACTGAAAGTAAAGAAACAAAATACATTTGACATAATAAAAAATTAAATACAATCATATATTATACTTATAAATGTATCAGTACTGCATAATATATTTTATAATTAATTTAACAATATAAAGTTAAGAACAAGTTTAATAATTACCAGTGACCCCATGGGATCGTCATACCTAAAATTATATACAAAAAATTAACACTTATCTTGATTATTTGTATGGTTTATCATTAATCTCTTAACTGCCAATTAAAAGTTACGCGATTCGCTACTGAATTCCAACCGTTTTGCACATAGGCACGGAGATGTATTGGGGGAGAAATAAATAAGTAAATAATCTGAAATAAGTAAATCCTTCACAAACAATGTTAGTGTCCTTTTTGCATTCCAGTCTTCGTAATAATGTTATGGATATCAGTGCACAGAAAAAATCGTACCTTGGAAGGACGTATGTATACGCCCGGGGAAATTAACGCATTGACTGAGCGAGACGTTTATATACACCGGTGACACTTAAGAAATTAAAACGGTATTGTAGTTTTAGCGTCAAAGTATAGTATTATTAACTTCAAAATACTGTAATTGTATGAGAGGGCTCGATGAAAATTATGATTGAGTTTTGGGTAGCGAATATTGAAACTTTGAGAAGAGCACTGCTTTTAATGTGATCAAAAGCGGTAGGCTGGGGAATTCCAAACTTGAATCCTACTTCTGTTGAAGTTAACGCGGGATTTCTCCTGATCAAACTGCGTAGCACTTTGTTGCTGACATCTGATGTGGGCTACCTGATCTTTCAAAGAAAAATCAGCCAAGTAAAATTTTGCAAGCCATCTTTGGCATGATGGTGCTATTAGTGCTTCCCCTACAAACACGTCACACAAGTTTTTTTTTACCTCTATCACGTTATTCCCATTCTGGGACTCAAACAATATCTTAAGTGCACTTTTTCTTCACTCATGTTGACCATTTTATTAGTTTAAAAATCTGACTTAAGTGTAAAAAATGCATTTAAATTATCAATAGTATTCTAATCTAGCTGTTTAAACCAGATTCAGTCCAATCCGAATCCTTGCTAAGGATCGGCAACGCATAAAATTTGACGTGTTCAAAAACGACAAAACTTTTTCTTACACTCAATATATTAGGGTGAATCGTTATTTTATAATGATCAAAATATTATCAATACGAACCTACCAATGAGGAAAAAAATGTTCTATGGTTTATAGATTAGAAGAAAAATAACTAAAAGTATTAATTTTAAAATTTAATCTTGCCAGAAAAGGATTGAATTTTAGAAAAAAAATGGGGGTGGAGAAGAACTTTATTTTAATTCAATGATTTTAAATTTGAAATGAAATTATTTTTTATAATATAAACAATCAAAAGGGATGATTACTGATTCGTGCGTATTGAGTAGTACAATGTAGCACATTCCAATATTTTATAAACTAGATAATTTTTCCTAGCACTATATAACGCTGCGCAGTTTGATCAAAGCAATTTTACATCTTCCACTTTATCATACTCTGTAATTTCGACAGTAGGTTATTTTATTAAAATTTAATACTAAGAAAAGATATTAAATATATCTAATGCTTTTTTTCTTATAACTATTTAGTAGGAATCCTCTCATTGTAATAAATGTTACAGGGTATTAAAATTCTATTTCATGAACTTCACTTTCGTTCTCTAGAAGTGGTGTAGAAGTTTACGGCCGGCTCTTAATCGTTATTTATTGCAGTTACTCAACTACCATGATTACGAAATATGACTGAAAGGATTATGTAAAAACTAAGTAATTTTGATTTTAAAACGAAATATGATTTTTAAAATACAATATTATGTTTGAAATAACTTTATACAATATTATGTTTACAATATTATGTTTGAATAACTCTAAAAAATCTTTGAAAAAGAATTTTGAAAAAATAAGTTTGCTTTTTGTGTTCTTCATCTGAACGGTATGTGCTGGAAAAAAATATTTGCATTAAAATGCCTAGAAATTTGAGAATAAAAAAGTAGAAAATTTTATAAAAACCAAAAACAAAATCAGAAACATAACCCTTTTTTTATTTCTTCAGAATTCGTCCTTATATACATTTTCTTTATATTCTTTGAGTGTAAAATCATACTTTCTTATGTTCATATAGTAAAAAAATTAAATAAATAATCAGCTCAAGAATAAGTTCTTTTTTATAAACATTTTGCTTTTTTTTTCTAAGCAAACATAAGAAATAATAGTTCTGGACGTGTAATAAGATATGAAATTTAATTAAGCATTTCAGATTTCGTTCCAATGCTTAATTGTTGGATTATATTATTTTAAAGAAAAAACGTTTACTTGATTACGAAGAGAACTGAAATAAAAATGATCCTATAAAGAAAAATTGTAATCAGCTACAAAGTAATTTATAGGTGGAAATTTAACAAATTTTGCAGCAGGAAATTTCACGGAAATGTTTCCAGTCTCTCAAATGTACATTCTAAAATGAATAAAACTGTGAAAAAGTATTTTCATAATGTTACAAGCTATTTTTTATTGATATCAAAACCTTTACTCTGAAGAAATTGTCATAATCAATATTATTTAATTACTTAAATGTAAAAAAAAACGTAAATTATTTTCTGTATTTTTGTTTGTCATTCTTTAAATATAAAAATAATATCTTTAGATTTGTTTAAAAATCGAATAGTATTTTTAATTAATACAATTGATGATTAACAAAATAAGAAATAAGCAAGAAAAACTGGCTTCAATGTGTATTAATAATTATAACGTGAAAACGTACTTAAATCGATTTTAATTCCATTGATTTTTAATAATAAGTATATATGATTAGCTTTCCATATTTGGAAGACCGAAAGTGGTTCATTTCATGATATTAACATTTAAATAATGGAATGCGTTTTGAATAATAAATATCACAAATTTTTCCCCGTGTAAAGTACATTCCTAATATTGCTCCTACCATAAATATTTTTAAGTAAATATTTTAATATAAAATATATATATATACATATATATATATATATATATATATATATATATATATATATATATAATCCAATATAAAAAAGTTTTTTTCAATATATAATCATATACATATACATACACATATATATAAATTTATACATATATATACATATACACAAATATATAAACAAGAATATAAAAATAAACATATAGTTATATACCTAAGATAACTAAAAATAGGAAGAAGGCACATAGTATAAAGACAAACTTCTGGCCTTAGGAACCAGGATTGCAGGTTTAAACAAGTTTTGTGGCGCCAACCTTCACCTGTAATTTGTCATACTATGTACCAAGAGGAAAGGAAATAATTATATATGTAGAATTTAAATATTAAAAAATCATTAAACTAAATATCATAGGAACATAAACATAACCCGCTAATTCGGAGTTAAAACGATGGCCAAGAGTGCAGTAACGTGTTCCCGCCAAATAGGGGTGAGAGCATAACCGCATAAAATTAATTGCGATACGATAATAAGAAGTATATATATATATATATATATATATATATATATATATATATATATATGTATAGATATTATATAGATTCCTTCGTTGATAATAGTTTACTGTTTAAAGATTTATTTTATTTCATAATGCAAACGATATTTGTTAAAAACCGAATACCGTATATCGTTTGGTCTATGAATATGAAATTAATTTTTATTTCAGTTTCAAAAAATAAGAATTCGATGACGACTGTAGGCAGGTCAAGTTGTGAGAACGCTGCTTGATGTGTACAATTATTTTACTTCTGATTCAACTATTATAATTTTGCTTCTCTTTTCATGTATTTCATAGCTAAATGTGAGTAAACAGTCCATTGTATTTGCTTCCTTTTGTCTCGGAAAAAATTCTGCAGAAATATTTCTGAATATTAATGTATTTTCAACATCTAATACGCAACTTTTAGCTTTCAGTTTTAACAAAAAAGTTAACTTTAATTTTTGCAGCAGATTGATAAATTTTCTATGTCATTTTATATTATTTTTATGACATTACATGACATTTTATATTAGTGTTTTACTTATGTCTTTTTTCTAAATATCTTGATACTTAAGGAAATGTAGTCTCATTTTATTTTATAAGCAATAATTTTCTGTGACAATTCTTTAGACATAATACCGAATATATCCGTGGTATATAAAATACAGACAAACGAATTTATCAAAAATCAAAGAAAAGTTCAAACGTATTTTGTGAATAATTTTTCTGGACACGTTAAGGAAATTAAAAAATATTCAGTTATGCGTAAATAGAAATAATTTTGTTATAAATTCTGATTTTAGGCTTTTGAAAAATTCTTATTGTATAAAATGCTATTATTTTGCATGGATAAGAAAATAAAGCTATCATATTTATAAATTTTTATTTATGCTGATTATTTAACTCACTTTTAATGCAGTCATTTATTTCGTTACTATATAGTATAATATCGGAAGTTTAGAGATAAAAATAGACGCCGTAGAATATTGTTTGTTCTTCATCTGTGGATGGAACATTTATTCTTTCCAATTTGGGAGAAAAGAGTAATTTAATTAATTTTTTTAGTTGTTGAGAAAATATTAATTTTTTTTTACATCAGAGAACTAATAGAATAGTTTTAAAATAAAATTTCAAAATAAAGTTACATATAAAAAATATCTAAGCATACAAAATAAACATTGCTAAAATTACTTCTTAATTGTAGAAGGAAACAAGTAATGTAAGAGAAAAGTTTTATGTCAATTCTTACTTTGAATGAAGGAATAGAAAGTATTTTATTAACGATTGAAAATTTGAACGATATATATATAAGTATATATATATATATATATATATATAAGTATATATATATACTTATATATATATAATATATATACATATATACTTATATATATAATATATATATATATATTATATATATATATATAAGTATATTTATATATATATATAGATAGATAGATAGATACAGGGAGAGAGTGTGAACTATAATAATAGTAGAAAATGCAAAAAGAACATGATTTGTCTGCATTGTTCTAACAATGCACACCCGGTTTGAATAGTTTGGCTGAAAAATCGGTTTTCAACGCCAAATTTTGTCATTGTTTTAACATATACAGTGGGCCACAAAAGTGTTCGTACACTTGCAATTTCTTATAAAATTTAATGTTTTCGACTAATTAAAATTATCATATTGTAATTGTAATTTTTTATGATATCTGCAACTTGTTCTTAATGGAGTGACATAATTATTTTTTAAAAAATAGTATAACTATTTTTTTAAAAAATTAGTTATGAAAAATCTACTAAAAAATCACGCCACAAAAGTCTTTGTACACTTAACAAAAATCTCAACTTAGCTTGCAATATTTTATTTCTTACCTAATTATGTACTTAATAGGACATCTTTTAGAGTCCACAACAATTTTTCACATTATGCGTTTATATGTCGTATTTTCTTTTTTTTTTACATCAAAACCTCACCAAATATGTTCTACTGGGCTAAATAAAGTGATTGAGGAGGTGTTTTCAAAATTTAGGGACAGTTATAGAGACACCAGTGGCGTACATTGAGAGCAGTGCGCTTGGCGTCATTATCCGTGAAAGAATGAAGTCGTTTCCAATATCCAAATTTTGGGCGGATAATTTAAAATTTATCTTTAAAATATTTAAATAGAGCTCATGATTCACAATATCAACAAAAATACCAAATTACCTAATTCTGTGGTCGATTTACACCCCCACGCAGGAACACTTCTACCTCCATGTTTTATTGATCTAACTAGATTCTTGGAATTAAGTGTGAGAAAATTCAAAATTGACAGCAAATTGATTGGAATGGCATACAATTCAAGAATTTTGGTTCCGATGGTCCTATAATAGCTTGTAAATGAAAAAATCAGGAGTTTAATCCCATGAATTTATGTTGAACAAGAACTCCTTTACTTCCATGATGAAACATGGAAGTGAAGGTGTTCTGGCTTGGGGGTATAAATGGACCTCAGAATTAGGCAATTTGGTATTTTTCATGGTATTATGAATCATTAGCTCTATTTAGTTATTTTAAAGAGAAATTTTAAGTTATCCGCCCGAAATTTGGATATTGGAGACTACTTAATTTTTTAACAGTGTAATGGCGCCAAGTGCACTGCTCTCATTGTATGTACACTACTAGTGTCTCTATAACAGACCCCAAATCATGAAAACACCTCCTCTATCTTTTTATTTAGCCCAGTAGAACATATTTGGAGAGATTTTGTTGTGAAAAAAAGAAAACATGACAAACAAACACAAAATGTGAAGTAAAAACAGTAATCACAAAAGAATGGAGGAAAATCGATGCAGAAGTTACAAAAAAACTGATTAAATATATACCAAGACGTTTAAATGTTGTTGTGGACACTAAAAGATATCCCTACTAAGTACTAAATTAAGAAAGAAATACAATATTTAAAGCTAAGTTGAGATTTTTGCTAAGTGTACGAAGACTTTTGTGGCTTAATTTTTACTAACTTTTTGATAATTATTTTTTTAAAAAAATATGTATTTATGTCATTTTATTAAGAATAAGTTGTAGATATAAAAAAATTACAGTTACAATATATTAATTTTTATTAGTCGAAAACATTACATTTTATAGGAAATTGCAAGTTTATGAACACTTTTGTGGCCCACTGTACCTTGATGCAACAATGGAGACGAATCTAAGTTGGCGCTGAAAGCCGGTAATGAATTAAATTAAATTTAATGAATTAAGTAATATATTTGAAAAAAACTGTATTAACATTGTCATCCTCTACAAGTTTTAAAAAATTATTTGAACTTGATTGGATGAATAGAAAGAATTTTATTAACGATTGAAAATTTGAACAAGATATGTATATAAAAAATAATTATATAGAGAGAGAGCGAGCTAATAGTAGGAATTGAAAAAAAAGAGGCCTCGTCCTTCTTCCTTACTTCTAAAGAATATTTGAGTTGCGTCTTACTTATTAATGAATGTTCTCACTCTTGCATCATGAAATGTGCTGAATAATAAACAAATCTTGTGATAGCCTACATCTTAGAACATTGCTAGCACTATTAGACCTCCTCATAGAATCTCTTAGAACTCCACGCGAATACTAAAGCTCCAATATATACACGTTCCTAATCTGCATAATCGCGTTCTTTTCCTCAGTTGGTTGGAAAAAATTGCTAATCTGGCCCCAAAGATTTCCCAAGAGGTTTTAATAGAAGACGCGATAAAGCCCCGTCACAATCTGTTGGCAATTGTATTGCTTTTGAGTGAAATGTTAAAAAAACAATGGACCAACTAAGCAAAAGATGAATTGTCTTAATAATGAAATTAGTCATAAAATATTCTGGAAATGTTTTTCTTTTTCTTTTTTTGCTATTTCAAATTACTTTAAAAGTATACTTACTGAAGATTCCAATATTTTTAAAGAATAAGTTAACTAATGCAAAGAGAAGAAAAAAAATTTACCACAAAACGAACTTTTCGAAAAATGTATTATCAGGAATCTTTAAATTCTAATCACATGTTTCCTGGAATGTGCCCACCCTCAGAAGAAAAGCATATAAGAATACATGTTTCAGCAGAGTTAAAATAAAAAAAATAAGTTTGGGGTGAGTGAATATTAACATCTCATTATTCAGCTATTCCAGGGCTTTTAGCAACGAACATCGTCAATTTAAACCATGGTAAAGTGACGAGGAAGTCCCCTGAGCTGGCACCCAACTCCTAATTTCCACACCATACCTTAATAGAGCCCCGACGTATTTAACGTGCATCGGACCCATGTGCAGGATGGGTCTTCAGTGGTGCTAGGCTGGAACTCATGACACGACGGCCACGAGTTCTATACCTTGACTACTAGGCTACCGCGGCCACTATAATCAATTGGAGAACTTTAATTTTAATTTTATTAATCGAGAACTTAGAGGGGTAAAGTAACGAAAAACCATTTAGAATTTTTAAAATACAGATTCAGTATTTCTAGAAATATTCCCAATGTTTTATTTTAAGAATGAAAAACAAACCTTCGAATGTACAAATTAATATTTGAAATGAAATTTAAGACGTTATTATTACTATTAAAAATCTATTATATATAAAACATTTCTTAAATTACAAACCATTACCTCTATTCGTTTTACAATAAAATATCAATGGAGATAAATAAGTAATCACTAGACATTCAACAAGATATAACGAAATTGATATCCCCAACATTTGAAGCGTTGATTACATCCGGTTAGATCTTTCAAAATGGAAGAAAAAAAAACGTATTTCTATTGATTGCTGTGTAAAATAATTATTCACATAGGTGTTTATATCTGTCAATGAGTCGTATAGATTATTTAAGTAGGTCCGGTACGTTCATAAGAGCCCAAGTTAAATTGCAGAAGAGTGTGTACCTTTTTCTCAGAAACTATTTACTTCAGATGTACAACACTTTTACAGTAGGTTATGTCTACTATCAACAAAACTTTAAGGGATCTTAGGGGTGTTAAATTTCTCTAGAGGTCTGAAAATATAAACAATTTTCAAGCAGGTATAATTCCTTTAAATTTAAATTAGATAATTCGAATCTTTTACGCATTATTTATAAAGGAATGGGGCTTCAGAAAAGTATAAAATGTTTAAAATATAATCATAATTTCAAAAATTATAAGCATACGATAATAAGAAACTTTTCTATAAGAAATATTTATTAAGGTTACGTCGTGCATGCTATTTTCTAAAAGAGTAGGTTTAATTACTTGCTATAAGTTGATTTATAAAGACAAATGTATTCTTATTACTTTGTAACTACTTTTATATAAATAGAATAATAACTTACAAAATTTAATAAATAAAAACATATATTTTTAAAAAATATTTAAAAAATTGCAATATTTTGCAAATATTTTGAAATACAAAAGATATATAATAGTAAAATTAGGTAGGATTTAAAGAGTTTGATGTATTGTATAGTTCTATAAAGTTTTATACATCAGAGGCTAATATTTTAGAAAATAGCGTGCACAAAGCAAAAAATACTTAATATTTATTATAGAATTTTCATATGCTTATGACTTTTAAATTTATTATTATATTTTAAATATTTTATACTTTTCTGAAGCCCCGTTCTATTTTAAATAATAGGTAAAAGATTCGAATCATTTAATTTAAATTTAAAAGAATTATACCCGTTTGAAAATCGTTTATATTTTCAGACCTCTGGAAAAATTTAACACCCCTGAGACCCCTTAAAGAAGGGTTTTGTCTTTTTGTTTGAAAATTAAAGTATAATTGCGAATTTTTTAAAAAAACATCCAATTTTTTTCCATAAAATTTAGTTTAAAAAAGCCTTATTTAAAAAAAGTTTGCCAGATATATAATTTCTTCCATTAAAATGAGTAAACATCTTAAAAGTATGCTGGCTGAAAATTTGAGGATCATATAATAAGTAGTTTCTTAGAAAAAGGTACATAAAGTGAAAAATATTACATTTTGAGAAAGCAAGCTTTAAGGTATCCGACTACATTTGGAACCGTGATTTTACAAAGCACATAAATGGATAATTTTCATGATATTTAGTGTCACTTAAATTAGAATATATGCATAAAATTGTTTTAAGGACACTTTGACAAAAAAAATTTATTTACATATATTTTGGCAAAATATTAACTTAGAATAATATTTTTTCCAAATATTGTTATTTTGTGAAAAATGTTTCTATTATAATAATAATTTGCCTGTATATAGCTCAGACCTCTGTACAGAGGCTCAACTAGAATTTTTGAAATGTATAACTTAGAAGTGGGTTTATTCATATTTTACAACAGAGGGGAAAAGTTTAAAAAAAAACACCGATAATTATTTCAATTGGTGGTAACTCTGAAAATAATGTGAATTTTTCAACAATTCTAGTTGAATCTCTGTAGAGCGGTCTGAGCTATATACAGGCAAAATATTATCTTAATAGAACCATTTTTCACAAAAGCAGAACATTTGGAAACAAGATTATTCTAAGTTAATTTTTTGCCCAAATATTATATTTAAATAAATTTTTTTTGTCAAAATCTCCTTAAAACAATTTTATGTATGTATTCTAATCTGATTGACACTAAATATCATGAAAATTAACCATTAAAATGAGCTTTATTTAAATCACCGTTCCGAACGTAGTCGGATACCTTAAAGTAAAAATTTGTAATTTATTTGGCATTTCCTTTTTTTAGTACTTTCTGGAAGCATATGATGCATATTTCTTTACCCTCTACGCCTACTAAAGACTCTTCTAATTTTTATTATTTTTAACTCAAGATTAGAAAAGATCTCAAGATGCTTTTGATGGGCTTCACGAATCTTACGTACATCTAACTTTTTGAAGTATTACAAACAGTTATATAACTTGATTCAATATCACAATGTTTTAAGATTACTAATTTTGCTACATTACTTACATTGAACTGAGCAACGCGTCATATTTGTACCTATTTTTAAAGTTTTTAACTCCACAAATGTTGATGTTTGAATTACGGAACATATGGAGTTACTAACACCATACCATGGACTCATACACTTTTGAATGAACCCAATACACTCTACTTTTTCCACTTGAACATTATATGGATTCGCGCTCATCAAAAATTTATGCAAGGAGAAACATAGATGCTTTTAACAGAGCTCATTTGATGCGTGTCAAGGAATAGCTTCATTCAAAAAATAAATAAAATACTTCTAACTATAGTATTTCTTCTCTCTCATATGCTATATCATTTCAAACAAAAATATTTGAACTTTCCAAAGATTCATGTTCCCCATATGAAAATGGGAAAACCAGGGAAAACGATTAGAATCATTTCCGTAATTTTTTTTTCAAGGAATATTGAAATGGAAAAGAAAATTTCACTAGAATGCTTAATATTCAGTAAAAAGGTTCTATATAGCATTAAACAAGGAAGACTGAGTGGGATTGATTCGGATACACAAATTGCGAAAATCTTAAAAAGAGGCTGTACTGATAAAAGCATGCAGAAATCAGATTATTTGTATATTTATCTAGTATTGGTCAAGGATTTAGCTATAAAAAGAAGATTTTTATATTATTTATAATTTTAGTTTTACGAGATGGCGTTTATAACAACTGTCAGTGAAAGAAGAAATTATGAAGAAAGCACACACACAATTTCTAATATAAATTATTAAATTTATTGCGATTCATATAAATACAAATTTGCAGCAACAAATTCACCGCATATGAAGTTTGAAAACTTAAGCTTTGATTTTTTGCTTCTAAAATAAGTTTGATTTTAGAGGTTTATAAATAGAGAAAACTTTACGCTGTAGTGTCTTATCTTAGCCTATTTCAATATTTTTCAATCTTTTTAGATCAAAAGAAATTCCAACATAAATTATATTCAACACACATTTTGAAGCAAAAATTTCTAAACAAGGTGCATATCGAACGATCATAATTCAAATTATAGGGCTGTTGTTTTAAGCAAATTCTATTTTTTAACACTTACAGAAACAGTTTTCATTTAAGAATTACAGCAAATGATTTATAAAATTAAATAATTCTAATAAAATCTTTAAAAAATTAATTAAATATAAAATGAATTTACCAAAATATGTTTTATTACCAATGGATTTACTCAGACGTAAGTTATGCAATAAATACTTTAATAGAATAGTTTAAGTTTCACACAACTTAGCGGCAAAAATTTATTTCTCTTTCTCTGTTAGTTATTTTTGCCTTGAAGGAAAGAGAGTTTTTCTAAAATAAAAAAGAAAATTTCTGAAAAAAGTTTGTTTTTCCATTTGTGGCTACATTCATTTACTGTGTATTTTGTAGTTTTTAAGGCCAGTAGAGCTTCTTTTTTCTGTTTCATTACTAACAATAACTAAGCTACTTTTTAGAAAAGCGTGAGGAACTGGAGCAGAAAATACCTCTTTCACAAGAGCAGGATTTTTTGCAGAAAAGTCAATGAAATCATTAAAGAGGTTGTTTTTGTGAGCTCTAATCCAGCATAAATTGAAAAAAAAATAATTATACTGAGAAAGCTTGTGTTTAATAGAGTCAAGCATTTCGTTTCTTGGACTTCCTGCTGAAATGATTGCCAATCCAAAAAACAGATTAAACTATTTATTATAAACCCTGATATTAATCTTCTCACAATTTCCATGAAGCTTATCTGTTTCCTCATCAATCCTCGCTCTTTCCCAGTTTACCTTCCTAGGACGCCTATTACTGTGTTTTTCACTGTCCCCAACTTCACTCGAAAAACACACAGGAAAAAGGAGATTCAAAAAAAAAAAAAAAAAAAAAAAAAAAACAGGAACTTACAAACACGTATTACGGTATGATTTTATAAAACGTTAATGAATCAAGCGTATAACTTTAACTTGGAACAATTTTCAATTTGATAGAAGAAAAAACTCATGTGTGTTTCGAGCTTATTTTATTTTATTTTATATAGATGAAAAGAATATTAAAATTGTAAGACAAAAACTATGAGAAAGTTTACTAACCAACCCATAAGTAAAGTGAACAAACTTACTTATCAAATTAAAAGTTTTGCAGTTAATGATTTCCCTCGTAATAATATTGAATTTCAATTTGCCAAGTTAAGATAATTTATATTTACACACACACACACACATATATATAGTATAATAAAATAAAAGTGAAGAATAACTAGAACCCACAGTTCTAAAGAAGTAAGAAATTGGAATTCAGCAAACACAACAAATGTAGATACAAAAAGTCATTGGACTAAACTGGAGACCTATTATGATTTCTAAAGCTGTCGCTGAATTAGGCCAGCGAATTAGGGTTAGCAATGCTTTATGGATCAACCTTTCCCGTACAGCAGAAATTTTCGACATAATAGAAAATGAAAAACAAGTTGAAAAGTTAAGCCTAATACAACACGTGGTTGAAGAACCTAATAAAATCGTAAAAAGAAATTGAGAAAAGAGAACAATAATGAATCTATCAAGGAGAGGAATAATAAAAAATTTTTAATAGAAAATATTAGGAAAAATTTACTTATAAAACAAAAATACTGAACTCAAGAATCCTGTCCGCAAAAACACCTCCTACTTCAATGAGATCCTACGAGAAATGACGTAAAAGATTGAAACGCCAGCGCAGGAAAGAATAAACCGCAGCGCCATCTGGACAGTTATTTTGCAATTAAACTAACCACAAAGATAAATAATTGAGTAAACAAAACATAAGAAGTTTTAAACAAAATATAGAACAGAATTCAGAATAGATAGTAACAAATAGAAATATATTAAAGTAAATTTACTTGTATGAATATATACTAGAAAGTTATGTTGCAATTAAATTAAACGTGTAAAAAAAATTTTTAATATATTTTTTAAAAATAAACTCAATAGAAAGAGAGAGAGAGAGAAGAAATAATAATTAAAATAACGAACTAAAATAAAACTAGATTTAATTAGAAATAGAAATATATTTAAAGATAAATTTACTAGGATAATTGTATTCTAAACAATTATTGCAAAATTTCACAAAATTATTATGTATTAAAATTTTATCAGTAACTAAATCATTGTTTCTTTTCATAAAATTTAAGATAATATTTCTAAATATTGATAAGTGTAGGTTACTACCCCAGAAAGGCATTTTTATAATGTTAAAATCAAAAGAGTCTTTTTTCTCAAAAATATTACTTGTAAGCAAATTATTCTTAACATTTAATTGAAGGTCCAAAAAGAGAGCTGACTCATTATAATAATTAGTTTATAATAATTTTAAATAATGGGGATAATAATTAAAGCTAGGGACATAGTCAACTGTATTACTAAAAATAATTAAGTCATCTACGTATCTAAAAAAGTTACAAGAATCATAATAATACTTTCATTTTCATAAAAATGCAGGTAAATATTTGCTAAGCAGTTGCTAGCTGGTCCACCTTGTGGTAATCCTTTAATTTGCTAATAATAAGCATTATTATGGAAAATATAAGTTTCTTTTAATACTGATTCAATAATAGAAATGTATTTATCATATTTTATTATCTTACTCAAAAAATATTTGCTATATGCTATTTTAAGAATCTTAAACATGTCTTCTATATCAATGGAGTTAAATAAGTCTTCAAAATCATAGGTATAAATTGAAATCATTTTTTTTACCATGCATATACTTAATAATGTCCATACTATTCTTAACTATAATAGAATTATCAATATTGCCTAATGTAGATTGAATAATATTTTGTAACTTCTTGCCCGGATGTGTAATATAAGTTTTAAAACCATTCATAATAGTTCTAAATTTAACGGGTTTTTATGAAATTTAGGAGTTAGAAAAATGTGTGGGAATTTAATATCCCGAATACATAAGTCTATTTTTTTATAAAAAGCAGAGATTCGATGAAAAATTTCTCTTTTGCTTGAATTAGATTTTTTAAAAGCAGAATTATTATGAAAATGTTTGTTTAGCAGATTATTATAAAGCCACTTACAAACAATTGCATAATTACCCGGTACTTTATCAATATAAACGATAATAAAGTTCTGTTGTAGGTCTGCAATTTGGTGCTTAATATTATAGTATGTTATATCATTATCAGTTTTATAGTTAATGTTCAGCAATTCATTTACACTTTGCATTTAAATTCGTTAAAAGCTACAATAGGAAGACCGTATTTAATAGCTAATTTTGTAGTGAAGTTACTAATATCTTTAGAAATTTGCTTTTTGATAGCCTTGTTATTGTTAGAGATCATTAATCTAAAAAAACTAGTACCTTTGGACATTATTTCTCTAAGAGTATTACCTTTAACAATATTTAAATTACCAGTTACCACATGCTTGGGATGATAATTTATAAAAGCAGAATAACCTTTACAATTACATACAATATTATTATTATTTTGCAAATCATTAATATCATTGTAATTAAAAATTGAGCTACCTATTTTTTTATTACATTTAAAAGCCTTCTTAATGCAAACGTTATTAATAGGCAGGCAATGAACATATTTATTTAAAATATTTGAGAAATTAATGTTATTATAAGATTTATTCATGAATAGTATGGTACAATACTCAGTAGAACTATTTACTAAATCTATATCTACAATATTGAATTTATGAATGAGAAAATTAGTAACATCCTTAATAATATGTAAGGCATGACAGTCTTTAAAATCAAACTTTTTGAGAATATCTCTAGTATACCTAATTTCTTTTTTATTTAAACCAAACATGAAATGCTTAATTTGTTTAATGCTAAAAGACTTTTCGAAGTTGCTGCAAAAATCTTTAATTTTAGAATCTATCTCCACTGGAAGTCTATGCGTTCTCTTCCTTCTTTTTCCTCTTTTTGTGTGTGTGCGCCTAACTTTATGAGCATTGTCACTATTATAGAAATAATTCTTATTGTCAGACTGTTGAATACTAAGTAAGACATTTTTTCCAAAGTGAATGGTATTCAAATTATATGGATAGATAGTGTTATAATATTTAATAAAGTGGTTTTCCCACCACAGTCTATTTTTAACTTGTGGTACTATTCTGAGAATAGAAATATCAATTCTTACATGTTTGGCCAATGTATTTAAAATTACAAATTTTACAATTCAACATATAAATGCAATTGAAGATATATATATATATATATATATATATATATATATATATATATATATATATATATATATATATATATATAGGTCACACATTCTAAACATGTGGGCTAAAGTTAAAAAATTTTACTAAACAGATTCTGAAATTTTAAAAATTTACATCTATAATTTCGCATTGTAAAGAATCAGAAATCATTCACAAGCACAAAATAATTCACCTCTGAGATAATATAATTTATTAGTTGTTTAAAGAGAATTTTTCAGCTACTAAATAATATGCAATTCCATTTCCTACACATACATATGAAAACAACTAACATTGAGACAGATTACTGCGCGTTTTAGCACACCACATCTCAACGAACTTACTGACTCACTCGCCTGAGAGGCTGCTGTTCTTCCACTAGATATAAGCCGTACAAGTACTGTGTCTGATGGCAACATGAAGTTGTTGTGATAAGAATTAGTTCTAATATTACCATTGGATAAAACATAGAAAGACTTTAATTTACACTTTCTATTTTATCCTTTGGTTTTAAGCTAAAATTTTGTTTTCAAGTCTAAGCTAGGGTTAATAAAAAATGGATAGGAGTTATATTTATAAGGGGAAAAGCCTTACAAAATGTGTAAACAAATGTATTCAGACATTTTTCTAAAAGTAAGATCATCACACTTTTATTTTTTAGATAAAGAAGTTTTTAAAATCACTTAGAAGGGGAGAAAAACCCCTTAATATATTTTATTCTATATTCTATATTAATGTTTAAAAAGAGCTTTTCTTTCATAAGCAAGATATTTACGAATTCCCGTATTACATCATTTATAAGTATTTAAAAGCTAGATTATATATATCCCTTATAACTCAGAAAATATCACAGAATGTACATTAATACTTATTTCATACTCGTAAAAGGGCCATTTACAAACGATAACTGAAAGTTGCATTAGTGTGTGTCCGAATTTTTACCGAAAAAGGTTTAAGAAAAAAAAACACGAAATGAGCAACAAATAATCGTAAATAAAAAATAAACTCTCAAGCTACATAAAAAACGTTTTAAAGTTTATTTTAGTTCTTTTCATGCACCACGATTTCGAGAATTTGAAACCATCTCTTCGTGTTTTCACTGTTAATGGATGTGTTTAACATAACTCCTTTTATAAATGATCAGAGAGAATTTATTTCATATATTTTTTCCCAATAATATTATCTGCTGCCTAGCGTTTAGAAATCCATTTCATTTTTGAGTAAAAAAAAAGTATTTTTAAGATATCTCGATGGGTAATTGTCAGAAAAAAAGAAAATAAAACTATGCTTCAAGAAAATAAATTGTGCTTTCTCAGTTTATTTAATAGTTTTTAATAGTATGAATTTAGTTTCAAATAGTTCGAAGCAGGAAAAAAAGTCACTACTAATGTTAAGCAAATTTTTATACAGAAAAATATAGCAACTGATAGCAAGATAGAGAACAATATTTCTTTTAAAGGTTGTAAAATGCATGTCTAAGTTAACACAATAGACATTTACAAATAATTTATTAAAATTTAATTATAAATAAATAATAGTCTAAAAAAACTAAAAAAACACGTTTTTATTGTATATCATATTGTTTGTTGTATTTGTATATCAATCATAAGCATTTTCGCTTTAAGTTTGTAAATTAATATTATAGTCGCTAAATCTGAATTTAGTCGCAAAAACTGGAAATGGGAAATCGTTAATCCTGATGATCCTGATCGGGACAATGGAGCAAAATTATGAAATTATTCTATTGTCATCGGTCCTTGAAAAGCGTGCAAAGTTTGTGATGTACCTCCCCTTGGAAGTACATCCCTCGAAGTATCAGCGTGAGCTACAGGTGTAGAGTTAGCGAAAGAACTAGGATCAAACATTATCTTAATATGACGTTATTAAGATATTCAACTTAAACCTTTAACAAATATAATTATAATAATTAATATGAGCTAATCTACGAGGACTCAATACGCAACACACAATATATATATATTTATATGATCTAATCTAATTCAGACCAATCTCAATAAGCGAACCACCTAATTCTCGTGTCTAATATTAAGTAATCTATCCTACCTTATATTATTCCGTAATGCTACTTGTCTTTATCTGCAATGGGATGCAGCTTGACGTCTAACTTCTAGTCGAACACCAAAATGTTTATCCACGACACGTAGAACTTAAATCTTTGAACGACGAACTTCAATAATCATCCACTGCCACAACGCACGTCAATTGTCTAACATTCCTTTACATTGCCCTTCCGCTTACTCTAAGATCCTATATTTAAAGTCCGTTTATTTGCATCTCTTCTTCACATCTCGTTTCTTGAATTTGGTTGGAAAAGAGTTGCCATTAATTCTGGCCCCAATAATCCAAAGGACTTGTTAAAGAAAAGACGCGTAAGACGTCACAAGTTTCTAATTAATCTGATATTTTAAAGTGGGTAAAACCCGAGTTTTACCCACAGGTGAAGATGATAAAAGCGTGTTAATTATTTTCATGGTTGTTTATAAATCCTTATTATTATCATTTTGATGTTTACCTATATTTTGTTCTGAGCACTGACATGTTTAAGGTTGTTTTTTTAAAAAAATGTGAGTTTTCTCAGTTAATTCTCTTATTAATTTATGATGCTTAATAGAAATTGAAATCAGATTGGTTAGACATCACGCCACCCACTTTCGTCACGACAGTTTTCCTAATTCAAGACATTTTCAATAATTTTTCAATTCCTACTATTAGTTCCCACTCCCTATACATTTATTTATTTATTTATCTTGGTGGAATTTTCAATCGTTAATAAAATACATTTTAAAACGCTCAATTTAGCTGAAATTTTATATACATGATTATTTTGGATGACAATACAGTAATTGGATTATAACTAATAAAATTAATTGATTAAAAGTAAAGAGTTACAAATACAGCCACGTTGGCATCATTTTTTGGCGACGTGTTAAACTTTGAAAATGTTTTTTTCTCACATTTTAAAGCGCTCATTTGAGCTGAAATTTTCTATACACTATAGTTTTGGGTAAAAAATACGAAAATTTAAATATAATTAATTAAATTTAATTTGCTGGAACTACTTATTTAAATAATTACAGATACAGCAATTTTATATACATCGTTGTTTTTAATGAGAATACGATACTTTAATGGTAATTAATAAAAATTAATTACCACTTAATGTTGTGATTTTGTCATATGTATATACATATTTATATTAATTGTAACTATTCAATAAAAAAAGTATTTAAAATAAATTTTTTTTTGTTGATCTAAGTAGGAATTGACTTAATTTTTTTTATATTTTACTTGTGTGTGTGTGTGTGTTATCCTAATTTTATTTTATATTTTAAAATTTATTTATATCAAAGTAATTTTTTTTCTTTTTATTAAATTTCCTGAGTTAGTTTATATTTTAAATTTTATTTTTTAAAAAAGGCAATTCGAAAGCCTTTTAATGGCATCTAAAATGTCATGAAAGGAGATAAAACTAAATACTCCTTCCCCAAGAAACTACAAACTACAATAAAATTTATATTTTTTTTTTTTATTCATTTTAATATTAATTTTTTACGCAAGTAAAATATATTTCATCGTAAAGGAATTATTGTTTGGCAATTTCTTTAAAATGATAATTTACTTAAATATGTACATAACATTACCTTAAAACTATTTTCGTAGGATGAAGAAATTTTACATTTATTTTCAAAACTAAAATTTCATTATTTAGCATTACTCGTTCTTTTCAAAATAGTTGTTTTGAAATTTAAATACTAATTAAATTATAAATAATGAAATGAACTTTATGCTGAATTTTATTATGCAAGTATTCTATAAATCGCATCCAATATTCCTCACAGGAAAAGAAATATTGTTTGGGAATTAAAATTTAATAAATATAAAATACCAAATGTAAAATACACTTATAATACCAAGAAAAAACATAATAAAATGGTAAAAAAGGAAGTAATTTACATATTACTAAATTTATTTAGCTTTGATAAATAATGATAACACACAATTTAATGATATTATATATATATATATATATATATATATATATATATATATATATATATATTTTATTTTTTTTCGGTTGAATGAAATCATTTACAGGAGTGTTGCCAACTACATCTCAATATCAGCAGGAATTACTCCCCTTTTTCCTAAAGCATTAAAGTTTATCTTATTTTTATTAAATGATTTATTTTTACTCTGCAGAATATAAAATATATGAGGTATTTTTAATAGTTTTTTTATGTATTTTAAACACATCAATACTCGAACTTTACCTCTATAATGTTTCTCTTCATAAAATTGAAAAATGTAATATAAAGGAGGATAAAAGTTTTAAATTGTAATTCATGAAAGTTTATTTTTTCATGCAAGGAAAATTATTGCAGTTTCTATTCGGATGACGTTTTAACATAAAAATCTTTTTATTGAGTATCCTAAAAAATGTGACTATTTTCTAGTTAAGTAACGTTTGCACTTAAAATGTAGGTTTTAAAAGTAAAATTCTTTCTAAAGAATATATATATATATACACTCAGGAACATTGAAAATAGCGACCCAAGAAGAAAGCATCGGATTGAAATGAAATTTAATACGCATAATGACACAGATGAGAGATTCACTTGATCTCAAAAACAAGACAATTAAACAAATATAGGATGTGCAACGACACAAATACTGGGCGACTTCAATAGCGCATTGGACCACTTCCAGCTGCAATGCATGCCGCCACACGGTCCGGCAATGAATTGATTAGACACCTTATGTTGTCCTGAGGCAGATGCGCCCACAAATCTTGAACAGCCAACTCTAAATCATGTACAGAGTGACACGATGTCATCTGCCGTTTTAGCTGATCCCACACGTGCTCTACGGGGGACAAATCGAGGGAGCGGGCCGGCCATGGAAGAGTCTGAAAATGACGTAGGAAGCCTTGAGCAACTCTTGCTGTATGCGGACGAGAATTATCTTGCTGGAAAATTGCCCCTGAGAGACCATTTAGGAAAGGTCCTACATGGGGCAGAAGAATATCATCAACGTAACGTTGGCCCGTTAAGGTTCCCCGCATCATAATTAAAGTGGACCGGCTATCATAGGCTATGGCCCCCAGACCATTACACAAGCTGTGCGGGCAGTGTGACGTAGAACAGTGTGGGTGGAATTGTACCGCTCACCAGGGCACCTCCACACCCGTACACGATTATCATCTGTCCCCCAAACAATCCGGGATTCATCACTAAACACAACCTTTTGCCAATCTGTGATATTCCACATTGATCTGCCTTGGCACCACTGTAGACGCAGTTGCCGATGTTCCGGAGTTAAAGGGAGTGCACGGAAAAGGCGCTTGGATTTAAGATTTGCTTCCGCAAGGTGTCTGGAAATTGTTTGGGGAACAATTGCTACGCCTACGTCTGCTCGTATCGTTGAACGAGTCACTGTGGGGTCCTCAAGTGCTTGCCGCACGATCCTTCGATCCTTTCTCCTCGTGGTCTTTCTGTTCGCTCCAGACCCGGTTTTCCGCACGTGGGTACCTTCTCGTGTCCACTGCTCCCAACAATTTCTAACGGCACACCCCGAACGATCCACCTGGCCAGCAACACGACGCGTTGACCAGCCTGCAGTTTTCATCCCGATTATCAGGCCTCTCTCAAACTCGCTTAACTCTGAGAAATGTCTTCTAGCATGTTTACTTGGCATGTTTGCTTACCAAAGTCTTCCTACAATCGGCGGGTAATCGTCACGTTTATGAATCTTCGAATTTGCGCTGGCTTATATAGCACCCTCTTCCTGATTGCGTATTGGCACAAAACTTGGATCATTTGCATATCACATTACGCTGTACTTATTTGCAAAGTTTCGCGATTGTACTTAGCTTCCTTCTTGGGGTCGCTATTTTCAATGTTTCTGAGTGCATATATCTATATATATATATATATATATATATATATATATACTAGCTGGTATACCCGTTCTTCGCACGGGTGAACTGAAAAAGTTAAACAACACAGATTGAAGGATAAAGAAGTTTTAATGAGTTAATTTTTAAGTGAATTGGAAATTAAACAAAAAAAAAAGCTTTTCACATATCTCAGCTGAAGAAAAAAGAACGAAAAAAATACCTTTGTTAAATTTTAAGTCTGTAGATCTAATTGCTGATAAAAAGGATTTTTTTATATTCATAACTCCCCGTAACACTCTTGAGGGTTGATTTTTGAAAATACCTCCCTAAGCTGATCTCTGCTCAGCAAAAGTAACACATTGTTAAAAGTTTTGTGACGCTTAAAATATTGTAAATAATTTATAACTGAAAGTGTCATACATTAATATATCTGTTGAATTTATTTTATGTTAAAATTGTAATACTCGCAAAGCAACGCCGTTTCCTAAATAACAATGGCGATTCAATGGAAAAAATAGCGAAATGTTGACAATAGAGTCAAGTTGGCAAATGTCTAGCTACTTTCATAGCTCAAACTTTATTAGAGCTTTGTAAACCCACCGTGTAGGAGAGCGATGCACGTTAATGCTTTATCTACCGCATTATGATTTACTGCAATTTTTTTCATGCAATATTTTTTTAGGTCACTACATTGAAAATTAAGGGACATACATAAACAAAATACTCCACTTAAGGAAATTTAATGGGTTAGAGCTAATAAATTAATTAAAGATATTCAACTGTAAAATTAATTATATGCACCATTCACTTAAAATAAATAGTCAAATCGTTTTCTAAGGTCTCCATAAACATACAAAAACATAAGACACTTAAATTTTGACATTAACTATTTTTGGGGGACAAAAATGATAATCTTTGCAATCCGCTGGAAACACTGGAAGCTGAAAATGTAATATCTGCTACAAAACTATTTGCCTTCCCTGCTAAAATACTCATCATAGAACCCGTGCTGTCATATATCTTGGAAGAGTGGATTTAAAAGAATATTCCAGCTAAGTATTGGTAGAATATTCCTGCTAAATTGGTGTGGTGTGGTAGTTAGGAGAAAGAGGTGCCAGCTCAGGTATCGTCCACGTCACTTGACCATGGTTCAAAATTATGTGGTCCGTCGCCAAAAGCCCTCATGTAGCTGAACAGTGCGACGTTAATATTCACTCACTGAAAAAATACAGTACAGTAGTTATAACTATTTTTATACTTAAAAATGCAATAGCTGCCTATTCAATTAAAGTTATAGCATTATAATTAATTACTAACCATACAAACAAATTTTGAAAATTTGTCCAAATGATGTAGTGTAAAAGAGAAAGTTTATTCAGACAGACAACAAATGTGTCTTATATGCATATAGATTTGTTTGAATTCTTGTGTATTATTACTTTTGTAAGCTTCATGACATACTTTATGGTGTACCAGTATTTTAAAGCTGACTGAGCCACAGCAACATTTAGCTCGGTATAGCTAGTTATAACATAAAATTAAATCTTAAAAAGATATCAAAAATAAAAGACGACTCAATATTTTGAATAAATCACACAGTATAAACATTTTCATACAAACACAATATATATATATTGTAAAATATTTATTTTACTATTTGCATTTCAGACAGACATCAAACAAAATTTTAAAAATTGTCAAAAACAGATAAAAAAAAAACATATTTAAGAAAAAATACCACTGATTAATTTTGCCAAAGACATCGCAATGTGCAAAAAATATTTGCAGAACTTAATAACCAAAAAAAAAAAAAATGTAAGTACTAAAATATAAAAAAAAAAATTATATATTGAATTAATTAAGGATTACCGGAGGGAAAGATAAAACAGGCTAAGATAATACTCATAATATTAATTTCATATTGGTTGGCTACTCATTTTTGGGCATGATTTTGAAATCACGCCAAATTGGTATGTTGCGGCCAGTCTAATGTTATAGTAATGTACAGAATTAGAGGTACTTTATGTATTATCGCAAACTATTGGTGACATTATACAAAATGAAGCACATGATTGCTAATTCAACACACACAAAGTTGGGATTGTCAAGGTGGCGAGTTGTCTTGAACGTTGGCGACTGTGCAAAAATACGCAAGTACTACAAAAATTATCCAAAGTATATATCCCGAGCATAAAAATAAATTGAAAAAGGAAGTGCAATACTAACATTAACTGACATAAAAAGAACTGAACTAATCTTTATCAATGCAAAAGCATAATTTGAAAAAATAAGGTACTTACATATAACCGCAACCTATTGGCGATATATGAAACGAAGCACGACTCAAAATTCAACATATATATATGACATGTAAAATTAGGGTTGTCAACTTGGCAAGTTATTTTGAATGTTGGCGATTGTCAGGATAGTACAAAAGTTCCAAAAATAATTTATCTTACGACCACCTGCTTCCTCAACAGGTATTTAAGCCATTTGTCTGTTTTGCTCATTCTCTGATGCCTATTCCAGTTTGATATGTAATTACTACCAACACTGCATTTGCTTGGGCAGTATGATTACCCAAGTATGATTTTCTGCATGGCAATTTTTATGCACTGAAGCCAATAGTATATTCTTAAAGGTTAAAATAAAGACACATGAAATTGCA
Organism: Trichonephila clavipes; assembly: GCA_019973935.1. NCBI lineage: Eukaryota > Metazoa > Arthropoda > Arachnida > Araneae > Nephilidae > Trichonephila > Trichonephila clavipes. The sequence goes on along the minus strand of BMAU01016311.1, from coordinate 64,337 downwards.
AAGAACCATATTATTCGATCAAGTGTAGTATAGGGGCTACTTGGCGCAGTCCTTTATTTTGGTTACTAAAAGTGGTCTCCAAAACTTTTTCGGTATTATTTATTTTAGAATGAATTCGATATCTCACCATGACATTTAGATAAAAATCGAAAAATCCGAAGAAAAATCGCCAAATCCAAAGTGAGCCCCCCTTATACTACACTTGAATCGAACTGAAACATAACCCTTATCAATGAGAAGTTTTAGTGTGTCAAAATTATAATCTTCGCATTCAAAAGAAATAAATAAATAAGTTGTAATTTGCAAGCAAAATCACACACATAAACATCCCGCGATAATACCTAAATGTTGCCAAAACAACAAAACAAAATTTTAGTTCTTAAAGAATAATCCTTAAAAAATGATTTATTCGGAAAGTAATCCTAATTAAATATCAAAGAATAGAAAAATTGAATAAATATTCCAACCGATAAACATAGCTACAGTAAAAACATGTAATAATCTTGAAAAACTTGATGTAAAGTATAAATTGTCCACTTAGTGAAAAACGTGACTACATATGACGTCATAACAATGGAAAATCACTTAAAAATTAAATTTTAAAAAAATTTGGAAGAAATTATGAACGCCAAACCTATTTAAGAACCTTTCGTGTAATTTTGTGTACGTGTTCCAAGTTTCACGTTATTTGGGTGTCTGGATCTCGAGTTATGAGGGAACAGACAAACAGACAACAAATGCGTCTTATATATATATAGATATATATATATACAGTCGAACCTCTATATTGCGAACTTTTCTATATAGCAAACTTTTTCCTGGAACCTTGAACATTTAAAGATTTTCTTCGTAAAATAACCTCTCTCTAGCGAAGTGCATTTTCTATGTAACGAACTTTTCTTTGTTATTAAATTTTAGTTCTGCATTTTTTTTTTTTAAATTACTTCTGAAAATTTTTTAAGTTATTCCTTCTTTAACATATTTTATGATGGTCATAAATTTTTAATTGGTTTTATTAGATCGTAACTCGCCCAAAACAATAGAGTTCTGGCCATTTCATCCAATAAATGCAACCTTTAAGCCCCATTGTCCAGTTTACTAGAAATATCTTCGATATCCTTTCTCACCCTCAGTGGAGCTGTCCCGTGTTCTAATTATAAAATAATGTATCTTTAATATTATTTGTATGCTCTAAATTATAAAATGTCCTTAAAACTAATCATTTTGTGTATAAAATTATTTTTTTCAAATTGAAAATGCAATGAATTCTTCGACATTCTTTCCTTTTGTTTTTCCTGCATTTTTTCTTTCATTCTTTTTGGATGGGTAAGATATATAAAATAAACATATAACAATTTTTAAAAAAATGCGCGAATAATTATTTTTTTAATAATCATTTTTACATAATTAAATACATATGTGTTTATGAATCTAAAATTTGTTTTATGTGGTTTATGAAGTATATGAAAAGATGAACCCCCTCTATATAACGAATTTTCCATGTAACGAAATTTTTTCCGGGATTTAGCGACTTCGTAACATAGAAGTATGAAGGGACAAATAATAACTACTATTAAAAATTCTGCCGTTTTTAAACCTATACAGCAGTGTTTCTCAAACTGTGGGGCGAGCCCCCCTGGGGGGGGGGCACGATAACCCTACGAGGGGGCGCGAGCATATCGAAAATAAAAGATATTAAAATAATTAATTTACTGGAATTAATTAAAACAAAATACTTTCAGACATAATAAAAAATGCACTTTTACTCTGACATAATTTATAGGCGCGCGCGCGCGATATTAAGTCAACAAAAATAAAAACTTCTTCAATACCTAATTAGCTATCTTTGATCCTATAACCAAATAAAAAAACTTTCATTTGATTTGCTGTATTCCCATGATGAGAGATTTTTTTATTACGCTTTCTGTTTAAACCTAACATACAACTCTTTCAGAGAAAAAACAGATCCCAGACGCAGAATCGAAAAAATTTAGGAACATAAAAATTTCATCACTGTCATTATTTTTGAAGTACTGCACATTATAGCTGTAATTTGTTTAACCTTCTAAGTTATTGGTACAGTTATAGTTATGACCCCTCTCTTATGTGCCTGTTTCTTATTTAGGGAAATTTTAAGTAATGTATTTCTCTGTTACGCTTTTTTCCATGCAAAAGAGTTTTATTATATTTGGAAAACCATGGAGAGCACACTTTGAAGAATTACTTGGCCAAGACTTATTTTTACGAGTATTCTATACACATAAAGCATGACGCGAAAAACGTTTTACACAATTTCATATAATCATAATGAATACACTTTTTACCCGGAAGTGGATGCGCGGGACGCACAGATAACGAAATCGTTAATTCTGGCAAAACTGTTTATTTGTTACGATAGAAAAATTGAAAAGTCCTTGAAAGTAGGTAAGTAAACTTTTTCTTAATTAAATTATTTAATGGAATCACGATTTGCATCTTGTACAATAAAATAATTATAAAAAAAAAAGGATTAGGGTGACTCAATAACCCCGCTCGACCTTATCGAGTACACGTCTGCTACCGGGTTAAAACATGTTGATTGATTGATAGAATATTAACGTCGCACTGTTCAGCTAAACGAGGGCTTTTGGCGACGGACCACTAAAACATGTTGAAGTCTTTTCACTTTAAATATTAAAAATAATACAGTTATTCTTCATCGGAATTTTATATTATTGATCATTATTTAACATCAAATATAAATGCTAATTCTGTGAGGCTTAAAATTACCATTCGCTTAAAACTAATTATAATTTGAGCAACCATTTTAAAAAAATCATTTTAAATTTTGTAAACATTGTCGAGCATTTGGCTTTACACACTCCTTACAATTCAGCTATTATATAAATAATGTTTTATTTTCTTATAAATGAACTCGTGCAAAGAGCGGGCACTTCAGCCGGTATACTTTTAATGTATCAGTGCTGCACAGAGTATTTTATGACTAATTAATTAAAACTAATTTAAGAACAAGCTTAATAAGTATTAACGACTTCTATGGGCTTGTCTTGCAAAGCGAAGTTTTTATAAGGAATGCTTATGATTAGAAATTCACCCTCTGAGTTATTTTTCTATATTTAAGCAGATATCTATATTTTGTCTTCTAAGCAGCCACCGCATTTTTGCAATATGTTCAATTTAAAAATTAGAGAAAGGAAAAATAACATAATAATTATCCTATTATTTTATTTATTTTTATTTATTTTTTGCTTAAAAGTAGTACACAAAATTTTAATACTTATGTTACTAATTTGTATGGTTTATAATTAAGATCGCCTATTGTAGCTTTTTTTAGCGCCAAAGAGCATTATTATTGCATTCAGTACATTATTAATGTATAAGGGGGATGCGATAAAAATTGTGATCGAAAAGGGGGGCGCCTGTATTGAAAGTTGGAGAAGCACTGCTGTACATATATAAATTATTTTAAATACACGCAAACAGAAATTTGGAGAGATGACTAATGTTTAGATTAAACGAAATTTATCATAAACAAATACGAAGCAAAATATTTCATTCTCGAATTCTCCAAACATACAAAAAAGACATACTTAAAAAATTATTATTTTATCTTAGCATGATTAAGTTGGGAGGATTGAGTGATTGAGTATTTCTTAACGTCGCACTCCTGTGCCAAACCAGGGCTATATGCAACAGACCTCGTAATTTTGAACCGTGGTCAAGTGACGGGGACTGAACCTGAGCTGAAACTACCCTCTCCGAAGCGCCAACGGAAGGACTTTGAGCCACGATAGGTTTAACGTGTATCAACCTCTCTACACGGTGGGTCTTCAGTAGCTTAAAGGCTCGAACTCGGGACACGTCTCCCTTGTGTGAGCTCTCGACCCTCACAATTAGTCTTAAGTAGAAGGGAGATATGCCGTAAACTCGCAATACATTCTAAAAAACAAAATTAATATTTAACTTACAAAACATACTCTAAGAAATATATATCGTCGGTCTAATTATCAGACTGCGTAATTCCATCTGGGATGCTAATTTGATACAGTAGGACTAGGCGCCAAGTTGCTGTTTATGCTCGCCAAGATAGGCGATAGTATTACAATATGGTTTACTTTGTTATTTTTATCGTGCGATAATGTGGTTGACATGGGGATAACGTATATTAGTGTTAGTTTTTTGTTTTGGTTATTTTTCCGCGGGATCTCTGCACAGCAAAAGTAACACATTGTTACAAATTTTGTGTAATGAGCGCTTAAAATAGTGTAAATAATGTATATATGGAAGTGTAATACGTTAATATTACTTTCTGTTGTGTTTATTCCGTGTTAAAATCTTGTCATCACCTCTCCCCTCGAAATCTAGTTTTTAATATGAAATAAAAAAATAGTGATTACACTGATCGAGGAATAAATTAAATGCTGAGCGCGCACTGAGGCGTGGCGTAGACAAAATAAAAGGATTATGGAATCGCGCCAAAAAGCGCTTGGTGCGTTGCACTCCTATATCAAATCAGTTACATCGGTGGAATTACGCAGTCTGCTTATCAGGCCGACGATATATATATATATATATATATATATATATATTGTTATTCCCCATTTCCATTATTCTTGTTTAAAAAAATAAACAAATTATTCAGTCAAAACCTAGTTTTATTAATTTATACCAGTGGCAACATAACATACTATATATAACACAAGAAATTTAATTGGATGAAATAGAAACGATTACAGTTTATTGGATTAGTAGTTCAGTGTTGATCACACATTATAACAAACGAAGAAATACAAAAGATGCTCCACTTGTGAGCTAAATGCAGATTATGGTAAAGCCTAGCACGAACTTATACAAATCCTAAATGTCATCAGTAATTACCAAATTCTCTCCGACTGTTGGGATGAACCGATATTGTACTGTAATTGTTGTAAATGCTTTCTCATAAAGTTCAAAAATTCTTAATCAATCAATCTTACTCTGAAAGGCAGCGTTTCACAAACTGTGGGGGACTCCCCCATAGAGGGGCGTGATAACTCTACGAGAGAGCGTGAGAATATTGAAAGTCACACACAAAAGATATTTAAATAAAGTTATTAATTTACTGAAAATAAACAAAAATACATTCTGACATAATAAAAATACACATTTATACTGACATAATACACTTAAAAATGTATCATTACTGCAGAATATATTTTACAATTGATTAAGTTAAAAACACGTTCAATAATTACCAGTCACCCACGGGCTTGTCACACATGAAATTATATACAAAAATAAACACTTATCTTGTTAAATTGCGCGGTTTATAATTAATTCCCTTACTACCAATCTAAAGTTACGCGATGCGCTACCTAATGCCACAGCTTTCCGCGTGCTCACGCGTGTATGATGTATTGAGGGGGAGGGGGAGAAAAGAAACACAAATAAGCAAATTGTCTGAAATAAGTAAATCCTTCACGAACACTGTCCAGTTCTTTTTATTGCATTCTAAAGCCTTCGGAATAATTTATGGATAGCACTGCAAAGAAAATATCGTACTTCTGAAATACGTATTCATACGTTTGGGGTGTATATATACGTTTGACTGAGCTAGATGCTTATATACGACTGTGATACTTAACATATTAAAATCGTATTCATACGTTTGGGGTGTATATATACGTTTGACTGAGCTAGATGCTTATATCGACTGTGATACTTAACATATTAAAATCGTATTCATACGTTTGGGGTGTATATATACGTTTGACTGAGCTAGATGCTTATGTACGACTGTGATACTTAACATATTAAAATCGTATTCATACGTTTGGGGTGTATATATACGTTTGACTGAGCTAGATGCTTATATACGACTGTGATACTTAACATATTAAAATCGTATTCATACGTTTGGGGTGTATATATACGTTTGACTGAGCTAGATGCTTATGTATGGCTGTGATACTTAACATATTAAAAGCGTATTCATACGTTTGGGTGTATATATACGTTTGACTGAGCTAGATGCTTATATACGACTGTGATACTTAACATATTAAAATCGTATTCATACGTTTGGGATATATACGTTTGACTGAGCTAGATGCTTATGTACGACTGTGATACTTAACATATTAAAATCGTATTCATACGTTTGGGGTGTATATATACGTTTGACTGAAGTAGACGACTGTGATACTTAACATATTAAAATCGTATTCATACGTTTGGGGTGTATAATACGTTTGACTGACTAGATGCTTATGTACGACTGTGATACTTAACATATTAAAATCGTATTCGGGGGTGTATATATACGTTTGACTGAGCTAGATGCTTATGTACGACTGTGAGACTTAACATATTAAAATCGTATTCATACGTTTGGGGTGTATATATACGTTTGACTGAGCTAGATGCTTATATACGACTGTGATACTTAACATATTAAAATCGTATTCATACGTTTGAGGTGTATATATACGTTTGACTGAGCTAGATGCTTATGTATGGCTGTGATACTTAACATATTAAAATCGTATTCATACGTTTGGGTGTATATATACGTTTGACTGAGCTAGATGCTTATATACGACTGTGATACTTAACATATTAAAATCGTATTCATACGTTTGGGGTGTATATATACGTTTGACTGAGCTAGATGCTTATGTACGACTGTGATACTTAACATATTAAAATCGTATTCATACGTTTGGGGTGTATATACCTGAGCTAGATGGTTATACGACTGTGATATTAACATATTAAAATCGTATTCATACGTTTGGGGTGTATATATACGTTTGACTGAGCTAGATACTTATATACGACTGTTATACTTAACATATTAAAATCGTATTCATACGTTTGGGGTGTATATATACGTTTGACTGAGGCTAGATGCTTATGTACGACTGTAATACTTAACATATTAAAATCGTATTCATACGTTTGGGGTGTATATATACGTTTGACTGAGCTAGATGCTTATATACGACTGTGATACTTAACATATTAAAAAATCGTATTCATACGTTTGGGGTGTATATATACGTTTGACTGAGCTAGATGCTTATATACGACTGTGATACTTAACATATTTAAATCGTATTCATACGTTTGGGTGTATATACGTTTGACTGAGCTAGATGCTTATGTACGACTGTGATAAACATATTTAAATCGTATTCATACGTTTGGGGTGTATATATACGTTTGACTTAGCTAGATGCTTATATACGACTGTGATACTTAACATATTAAAATCGTATTCATACGTTTGGGGTGTATATATACGTTTGACTGAGCTAGATGCTTATATACGACTGTGATACTTAACATATTAAAATCGTATTCATACGTTCGGGGTGTATATATACGTTTGACTGAGCTAGATGCTTATGCGACTGTGATACTTAACATATTAAAATCGTATTCATACGTTTGGGGTGTATATATACGTTTGACTGAGCTAGATGCTTATGTACGACTGTGAGACTTAACATATAAAAATCGTATTCTTTACGTTTGGGGTGTATATATACGTTTGACTGAGCTAGATGCTTATGTACGACTGTGATACTTTAACATATTAAAATCGTATTCATACGTTTGGGGTGTATATATACGTTTGACTGAGCTAGATGCTTATGTACGACTGTGATACTTAACATATTAAAATCGTATTCATACGTTTGGGGTGTATATATACGTTTGACTGAGCTAGATGCTTATATACGACTGTGATACTTAACATATTAAAATCGTATTCATACGTTTGGGGTGTATATATACGTTTGACTGAGCTAGATGCTTATGTACGACTGTGATACTTAACATATTAAAATCGTATTCATACGTTTGGGGTGTATATATACGTTTGACTGAGCTAGATGCTTATGTACGACTGTGATACTTAACATATTAAAATCGTATTCATACGTTTGGGGTGTATATATACGTTTGACTGAGCTAGATGCTTATATACGACTGTGATACTTTAACATATTAAAATCGTATTCATACGTTCTGGGTGTATATATACGTTTGACTGAGCTAGATGCTTATGTATGGCTGTGATACTTAACATATTAAAATCGTATTCATACGTTTGGGGTGTATATATACGTTTGACTGAGCTAAATGCTTATATACGACTGTGATACTTAACATATTAAAATCGTATTCATACGTTTGGGGTGTATATATACGGTTGACTGAGCTAGATGCTTATGTACGACTGTGATACTTAACATATTAAAATCGTATTCATACGTTTGGGGTGTATATATACGTTTGACTGAACTAGATGCTTATGTATGGCTGTGATACTTAACATATTAAAATCGTATTCATACGTTTGGGGTGTATATATACGTTTGATTGAGCTAGATGCTTATATACGACTGTGATACTTAACATATTAAAATCGTATTCATACGTTTGGGGTGTATATACGTTTGACTGAGCTAGATGCTTATATACGATTGCTATAACATATTAAAATCGTATTCATACGTTTGGGGTGTATATATACGTTTGACTGAGCTAGATGCTTATGTATGGCTGTGATACTTAACATATTAAAATCGTATTCATACGTTTGGGGTGTATATATACGTTTGACTGAGCTAGATGCTTATATACGACTGTGATACTTAACATATTAAAATCGTATTCATACGTTTGGGGTGTATATATACGTTTGACTGAGCTAGATGCTTATGTACGACTGTGATACTTAACATATTAAAATCGTATTCATACGTTTGGGGTGTATATATACGTTTGACTGAGCTAGATGCTTATGTACGACTGTGATACTGCGTATTCATACGTTTGGGGTTATATACGTTTGACTGAGCTAGATGCTTATATACGACTGTGATACTTAACATATTAAAATCGTATTCATACGTTTGGGGTGTATATATACGTTTGACTGAGCTAGATGCTTATGTATGGCTGTGATACTTAACATATTAAAATCGTATTCATACGTTTGGGGTGTATATATACGTTTGACTGAGCTAGATGCTTATATACGACTGTGATACTTAACATATTAAAATCGTATTCATACGTTTGGGGTGTATATATACGTTTGACTGAGCTAGATGCTTATGTATGGCTGTGATACTTAACATATTAAAATCGTATTCATACGTTTGGGGTGTATATATACGTTTGACTGAGCTAGATGCTTATGTACGACTGTGATACTTAACATATTAAAATCGTATTCATACGTTTGGGGTGTATATATACGTTTGACTGAGCTAGATGCTTATGTATGGCTGTGATACTTAACATATTAAAATCGTATTGATACGTTTGGGGTGTATATATACGTTTGACTGAGCTAGATGCTTATATACGACTGTGTGATAATTAACATATTAAAATCGTATTCATACGTTTGGGGTGTATATATACGTTGACTGAGCTAGATGCTTATATACGACAATGATACTTAACATATTAAAATCGTATTCATACGTTTGGGGTGTATATATACGTTTGACTGAGCTAGATGCTTATATACGACTGTGATACTTAACATATTAAAATCGTATTCATACGTTTGGGGTGTATATATACGTTTGACTGAGCTAGATGCTTATGTATGGCTGTGATACTTAACATATTAAAATCGTATTCATACGTTTGGGGTGTATATATACGTTTGACTGAGCTAGATGCTTATATACGACTGTGATACTTAACATATTAAAATCGTATTCATACGTTTGGGGTGTATATATATACGTTTGACTGAGCTAGATGCTTATGTACGACTGTGATACTTAACATATTAAAATCGTATTCATACGTTAGGGGTGTATATATACGTTTGACTGAGCTAGATGCTTATGTATGGCTGTGATACTTAACATATTCAAATCGTATTCATACGTTTGGGGTGTATATATATACGTTTGACTGAGCTAGATGCTTATATACGACTGTGATACTTAACATATTAAAATCGTATTCATACGTTTGGGGTGTATATATACGTTTGACTGAGCTAGATGCTTATGTATGGCTGTGATACTTAACATATTAAAATCGTATTGTAGCCTTTGCTTAAAAGTACAGTATCATGGAATTTAATACATTGTTATTGAATGGAGGCGGGGGAGGGATGATGATGAAAACTATGATTGAATACAGTCATCCCTTCTATTACGTGGTGAGTGCATACCACGCTATAAAAAAACCTCTGATTTAACCGTACAAACCAGGCTAATTCGTAGTGCGTTCTATGGAAACCGTCTACCACGATGCATGGAAACCGCGCTATAAGAAACTCAGAATTAGTACAAATCACATCATTCGTACCGCGTTATATGAAGACCAATAAATACAAAAGACGAGATAAACTCTACCGGCCTTACTGATTTTGTTTTGTCTACGCCATGCCTCAGTGCGTGCTCAGCTTTTAATTTATTCCTCGATCAGTGTCATCACTACTTTTTTTTTATTTCATAATAAAACTAGATTTCGAAGGGAGAGGTGGTGGCAAGATTTTAACATAAAACAAATACAACAGAAAGTCACATTAATGTATTACACTTCCAGATGTAAATTATTTACACTATTTCTTAAGCGTTCATTATACAAAATTTGAAACAATGTGTTACTTTTGCTGAGCAGAGATCCCGTGAAAAAAAATAAAACAAAAAACTAAATCTAATATACGTTATCCCTATCGGCAGGAACTGATGGGACGCTGTTAAACGGAAACCGCGCTGTAAGAGTACCGCGTTATAGGAGGGCTGTCGCAATTGCAGCTCCGCGTTTTGAGAGTACCGCGTTTATAGGATGGTTGACTGTATTGGGTCGCAGAAATTGAAAGTTTGAGAAGCAATGCTGTAAAGGTTTTCGCTTATATCAAAGACAGTTCCAATCCGTGCAGATCTGTCATTTTATTTAAAAGCTAATCCGGCGTGTCACAAAAAATGGCAACACAACGTTCCTTAGAATTTAGTACATATGCAAATAAATTATAAAAACATTCTTTTGATCTAAAAAAAGAGCTATCTAAAGAAAGAGTACCATAGCGTGCTTATAAGGAGAGTACATGACCCTTAAACTGCCCTAAATAACTGTGCTAGTCATCAGGACATAGTTGGAAATGGGCTAAGATTAAAAATTTGCTCCTTAAATCATTAAAGCTAAAGATTATTTAAGAAAAGTTATAGTTTATTTTATGCTATAAACATTACGTATATTTAAAGCACTGAAAAAGCACTGTTTTGCAATGGGGAAGGAAGCAAAATATCTAAGGGCAGATATTTTTTAATGATGGAAGCCATTAAGAAAAAAAATTGGTATGGTTGTACGATTGCAGTCAGAAATATTAGTACCCAAAATTTTTGTGCGCATAAAATGGTTACGGAACAGTTCAGATTTTAAAAAAATGGCAGGTTTTCAGGTGTGAAAGATTAAATTAGTGATTGTGAAATCCTGAATTATGTCCAGTAAATACCACTTAAATAATATTACCTATGAAAAGATTGTAGGTAAATTCAAAGAAAGGCAAAAGGTAATCAATGTAGCCAGAGAATTCAAAATCTGTTTCCCGATTGTGGGTACCATTTTAAACAAATGGCATTTGAAGCTGTCACCAGCTGGAAGGTGGCTCTTGCCGAACTACAAACGTGAATGAGAGAAGTAGCATCTTACCAGCAAAAAACAGCCATGACATTATATCTGGTCAAGAGCTTCTGGTTACCTCAGCACTCAAACAAATATGTTCTTAGGAGACTGAGGTAAGAAGGATTTTATGACCAAAGATATTTGGCGAGTGTACCACTGTCAAGAAAATCTCAAAGTAATGGTGTCATAATGTTGTCGAAAGACACCATCGAAATATCCTTGAAAACGACTGGATATGTGGGTTCTTCTCAAATGAGAGTATATTTAATATTTAATCTTATTATACGCCATGTGTAAGGTTTATTTTTTCGGGGGAGGGGGGAGAATAATAAAAAAAACTCACCGTTATTACTCTTATATTCATCATAATATAATGCAATAGTATGGAGCGGCACTATGATGAAGGCTGCATGCCGCTATATACGACGTCAGATAGGACTATGAAACCTAAAACTAACTCTGCTGCATCATGGTAGTCTAATCTATTCTGCTTTCCAGAATACATTACGTTGTAACATTTAATGGGCTCTCTCAAGTACTGCCTAGGAATGTTTAAATAACGAAGATATTCCCTGTTTTGTTTGACTATCACATTTTAATTCGTTAAAAACTATTTGGAAGGTCTTAGTATGATGCCTTGCTGTTTGTTATATTGGCTTGCTTAAGACATTCCATACTTATCAGAGCATTAAATGAGACCTTGCTTCAACAATTTGGGAATAATATCATTACAACACGCCCTGACTTGTTAAAAGTTGCATCAGACTTTCCAGTGAATATACGTCATAACCAACTTGTATTTTAGAAGCATCTGTGAGGTATTCTTTGAATGATTTGCATAGCTATGTGTTTTGATTAAAATGTACATAATCCCCCAATAATCTATTCTATGTACTTAATTTTAAAACTAATATTTGACGCAATATACAATTATCTGTCAATACTACGTTTGTATGTATAGCATTGAAAAAATTCTAATTTTTGGGATATCTATTCGAATATATTGCGATATGTTGGATATTTATTTTCCATCTTCAAATTTTGTTCATTACCGAATGCATCCATTAATGTTTAATTAAGCCCCACACCCAAGACTCGCTCTTTTGTTAATTTCCATAGAGTAAGGAATGGTTTGATCTAAAAATAACTAATTTAATGAAATTAGTTGTGCCTTAATGATTCTTTTATCTTCACCACTTGCATTTATATTTCATCTTTGTAGGCTTCTTTCAGTCATTCAATTGAAAAGTAAAGTAAATTATCTCAGGGAAAGGCTTTTTAACAAGCGCTTGCTTTGAAATGTTAAAAATAATTTGTGCTGATTTAAACATTGAATAGATTATTAGAAAGAAATTCATACAAAATACTTTAAAATTAATGGCTTTAGAAATGATTTATGTTCTTTTACGCAATAGCACCCCCTTCACACAATTAATAGCTTTTTTCCTCCTCTAAAAATTAATTAAACGTTAATTATAAAAAGTCTTTATTAAGAGATTTCATCAATATTGAATAAACATCTATTACAGTTTCCCATTTATTTTGGCTTCTTAGAAATTAAGTTAGGAGATAATAAGCAAAATGAAAGACTAATTAATCTTTCTGTACTGCGCTTACAAAGCGAGCAAACAATAATTTTGCAATATTTATGTTTCTATTATACTTTTCTATCTATTATGCTTTTCAAAAGTATTAAATAATTAAAACAGCATCAATTATTTATCACTAATATTGTTTATTGAGGTATAATGATAAACTTAAAGTCAAAAAGACTAAAAAAACTTCAAGTTTTTTTTAAGAGTGTTTGTTAAATAAACAAATGTATGCTTGTTTCGGGAAAAAATTTCAAATAATAATTAAAGCAGAGGATGTAATAAATATTTGCACTTTTTTATTGAAGCGATGACATCACATGTCAACAATTCTGATGCATATATTTAATTAAATTAGGCAATATATATGATTAAAATAAAATATACTTTTCAATTGGAAGTTTTTTATTCTGTTTTACAAGAATTAGTTGAAAAGTAAATGAAAATAACAAAGAGACCATAACGATATTTGGAGTTTGTTATCCTAACTACTTGGAACTTCATAGTTTGTTATCCTAACTACTTGGAACTTCATAATATAAAAATTTAAAATATTCGTTCCGCAGACATATAAAATGTTTATTGAAAATATAGAAAAAAATCAATGAATCAAATTACAAAAAAGAGGAATATTTGTTCATAAGCATTTCCTAACAATAAATCTCTGCAAAATTTCTGCTTTTTAAAATAGGTTTTGAAAAAGAAATATGCCGTATGTGTATCTATCATGTATATTACTGAATCTCTCAAAACAAGAAGGAAAAATAACACGATTTAAAAATAATAAATTGGTACTCCCCAAATGAATGACAATTATTCACACAAAATTAGCCATTCCCTCTTTTAACAAACATCCAGTATAAACACACCAAATGCTTCTACAAAATATATTAGATTCATAGTCTGTGTGTAGTTCCCCATTTAAATTTTCTCTAAAAGGATTTTTTTATTTACGGTATCCGACTACTTGCGACAACTTTTTTTTGAAAAAATGCAGATATGGGGATTTTTTGTGATTTTTAGATTTTGTACATTTTAAGGAAAAAATCCTAAAATTGAAAACAGAAAAAAATTATTATTATCAAAATGGGAAAAAAAAAAAAAAAGTGGTAAAAATGTACAAAAAAAATTGCATAAACGGGGCCCGCTTTGTACAAAAATTTTATGAACAAACTCTCATTTTTTTTAATTTTGATGTGTTCCTTTGTTAATCATGTTTGAAATGACCTTCAGGGTAAGAGATATTTTAATTTTTACAAAAACTAGAGAACTTTATCTTAGTGATTACATGAAATTGCTTAAAAAAAACAGTGATTATATTCACATAAAGGACTGTAAATTTTGAAATAAAACAGTGATTGGTAAATCTGGACGTCAAAACACTTCTACTGTTATACAAAACGTACACAAAAAATTTCAGCAAATTATTTTCAAAGCTTTTTGAGCAATCGCTTCTCGAAAAAAACACATTTCGAATAAAACACATTTTAAAGTTCAACATCTTGTGTTAAGTTAAGGCATCTGCTTTTACTAAAATACTTGTTGTTTTTGTTCTAGTGAATGGAAAATAAAATCATTTTTTTGTACTTTTATTAAGTTAATAAGATGGCCTATAAAATAAAATCATAAAAAAATTGTCAGTTTTTGAAAAAAATCATGATTTTAGGGTAGTCGGATACCTTAATTCATAATGGTCTTGATTCCTCCAAGATTTCGCGGGGTAATTAATTCTTTAGCTTATCCACCTAACGGGGGGAAATGTCCTTTTACACACAACTTTATCTTCTAAAAAAAGCTTCAAAATCTTTCTGACCAATCACAGGAATCAATAACGGAGATCATAAGACTCTAAAACAGCGCTTCTCAAACTGAGGGGCGTGATAACCCTAAGAGGGGGGGCGAACATATTGAAAAGTCGAAAAAACAAAAGATTGCTTAAAAAATTATTAATTTATTGAAAGTAAACAAAATACACATTCTGACATAATAAAAAATAAATAAACAACATTTGCACTGATGTAATGCACTTATAAATGTTTAAGTACTGCGCAATGTGTTTGTTAATTTAACAATACTAAGTTAAGAGTAAGTTTAATAATTACTAGTGACCCACAGGTTTTTCATGAATTAACGCTTATATTGATAATTTGTTCGGTTTCTAATTAATCATTTGACTGCCGATTAAAAGTTTCGCGATTTTCTCCCTAATGCCGCCGTTTCGCACATATACAGACGTATGTGGGGTATTGGGGGAAGGAGGAGACAGGGAATAAATAAGAAAATCCTCTGAAATAAGTAAATCCTTCGAAACCCTGTCAAGCTCATTTTATTGCATTCTAAAGCCTTCGGAATAATTTTATAGATTGTAGTGAAGAGAAAAGATAGTACTTTAGAAAGACGTATATATACGTCCGGGTAATTTTCACACTGACTGAGTGAGATGTTTACATACGCCGGAAGCACTTAATATGTTAAAGTTGTACAGTACCTTTTGCGTCAAAGGATTTTATTATCGAATTTTATGCATTGTTATTGAATGGAGGGGGGCGATGAAAATTATGATTGAATATTGGGTCGCAAGTATTGAAAGTTTGAGAAGCACTGCTCTAAAAGCTTCACGTAGAGCAAGCTATAAAAGCTGAGATCTCCGGAACGTAAAACGAACGCTTTTGTGTACTGTACTAGGTGTCAGAGTGTGATTGTCCGTATAGGGGTTTGTATATAAGTCTATGATATTTCAATTAAAATAATTTTAATGTATATATATATTACAAACAGTTTAACCCAAGAGTGGTCGCGCGGGGCACAGAGACACCCCATGCTCACGAAATGTGGGAAAACCGTTTGCTTGTTACTAATCACCTCTATAGTATCCTCCTAAGTGACAGTCGTCATGGGAACTAGTATGCATTTGTCACATATCTCCCTCTTTCTGGAAGTTGTAAATATTTGTGAAATCTTACGGTACTTGGGGTGACTGAGTTCCCCGCGCTACCACTTTTGTTACAAAATATTTTCTATTCAGATGCTACATTTTTTAGTGAGAGCGAGGTTTTGATTGTTGTGTTGTACGACTCATTATGATTTATAGATGCAAATGAACAGAATTTAAAAAAAGGAATGAGCATCTGCGATCTCTGTTGGATAAAATTGAAATTTCAAAAAAAAAATTGATCAAGTAAGGAAAGAACCTGATGAAATAATGGATAATAATCCTGATAGTGAAAGAAAATTTGAGATACGTGATGAAAATGAAACTTTTTTGAGTCAAAAGGAAGATGTTCAAATGCTACCTAAGAAATTCTATCAAAAAAGATATGTAGCCAAAAGTGTACCACAAGACAAACTCCACCCTGCCAAAAAGCCTCAAGCAAGAAAAAGTTCAGCATACAAATAGTATGTTGGACTTTTTCTTGCGTGTGGCTTTTTATCTAAGAACAATAAAACTACAATAACGTGAACAAAATATGAAAGCTTGGTCTATAAATATCATGCTTGTGTATTGTTAACGCGTAAAGTATCTGTGAATTAAATCTTTTATTAAAGGCACGCATATTTGAAATATTTTAGCTCAGTTTGTGTGGAGTTTTTCTCAAATTATCAAAGAAAATTGAAAAATCCTTAAAAGTATAGGCAAGTATATTTTTGCTTATTAAAATTATTCTCTGGAATTTTATGAATTGTATTGAGTACAATAAATATAATTAGTGGGAGATGAATGATTGGGGTGACTCCTTCGCCGCGCTCGACCACTGATGTTAGCATAGAGTGCGCGACATCTTTCGAGTTAATATAAAAATTAAACTATAAAGTTCTGGAAGATAAATGCTTGTTGCAAAGAGCAGTTTATTCATAATTCAGTTATTATTAATTACTTCAGTTCAATTGATATAATTTTTTACAAACTATTCTCGACGTACTATAAAGTGATATTGCATGAGTATTCCGTTTGACACCCAAATAGTTAAAATTTGATGTAAATTAAATATATATACATGAAACACATATCGATCTATGTATATACACATGAAACATATATACATATATATATATATATATATATATATATACATCGCACATTATGGAATTGGATTATGCTGTATATAAATATATTTATTGATTATGCATGATTCATATCCAAAACAAATTCGCGTTGCAAACAATTGATATTCTTTAAAAGTTAAATAAAATAAAACAGTATTATTTAAAAAAAAAACAAGTAAAATAAAAAAATTAAGTTAATTCCTACTTAGATCAACAGAGAAAAATTTTATTTTAGCCACTTTTTATTAAATACTTACAAGTAATATAAATATGTATATACATGTGCCAGAATCACAACCTTAATATGTAATTAATTCTTATTAATAATCA
This sequence comes from Trichonephila clavipes, assembly GCA_019973935.1. Lineage (NCBI taxonomy): Eukaryota > Metazoa > Arthropoda > Arachnida > Araneae > Nephilidae > Trichonephila > Trichonephila clavipes. The sequence goes on along the minus strand of BMAU01016311.1, from coordinate 46,719 downwards.
TTAAAGTATCGTATTGTCACCCAAAACAATCGTGTATATATAAGTTCAGTTCAACTGAATGCTTTAAAAGAAGAGAAAAAAAAACATTTTCAACTTTCGACGCTAGTCGTTAAAAGGGTCGCTACGTCGCCAAAAATGATGCCAACGTGGCTGTATTTGTAATTCTTCAAATAATTAACTTCGATGAATTAATTTTTATTAATTATAATTAAATTACTGCATTATCATCAAAAGAAATCATGTGTAAAAAATTCAACTCAATTGAGCGCCTTAAAGTATATTTTATTAACGATTGAAAATTCCACCAAGATAAATAAGTAAATATATACAGAGTGTGAACTAATAGCAGGAATTGAAAAATCGAAGTATTAAATTAAATTTAACTAATGTTGTTGTAGTTTAAAATCCCCATGGAGTAGGAAGACCTACACCAAGAACATTTGACTTTTCCGCATAATATCACACACCAGGTCTTGATCTCCAAACAACTGTCGCAGGGAAATGCCCCAGCAGTCCAGAAGATCAGCAAGAGAAGCAGAGAGAGAGAAAAATCAGGGACAGATAAAGAAAGACTTTGCCCCCTGCACACAGGTCATACCACTCAGGAGACCGCTTCTAAAGCGCACCAAGACCGCCTGAAGAGCCCTGGATCTGTAGAGATAGGCCTGGACTCTGAGCTGCGTACCAGTGTTCAGCAGGAGGGTTTCGCCGTCAGATTTTTTTAGCTCAGTGGAGGGAATGAATTTCAGAAGGGTTCAAGTCCGAAAAACTGGGGTTAGGAGATTCCAACCCTTACCAGCCAACTCATCAGTTGTCTAGTTCCCAGGCACACCCACATGCGACGTCATCCACATGAGACGCACTTGTTTTCTCTGACCAAGCCTAGCCCATTTGGATATAATATCTAGATCAGTACTGTCCATAATTTTCGGCCAATTCTTCAAATATTGGATGGAGCTTCTGCTGTCTGTCAGGGTCCAGATACTGAGAGTTGAGAGCGTGATCGAGAGCACTACTAATAGCAATGAGCTCCTATCTAAAGACGGAGAAGTAGCCAGAATTATTGATGCTGATTTTAGCATCATTACCTGGAGTGTTACTAAATATACCACATCCTGCTCTACCCGTATACGAACGACTACCATCTGTGTAAATAATCAAGGCTTGATCGGGTATGTCATTTATTACTTCTTGTGCCAGCTGTCTGAGTAATTCCGGATGGCTACTATGCTTGGGAGTACTGGTCAATAATTCCTCCCGGAGTTCAACATGATTAAAAGAATCAATGGGTGTGATGCAGCTATAAGGTGTAGAAGTGTCAACAATTTTAAGGTATCTGACTACGTTCGGAACCGTGATTTTAAAAAAGCGCATAAATGGATAGTTTTCATAATATTTAGTGTCACTTCGATTAGAATATATGTATAAAATTGTTTTAAAGATATTTTTACAAAATATTATTTAAATACAACATTTTGGCAAAAAATTAACTTGGAATAATGTCTTTTTTTCAAAATGTTCTTCTTTATGAAAAATGCTTCTAAAATAATAATATTTAGTTATATAAAGTAAAGACTTCTCCAGAGAGTCTGAACAATTTTTTTTTTTGAAAAATTCGCATTATTTTCAGAGTTATCACCAATTGAAATAATTTTCGGTGTTTTTTTTCTTAAAATTGCTCCCCTCTGTTGTCGCAAAATATGGATAAATCCACTTCTAAGTCATATATTTCAAAAATACTAATTGAGCCTCTGTAGAGAGGTCAGAGCTATATGCAGGAAAAATACTATTACAATAGAGGCATTTTTCACAAAAAGGAGAATATTTTGAAAATGGGTCATTCTATGTTCATTTTTTGTGAAAATACTCTTAAATAATTTTTATTGCAATAATATTCTTAAAACAAATTTATATACATTTTCTAATCTAAGTGACACTAAATATTTTAAATATTGCCCATTTATACGCTTTTGCAAATAATTTCGATAAATAAAATTTTCTGAAAGATTTATAAATGATTAGTATTAATTATACACATAAAAATACGCAATATAATAGGACCTTACTTGACTATAAAATATGATGTAAAATATTGATCTTGCATAAACGATAATTATTCCTTTCAGTGCTTACATCTAATTTGTAAAAACTGTTTCAAGCATTCATGAAATAAAACAATATAAACATAACTCTACCTCATTTTTCCTGATCCTAGAAACTTTAACAACGGTCTAGAGAATTATATTTGTTTGAAAACTTTTTGGAAAAGAACAAGAAAACAAAAGCAACGCATTTCTTCTTTAAGACGAAAAATCAAGTTAAAAATCTAAAAGAACTGTGGAAGAAAAATGCCATTTAGGACAAAAAAAAATTCCACATCTCTTTCTGAACTTCAGAAAACAGGAGTAGGCGTATTTTCTTCAGAAAAAGTTATTTATAAGAATTTAATCATATTTCCTTACAAAACTTTTCTTCAGAATGAGACTTTTTTTTCATAAATTTTGCTTAAAGTTGGGGTTATTTAAAAAAAATATTTTCAATCTAATATTTATTTTAAAGTTTTCTTTTTTGCTGTTGTAGTTCTATAGGTAAGTCTATTTTCAGAAGGTATGTATACAAGTTTTTCTCACAGATTTATATTAGCATTAATAAAAATAGTATTATACGTAGGGGAATGAGCTATATTTAGGTAAAATATATAGCCTCATTAAATATTTATAAGATTAAATTTAATTAAGTATTTTGTGGTTGAGCAATGAAAATTCAAGTTGGAAGTCTTAGAAAACATCACACATAACAATTCGATCAAGAATATATTTTACACTTGAAATAGATTTGAATATTATTTCCCCATCTAGAAATCGATTTAAAGCCCCTTTTAAATTTGAATTTATTATTAAATGTTTCCATTTTATTGGAAAATAAAATTTCATTTCATAATATTTTTTCCATTATTTCAGCTACCACTTGGATCGCGAGGCGTATTAAATTGAAAATTGAATTATTCAACCAGAAAAAAAACTATTAAGAAGATATATCATGTTTGTATAAATATGTGACGGTAAATGACACAATTCTTTAGTAATTAAGTTTAATATTTAATTATTTCTTTTCTTGTTAAAGTATACAGATTTATTTATAAACTCTGAAGATGGATTCTGACTGTCGTATTGTTGACTATTTATAGATATTAATTCATTGACCAATTCGCTCCTAAGTTGCTTGATTTTTTTTTATTAAACTTGTTTATTTTATTTTGTGTATGAATTTATTTTATTATCAAAATTCAGTCTACAATATTCTTCTATCAAGCATAATTTGTAAACTTGTGACGGGTTCTATTCGTTCCCTTTTATTAATCCTCTGGAAGAAAATACATTTTTAACTGTTGTTGCAGTTTAAAACCACCTTCCGTAGAGAGAGCTTGAGTTAATGCTAGTATGAGAACTATTTAAGCTCCAGCAAAACGTTAGTCGTTAGGGTGCTATTAAAGTTAGATTATCGAAGTTACTATTGAATGTCTTTGAAGTCTTGGAAAGAAGCTTCATCCCAAGACATCTGAAGGAGGAAGATTCCATCTTGGTACCTTCCGTTTTGAACGCGAGTACTTTATTGATCACGCCAAAACGATCGTCTTCCCGTGATTACTAGTACTGGCTATAAATGTCACATCGCCACACTAGTCAGTGATTCCACGAATAGGCAAACGAACGACACCATATGTGTGGGGAGCGTGTGAGCAGTTGCGTCACATTGTGGGTTGCGTCATCATGAGTGACGGCTTGAGAATTGCGTCATTTGTGGGAGACGGCATTATGATGTGACGGCTTAATTACGTTATTTGTCTGGCATTTTGGTTGCTTTTGAGATAACTAAAATTTATTTTATTTTAGTTACATTTCCTCAAATAATTACAATTAATATAAATATGTATACACATATGACAGAATCCCAAGATTAAGTAGAAATTAATTTTTATTAATTACCATTTAAGTATCGTATTATTATCCCAAACATTTGTGTACATAAAATTTTAGTTCATCTAAATGCTTTAAAACGCGAGGGGGGAAAAACTTTAAGTTTTGACCCAAGCCGCTAAAAATGAATCCAATGGGACTGCATCTGTAATTCTTTAAATAACTAGTTTCAGTCAACTAATTTTAATAAGTAATAATAAAATTATAGATGGCACCATGACAGATGTGTGTGAAGGGTGCGGTTCTCTTGTACGGCCAGGGCCACCAACGAAGAAAGGAAGATTCAATATGAGCACCTTCTGTTCCGTAAGCGAGTACTTAAGCGATCACGCCAAAACGATCGTCATCACATGATGATTAGTACTGGTTTATATAGATATCACGTCAACGTACATCCAATTGACCCGGGCGGGACCTGACGAGTTTTGTTCCATCGGATCACATGCAGTTATGTACAAAATTATTTGTCATGGGGATTTAGGATAAAGATTAAATTTGGCTGCTTCCTCGATTTATAATATTGGTTGATAGTAAATCGATAGACCAATAAATTTAATTACTTTGATAAAAACGGCTGTTTATTCTGTGTTCGAAGGGTTGCGGCAAACTGAAAAAGGGATGATACGACCAGCTAATATTATTTGCAGAAATCCCTACACAGAAAATATATGACAAAGATTAGGTACGCGTTATATGAATTTTTGCAATGGAGATTACAACGACTATCCTCCTAATTAGGATTAGGCTGAAATAGTCTATCTTAGTTCACTAGGAGGTGTTGTTGGATCCTTTACAAAACTTTTATAAGGAAAATCAGTATTTAAAACTGAAATTTTTCAGATTCCTTTTTTATGGAATGTAACCGATTTTATAAGGCATATTATTTGTTTATTATAATTATAACATATATACTGGGTGATTCGCTACCAGACTCACAAACCTACCGGATGTGTAAGGGGTACAGAGACGTTTTGGAATCACATAGGTGTGCATGGTAAGAAATGCCTGATTTACGAGCTATGATGCAAATCAACAGAGAAAAAGAACAGAAACAACAACACACTTAAGGGACCAAAAGCCTCTTATTAAAAAGTTGTACTAGAGCAGGTGTTCGAAATTACGACCAGGAGTCGTCTGTCAAGCCTGACAGAGCCGTTGCATTGAATTCCTTCCGATCCGCATGAACTCCTATTCCTACGAAGAAGTGGTCAACGTGCTGATAATGTATGGAGCTGGAGATTGTAATGGGAATGCCGTTCTGCGGTTGAATCAGGGATGTTACTCGAACATGCGTGTTCCGCATCACATAACCTTTTCAAATGTGAACAGAAGGTGGCGTGAGTCCGGTTCTGGTCACATGAAGAGTTTGTGTACGAAGCTTCCGTTCCTTCAGTTGAAGATCTCATCACTGGAATATCTGTAACTGCCGGGGGAAACGTGACATGCCAGAAATCTTCGAGAACGTAAAGAATTCCATGGAGAGCCGCTCTTCTGGTTATAATTCCGAACATTTGATTTAGTAAAAACTTTCAATAAAATGTTTTCTGTCCTAATAATTTGTTGCGGTTTCTGTTCTTTTTCTTTGTTTCTATGCACTCTAGCTAGCGACTACGGCATTTACGATCCTACATTCCTATGGAATACTGAAATCGTCTCTGTACCCCCTACACATTCTGCAAGTTTGTCGGTGTGATAGCGGACCACCACCATGTATGCGTTATCCACTATCTTGAATAAAATTGCCACACATAAAAATAAATGTATGAGTGTTGGGGCGTAAGTCATGGCTACTATTTTTTTTTCTTGTACATACCAGTCCGGTTGGAAAATGTGACATGTACAGATGAAAGTTCAAGGTGTTAACTACATGTGTGAAAACAGGAAAGCACTGAAATATCGTAACACACTAATTACGATAGCACACAGGACAATATATCCTTCACAGTGCAAAAGAATGACAACACAGTACACATAAAGTTGACATGACAAACCTGGGCCTAAAGACTCTTAATGTATTCCATGACCCTTAATGTAATCCATGAGCTGCTCGATGACAGCACGTGCCTATCAGGTCCGCAAACTGACCGGTTGTCCCGAACGTAGCTCATCACTGGTTGACACACTTCCTTGCAGAAACTTTCCAATCCACCGTGCTACTGTACGGTATGGTATGGCATTATTCCCAAGGGCTTCCATTAATTCAATGTGACATTTCATCGTATTTCTTTCTCGAAGAAAGGCTGTTTTAATGTAAGCGCGCTGCTCAACACGGGTTACATCCATCTTGGGTGGCACTCACCAACTGACTGATTTCACAGCCCTAACTGAGCTACTACCAGCTATCACAGAGCCATCTGATGTTCTGCATACACACTATGCCTTCAGAAATTCCACACGACACATATACGTTTGTGATCCTTTCGCATATCTACAAGAAAAAAAATAGTTGCCATGACTTATGCCCCAACCCTCGTATATTTTACCTTTTTTATTTGAGGATAAACAAATTGAAATAATAAGAATTGTAGATAGCCAAAACTGCTGACTTACGCCCCAACTCTCATAGAATACACCATGAAAAATGTTTTACAGTAAAACCGTTATATCTTTTTACAGCAGTTTCACAACACAAGCAAAAAAAAAACATTGTTAAAAACAGCTGTACTTGAAATATAAGATATAGTGTCAATAAAGATTTATAAATGTTGCTAATTAATATGCAATACAAAAACAATTTCTTTTTTAGTTAAAAGAGAAAATAAATCCATTGAATTTAAATATTTATTCTGGCATTTCATATTGCTAATAAGTAACCTTTCCGAATGCAATGATTGCTTTCTTTATAGTAAATTATTTTTTTCTTTGCTTTAAAACAATCGAAAATTTTTAAAAGCTTCTTAAAAAAGAATAACAAACAAAATAATCAAAGTAAAAAGAGAAAGAAATTCAATACAATAATTTTGCGCTTCTAAATAACTGCCATTAATATTCAGTTTCATACCACACAACGAATAACAAATGGAATAAGTGTAGAATTCCTCTTTATACATTATACTTATCATTTTTTACAAACATCAAAGAGCATTTTTGAGCTAATGCTTCTTAATGATATTATTTAGCTGTAATGCAATAGTTAAGAAGATTCTTTCCCTTCAAATTGTTTTTATAAAAAATAATATAATATTTTAAGGCAATTCCTACTTAGATCAACAAAGAAACATTTTATTTTAGTTATTTTTTATCAAATAATTACAATTAATATGAATATGTATACACATACGACAGAATCACAACATTAAGTAGCAATTCATTAATTTAATTACCATTAACGTATCGTATTGTCTTTGAAAACAATCGTATACATAAAATTTCAGTTCATCTGAATACTTTAAAACGTGAGGGGAAAAACACCCTTTTAGTTTTGACCTAAGTTGCTAAAAATGAAGCCAACGTGACTGCATTTGTAACTCTTTAAATAACTAGTTTCAGCCAACTAGTTTTAATTAGTAATAATTAAATTATCATATTGCCTCCCAAAACAACCATGTATAGAAAATTTTCGCTGAAATGAGCGCTTTAAAATTTGAGAAAAAACCTTTTCAAGTTTTGATACAAATCGCCAAAAGGGTCACTAAGTTTACAAAAATGATGCCAACGTGGCTGTATTTGTTATTATTTGAATAATTAGTTTTAATCAATTAATTTTTATTAATTATAAAAAATACCGTATTATCATCCGTAATAATTGTGTATATAAAATTTCAGTTAATTAAGCGTTTAAAAAATATTTTTTAACGATTGAAAATTTGAACAACATATATATAGAGAGATTGTGAACTAAGAGTAGGAATTGAAGAAGACAAGAATTTAAAGCTGATTATATGTATATGAATTGTTCGATATTTCTTTATTGAGGAACATTTATTGTTAAAGAAGATTAAAAATACAGAAAACAATTTTATATATACTTGATTTTATCTACAACAATGCAAATATTGTTAGTAATAGTTTATTGTAAACACGTATTAACCAAAATGACTCAAATTTAAAATGTACAATGCCTACTTAAAAAGAAGAAGCCTACATTTATGTCTCTATAGCTACCGTTAACGACCATCTTTAAAAAGTGAACGAACTGAGAAACTCTTATGGGATTTTTAACTGCATTTTTGGAGCTAGACTATTTGTACTTCTGAAAGAAAACAAAAACATCATAAAAAAATTCTATTCATATTTCTTAATTTTTTTCAAAATAGTCTTAACAAAAATTTAGAGATTCGTTGATATATAGGTTTTGAAATACTAATAAAAACGTCATAAACATCTTTTTAGAGATCAAAGCAAATGAAGTAAGCAACAAGTAAAATAAAAAAAAAATTAAGTCAAAATTCCTACTTATATCAGCAAAGAAATTTTTTATTATATTTACTTTTTATTAAATAGTTACAATTAATATAAATATGTATATACATAGGAAAGAATCACAGCATTAAGGGGTAAATAATTTTTATTAATTTTCATTTAAATATCGTATTGTTGATTAATACAATCGTGTACTTAAAAATTCAGTTCAACTGAAAGCTTTAAAACGTGACAAAAAAAAACATTTTCAAGTTTTGTCACAAGTCGCCAAAAGGGTCACCAAAACTGATGCCAACGTGACTGTATTTGTAATTCTTTAAATAATTAGTTTTAATCCATTAATTTTTATAAATTATAATTAAATTATTGCATTTTCATCCAAAATAATCATGTATATAAAATTTCAGCTCAATTGAGAGCTTTAAAATGTATTTTATTAACGATTGAAAATTCCACCAAGATAAATAAATAAAAAATTAAAAAGAGAGTGTGAGCTATAATAGTAGGAACTGAAAAAGCAATTCTTATTTCTACTCTTTTAAGTGTTATTTCATTACTTTCAGATAAATATAGTGATCTAGTATCGAGAAAGCAATTATGAATTCCATACTTATCTGTACGTAATGAAAGGTGGTGTGTACACTATAATCAGAAAGAAAACTTCAAGAAGCTTTACCACTACGTTAATGATAAATAAATAATAATGAGATCGAGAAAATTTTGTACTATGAAATTAATTACCAGAAATGAGCTTATATCTATACTTCAGTACATCTAATAACTTTCAACCTTTAGAAAAAATAATTTTTATTGACACACTCCGATGGTTCTTTTTTGATTTCTTAATTAAAATATAACACAAGAAATCTTGGTAGCTACGTATTGTCTCAACAATGCCAACGTTCTAGATAATTCGTCAAGTTGCCAACCCCGACGTCGCATGCGTCGTAAGCGCTGAATTGGGAACCATATGCTTCGTTTCATATAATGTCGCCAATACGGTTGCGGTAATACGTAAGTACCGAAATCTTTTAATTGTACGTTTCTGTAATCACACAGAATGTTTTTAAATCATTTCTATTTGAACTGTTCAAAGGTGGTACATGAAATAATGCATTGATTTTGTGTATGAGTATGAAAGTTTTTTTTAATTAAATCAGACAACTGAAACAATGAAATCATAGATTTGTTTTTTAAAATTTTGGTACTTACATATTATCGTAACTTATCAGCGAGGTTATATAAAAAGAAGCACATGGTTGCCGATTCAGCGCGTACAACACATAAGAAACTGGGGTTACCAACTGAGAGAGTTATTAATAGAGTTGGCGATTGTTGGGATAATGCGTAAGAACCAAAATTTCTACTCGTATCTGCTTTATAGAACATTCCAGTGAATGTAGTAACTAATACAATTCAGAATTGCGAACATTTTAATTTTCTTAAAGCTCTCCTTATGAGTTTGCTGGAAAGGATCCATAATATTTTTCATTTTATTAGATTCAGTTTCAAACAGTTATCTGCGAGTTTGACAGTGTTAAAAACTAAACTCCACAAAATTACTATTTCCTACGAGTGACATTGTAAAGTGTGTGTTTTTTAGAGGTATAGAACTTTAAATTGCAATAAAACAACGATGTATTATTCGATTGACATGAATTTTTTTTATTCGAAAGATAATCTTGGGGCATTACATTTTAAATATGATTTCTGACATAGGATTGGCTCGGATGTAGTCAATCTGGACGTCCAATTTTCGATGACTTTTTCCAACATTTGTGGCGGTATATCGGCAATAACACGGCGAATGTTGTCTTCCAAATGGTCAAGTTTTTGTGACTTATCCGCATAGACCAATGACTTTACATAGCCCCACAGAAAATAGTCTAGCGGTGTTAAATCACAAGATCTTGGAGACCAATTCACAGGTCCAAAACGTGAAAATAGGCGGTCACCAAACGTGTCTTTCAATAAATCGATTGTGGCACGAGCTGTGTGACATGTTGCGCCGTCTTGTTGGAACCACAGCTCCTGGACATCATGATTGTTCAATTCAGGAATGAAAAAGTTAGTAATCATGGCTCTATACCGATCACCATTGACTGTAACGTTGTGGCCTTCATCGATTTTGAAGAAGGATTCCACCGGCCCATAAAGCGCACCAAACAGTCACTTTTTCTGGATGTAACGGTGTTTCGACATACACTTGTGGATTAGCTTCACTCAAATGCGGCAGTTTTGTTTGTTGACGTAGCCATTCAACCAGAAGTGCGCTTCATCGCTAAACAAAATTCGCTTATGAAAATCGGGAACAACGGCAATCTCGTTTTGGGCCCATTCGACGAATCTACGCCTTGCTTGATGATCGTTTTGATGAATTGCCAAACCAAACTGAGAATAAATCACTTGACAGCTGTTAAATAGGTCGCCATCTTGGAAAGTAATGCCAACTTAAACTTCTATACCTGGAAAAAAACACTCTTTACATACGTTTTATCAAAATCGTATTGGCGAAATTACATGGAACGAAGTACATGGTTGCCATCTCAGCATGTACGACACATACGAAATCGGAGTTGCCCACTCGGCAAGTTTTCTTGAACGTTGGCGTAGCTGCGAAAATACGTAAGTACCCTGAGATATAATTCAGACGTCACGCATAGTATAGAAAAGTACAATTCCAAATTTTACAGTGCACGAAGAAAAAAAGTCTTTTTTTTATCAAGTTCAAAGGATAATAATATTTAAGGAGTTGGACTTTAAGAATTAAACTAAATGCGGCAAATTCGGGGTTGGATCTCCTTTAGTATTGCAATTATTTATCAATTGTTAGGTTATACAAATGCAACACTTATCACTAACAAAAAAAAGGGCAAACAACAAGGATGGTTTTCATAACGTCCATATCCTTCATCACCTAACCTGTACTGAAAATTCATGGTCGCTAGAGGGCACTTTTGCTGCTTGGAACAGTCAATTACATGGGTTACAAACAGTATTTTAACTATCGGTTACAAACAGTATTTTAACTATGTGCCTGTGGCCGCGGTAGCCGAGTGGTATAGGTATCGGATCGTGGCTTGCCTTGTCACGAGTTCGAGCCCAGTACCACTAAAGACCCGCCGTGTAGGGCAACGATGCACGTTAAATCTGTCGAGAGCTGAAACGTCCTCCCATTGGAGTGGTATGGTAGTTAGGAGAGGAGGATGCAGCTCAGGTGTCGTCCTCGTCACTTGAGCATGGTTCAAAATTACGTAGTCCGTCGCTAAAAACCCTAGTGTAGCTGAACAGTGCGACGTTAATATTCACTCATTCATTGCACAAAACCATTCTTAGCGGATCCTTACTCATTAAAAAGAATATTCCTGTCAAATATGAAGTCTGTAGGTCTAACAATTCCAGAGATGTTGTGATGGGTGAGTCGCTTATCTCTTACAAAAGGTGCTGCCGAATTCAACCGATAAATTCAGAATGCTGATTGTAGCAATAAACGGTTGAAAGTATCGGTGTGATACTTTTCAATATTGTAGAAGCAAATACAAAATATTACTTTAAATTTATAAAATATTATATTACGTTTTTTATTTATAAAAAAATAAATTTAGTATGAGAGTAGTATAAGAATGATGCTTTAGGTGGGACTATTTAATTTTTTATGTTGAAACATGAAATCATACAAAACATCTTTATTAAAATGAAACTAATTTACAAACTGAATGAAGATAACTTAATCAAAATGTAATGTTTTTAACAAAAAAAGAATAGATGAATGAGTTTTCAAATTAAAATTTTCTAATCGCCTAACAGCATCACATAAGAAAAAGAAATGACAATATCTCCAATTAGCATATAGAATGTATTTCCTAGGATTGAAAGTGATAAAATTCTAAGACCCAATATAAGTTTTAATTTTTTAAAAATGCTAGTTAAAAATTTAGTTTTTAAGTAGAGTTATGTAAGAGCTCAGTAATAGGTTTAGTTTAGTAGTTAATAGTTAGATAATTTGAAAAATTCAAAACAGCACCTCTGTAAAATAAATTAGTTACTTTACACTATACAATTTTTTTTGTATTATTCTTTCGTAATATTTTTATCGGAAACCGAGAGAAATCAACCAAAAAATATCTTTTGTAAATTTCCCCTTTATTTGTTGAGCTATTTGATCCTTTTTCTTTAAAATATTCAAATATTGTCTCACAACTATCTTGAAAGTAAAATCTTCTTAAAGAAAGTTTGGTTGCCTATTATAAATTTTTTATGTTAATTCAGAAATATATCTGAAAATTATGTACACCTAATCTTACTAATTTTAAAACTAACAAACTTAGCTAAATACAATTTATACTTACTTATCACTTTTGAATAAATAAGCAATCGAGGATTTTGTAATATTTGTCATCAATTTCTTAAAAATTTGTTTAATACAAAGGCAAATATATAGAAAATTTTGCATAAGTGTTTTAATTTATAAACGCTGATTTCTTAACTATATTTTAAACTGCTCGTGATAATATCTGTAACTGACTTCCGCAAGTATCAGAAACGCCCTCTAACGCCAAATAAACCATTTCAAGCTATGTGAAGGGAGAACGCTATCGCTATTAAAAGCCGTCTATGTTATTTGCCCATTTTCTTTAAATGATATGTATTGTCTTGTATAAGCAAATTTAAATTAAAAAATAATTGTTGCACTAAATGAGATTTTATTGAACCCAACCCCGAATTTACCATTTTTAGTTTACTTTTTAACATAGAATGATCTACGTACAACTTTTTAACTTAAAATGATCTACGTACAGTAAAATACGTTTGAGCCGTAAACCTTGAACGTTTAAGACGAGAAATATCGGTTAATACGATATAATAAAACGATCTCGACAAACTACTATGTATTTTCCTGCATTTTTCCACCTGAATATGAAATGAAAGTCGCTTTACACGAACAGGTTTCCCTTAAGGGAAAGAATAAAATACGGAAGCCACCTTCCTAATTCGACTGCAATCTTGTATTATCGAAATAATACATTGCAGTAGATGATAATATGTGTACCGCCCCAATTAGGGATGCCAAAGACCTTTCGGAGTTTGCTCAAAATTCAAGAAATATCATTTATGCAGATTCCGACAGTGAAAATGAAATAAACAATGCAGCTCCCCAATGTTCCCTCATCATCCGAAACGAGAACGTCATGAAAATTGTCCTCAATTATTTAAATACACATTCTAATGGTGAAATCAATAGCAAAATAAACGCTGTCCAACAATTTATTGACAATTTGATGTCCAATTTTTAGTACTCAGAATTAGGAGATTTTTTCTAAGCCATCAATCCATCTAAGATTTGGCCTGCCTTTGATCGCGTGCCAATTGGTTAGGCATTGAAGACATTTTTGTAATAATGCTGTATTCGTCCATTCTGACAACGTGACCGGGCCATTTAATTCCGTTGTTTGTTTTTTGCTAACGTCAGATTCCTTATAGGATTGATAGAGCTCTAAATTTAAACTTCTTCGCCACATACCTTTTTCTTAAATTCCTCCAAAAATAAATCTTAAAATCTTCCTTTCGTAGATATTTATCATGATATCATCTGTTCTATATACATATCTATGTAAATAAAATAAACTCAAATCAATTTAATTTTGTTGGTATATGATTTGTTTTTTGAAATATCCTTTAACTCGAAATAATATTTTAGTCCCCTCAGTTTCGTGTTAAGCGATTTTCACTGTATTTAAAAAAACATTACAACTATAATGATATTTTACAAAGTAAAATTCTTACATAATTCATTTCTGTAAAGCTAAGCAGCATTGAATTAAAATTATTGAATTTTCCTTTTAATTATCATACATATTACGCCTAATTACTCGGCATTTTAAATCTTATTATTTAATAAATTATTTAAATGTTTAAAAAATGAATTTTTTTAGAATAACCTAGATTATATTTTTGTATTGTGTTTAAATAATATATATACATATCGGATAATTATCTAAATATCTTATTGTTTGATCTAAAACCATTTCTTAAGAATATCAAATTCATCTGAATAACTTTGTTTCTTTAATGCAAGTGAACCATAAACTATATTTAAAATGTATACAAACGTTGTTTCATTTTTTAAAATTAAAATTTTTTTTATATCTAATGTCTCCGCATAATTACATAGTAAAATTTATTTTACAGTAATGGCTTTTACACAGCTAACCGTTTTGATATAAGTAAATACGCAACATGATTTGAATACTATTATTGTTTAAATTTTATCAATTCCATGTAATTTTAACCTTGAGAGTTATCTTCACTGACGCTTGATTAACACACATTTGCACACACATCCACTTTTACTACTTAACCGTGACATTAATCTTTACTTTCATCATCCGAGTGCAAAGGTCAACACAATTCTTGGAATAAAATCTCTTGAAAATCATTTCAAGCTCTTGTTTTCTCGCTCAACAAATCTGAAGACTTGAAAATGTTTGCTTAAGGCCTATTTTAATTTGGATGCCTCCACTAAGAAATTCCAAACATCTTAATATTTTGAGAAAGTTTCCTCTCATAAATTATGTCCAGATTGAAAATTATCAACTCGACGAATTCAATCCCATTATTCTAAGAATGTTGAGAAATAATTAATAGAATACATAATACTTATTTTAAATGAGAAAACTTACAGTCGACAGAAAATGATGTGCTATAATAAATGAAGAAATACACTGAGCAATGAATGAGCTATCGCTTAACATTACAGAGAATGAAATTTTTGTCGAAAATACACTATAAGGGACAGTATATACTACCACTTTCGCGAAAGAGTTACGTTGCACAGTGGGCAGTTTTCCCAATCTGGCGCACGGAAACCCCACAAATGAAATTGCGCGAAATAAACAACAACCCACATTTTGTGGTCCTCTCGAGTTCTCTAGTCATGTGGTAAATAGTTTTTGTCAGTACGTGAATGGAAATCGTTAACAATCATCGGTTTAAATTGGGTTTGTTCTTGCTACGAAAAAAACTTGCAAACCTTATTTTCAAGTCGCAGCTCTATCGTTTCGTCTGAAAAAAATATTGCAGATTTCAGAGGATTTTTTGAAAATACATGCCATGGGTAAGCAAATTCTTGAGTTGTGTGTGACTTTCAAATTAAGTTCATCTTCTGGAATGCTGGGGCATTTCCCTGCGACAGTTGTTTGAAGAGTAAGACCTGGTGTGTGAGGCTATTACGCGGAAAAGTCAAATGAACTTGGGGTAGGCTTTCCTGCTCCAAGAGGATTGGAAACAACAACAACAACTTTGATTAAAAATTGTAAAAACATAACATTTAGCACAGCATATAACTCATATTAACGTATGTCAGTTTTTTGTGTTTTAATGGACTAGAACTTTTAGGATTGACGCGGATTGTGTGTGTGTGTGTGTGATCACAGTAATTTTAAAAGTCACATATAGACCTTTAATTTAATACCAAATTTAGCTGCTACTTCCTGCTATTCCCAAAGTTATGATTTTTTTCAGCTTTGGCTGATGGTATTATTCAACGTGCCTTATTCAATGTGTGGATGATCTCCTAATGTTTTTTTAGTTTGGTTAGGACTTTGATAAACATGAGAACCAGCAGCAATTAACATTTAGAATTCTGCTCGTTTGTAGGGAGAAAATGGATGAGGTGCCATAGAAATGAAAAGTTCTTCTCCAAGTCGAATGATGCGTGGTTGTCGGGGGAGTAAGATTTATATTAGGTTTTTTTATTTTTAAGAAAAATATATAGCTAATATTTTAGTGTGGTTTCTTATGTTTATTTGAGCTTATAATAATTATTTTTTCAGTATTATAAACTTTAAAATGGTTTTTCTCAGTTTGTGCTTTTTCGCATTCAAAATGCTACTTCTTCCACAATTATTTACCAATCACTTCCATTTTCCCCCCTTGTGTGTGTGCAATGCATGTAGCAAAATTAGGGATCCATTTTGCTTTAAAGTGAATATTTTTTAAAAAAAAAAAATTGAAATGTTGGAGATCTTAGGCTTTTGGTTGAATTTTAGCAGATATATCAACATTTTATTATTTGTTCTCCAAAACTAATTTAGGTATTTAAAATGAATCCCTACAGGTGTATAAAACATCCTTAGAAATATTACAAAAATTTCATGTTAAAAAACTAATTAACACAATTTTAAAGATTACCAAATTTTTTTAAAAAAATTAAATCTTTTAAATTGTGTGAATATGTGCAAAACTTTATCTCGTGTCATTTTCTTAAATAGAAACATTATATGAAATGCTAAAATATAATTTTGAAATAAATAATAAAAAATGCTGAAAGTGGGCCGAGTCATTTTAAACACTACCCCTTATCCTTTATTGTATATGTACAATGTTATGTTTGATTGTATTTGTTTAATCTCTTAATATTTAATTTTTTTAACTTGCCACACTATTTCTTGTATATATTCTCCGACGTGTCAAGTTACTGCTTCTGTTAAAATCCTTAGATCCTTGTTCAAAATCTAGTTCCATTTAGCAAACATTTATTCTTGATCAAATTCATAAATTAGTTAAGATCCTATTAACCTTATTTCTTAGTAGAAAATGGAAAAGAATACCCAATTTACACTAATTACTATGATTTTTTTATCATTAGGTATAATTATGCAGACTTTAAAGCCATAAAAAAATTTCCGGGCGCCAGATTGGGAAAACCGGGAAACGCCCTGTAAGGCGTAAAGATTCACCGATTTTACTAATATTTAGAGTTTTGACAACTGATTATTGATACATTCGGCGTCGATGGCTTAGAGGTAACATGCTCGATTCGTATACCTAAGGTTGCGGGTTAAGCCCCGACTGGAGTCGATAGATTTTCTGGATGCAAAAACGTAGGCACGCATGTCATATGATTATATGGCCTGTCAAAGATATCTTGAGTATCAATTTTGCTCTCGCAAAATTAAAGCACGGCAATATTTAGCATCCGACGAGAGCTTGAATTAAATTAATTCAAGCGTGAAAAATTGGGTAGAGCGAGCCGCTACCGGATGGTGCCATCATGAAATGGCTATCACATTTGCGGACGTGTCGTGTCCGCAAAGACAAAGTTGTCAATATGTGGGAATACAGGGAGATGTTTGTTTAAACATTTTCAATAATTTAACTTACGCAAATTAATAAAAAAGGCTCCGTTCACAAATTTTAATATTTGTGTTTCAAGGCTATCAACTACATATAGCTATTTTGTAGTAATCAAATATAACAGTTACTTCATCAATAATTTTCAAATGATAATCACTTTTGTAAATATTTTTCTACAAGTCACAATGCATACATAATATTTTTAATTTTCATTCCTGGTTATAATAAGGATAAATTTCAGTGTAAACATAGCTTAAGACACGTCAGAACATCAGAAATGTGTTTGAACTTGCCTGTGTGGACATCATGTTTTTCACCCAGTACCGGTTTATTCATTTGATGCGTAAATAGGGCATGATCAGATTTTCTGGTTATAAATTTCGATCCACCAGTGCCAAGGGGGCCAGTAGATAGTTTGCGCCCAGGGCTCGAAATGAGCTTAAACCGGCACTGGTTTAACCTGTGATCGAAGATTACGCATGAAACAATATGTTTGCATTGGTTTGAATTTGAAAACATAACACTGGGCATAAATCTAGGTTTCTAGAACGTAAATCCCAGTGAATGCATTTTGAAAATGTCTGACCAGGAAGATCACATATCCCATTCGTAATTGGAAAATTTGTTTGCATTGGTTTGAACTTAAAAAAACACACGCACTGAGCAATAAATGTAGGTTTCTAGAACGTGAATTCCAAACTAAAAAAAAACTTATATAAAACCAATAATTTAGTATTATTTCAAGCAAAAGTTTTAACAAATGTAATATGTTTTTTGGCTCAAAATGTTGTATTGTGTAAGTGTATCACACATAATAACATTTGTAGAGAAAGCTCGCATTTCAAGTTCATTTTTCAAAGAGTATTCCTAATCCCCTTTCATATATACCTTTTAAAAATATCTCTTTCGATCAATAATAACTCTTTTTTTATCCATTCCTTTTAAGCTTACAATCCTGAAGATATATAAACATCCATTAGGAATTTGACAAGCATTGAAGAATCAATTTCCTAAGCATTCATAGAGTTGGTACGAATCCGACTAAAACCTCTGAAGAAGGAAAAAATATTCAGTTTCGTAGAGACGGCAATGCGCGAAGTACTTTTATCCTAAGTAAAATATCTTGGAAGCCTAGTGTGAGTCAAGAAATCCAGCCAAGAAGAAGGGATAACGAATCTGCAAGCGAAAGGAGGCGATAAATCACAAATGTTGGTGGGAGGACTTTGCTTAAAAGGTTAACCAAGAATATCGAGCATGGAATGAGAAATTTATTTGTTACTGAATTATTTACTTGAAAGAAGGCTTAACATAGGATTGCATTTTGAATTCTTTAAGGTGTTAATTGTATCAATTTATGTAATTGTATAAAAACAAGTTCTTGTTAAATTCTGCGATTTTTAGAACGTTGATTATTTGAATACTAATTAAGTATTGGATTATTACATGTACTTTTTTCGCATCTAATTGATTCTTGAAAACGTGTACAGAAGTAGAGTTACGGAAAACTAACAGTAACAAGTCTTTAAAGTTATTTATTTCTATTGAATGTCCAGGTAAAAAATGTATGTTTTATACTGATTAGTATGTAATAGTTTATTGAGAAATTCGTCAAGAGGTAATTTAATTGTATTGTCTTTTCTTTTAATAAGGAATTTTACATTATGTTTCCGTTTCGATATTAATGCATCTTCATAAAACATGGGAGAATCAAAAAGTTCTGGAATTGGTCAATTACAATTTATTAAAAAGCAGAAAAATAATTTAATCTTTTAGGCCTTTAAAGTACTGCCCTTCTGCATCCACGTGTTGCAGCGTTATTATAATTGTTTATAGCACTCCTGGAATCAATTTTCTTAAAGTTCTTTCAGTTGCTTCGTCGCACTTTTGTTCACCTTATCTGAATCCATTCAAAACGATGTCCCTTCAATTTTATTTTCAGCCATGGAAATAGGGAAAAATCCTCTGCTGCTGGAATCATTTCCGTATGTTGTTTTCAGCAAAACGTAGAATCTGCTGTTTGCACGTTGCTCCAAACGACATTGCAAAATCCGACGAAGGAAAAATTCGCTTTGTCAGAAATGATCTGCAGCTAAAGCCAACAGTACAGAAAGCGAATTCCAGATGGCTGTGTGTTTTCCTTATCAGTCGTGCCAACCCTGAAATCCATATTTCTCCACCAATGAACACCTGCGTGAATGCAGAAGACAATTCCTGGAACTTTTTGACTCAAGTAATACATTTGTTTTCATTCGAAATCACATTTTTCAAGGCAAGCAAAGACTTACAAAGACTCAGGAAGATTCTTTTTATATTCTTCTACGCAAAAACTTTGGAAATGGAATAATCAATGTAACGTAATGGTGCGTGATAGGAGTGTAGTAAACTGACTCAAAAAAAAACTCAAATATAACTCAAGATATAATAGCACGTTTTTAATATGAAAATCTCAAACGCAAAATTGAAACCAAGAATTACAAAAAAAGTAAATAACAAATCAGTGTCTCCATGCGGAATAACAAAAAAGTAATAACATTAAATCGCAGGCTGAGCTTCTATAAACATTTTTATCGTGAAATATAAGTAGTGAAATCCATCTACGTAAGTTATTTAGAAAGTAAGTTAAACTTTTCTCTACAGAGTACACAACAATTCGAAAGGAAACCATCACTAGTTCAAAAAACAGATCAGGTTAATAACTTCTGACGCTGGCATTTTTATTCGTGTAGCGGAAGTCATTGCTGCGTAGTACGTGAACAAAATAATTCATCAGCTTTAAATTTACCCTTACTTTAAAGCTCATGTTGAGAGCAAATAGGCACATTCGTACTAAAATGAACCATAAAATATAGGTGGTGCATGGCTCACTACCAGCCAAAATAAAATAGTTCCATTAGTTGAAAGAAAGTCGCACACATTTGATTGATGCGTAAAGAAAACGACTAACAACGTTGACCACAATAGAGCTCGTGATGTTCAGAACTTAGATTTTCATACGTTCCACAGGCTGGACAAATATCTGGTAAGACACAGTTTCGTAAATAATGCCTCAATTAAGACAACTGTCTCAATAGCTAAGGAGCGGATTTCTATTGTTAAGATACTTAGTGGTTACAATTCGACAAAGGTTCAAAATGGTCAGAGATAGCCATTACCTTAGACATCATGGGAATTTGTGACGAATCTGTACGGAACCTTCCCACTAATCTTCTTAGGCGTCTTTTTGGGGAATATAAATTCACGTTTATTTCCAATCAACTCCAAAAAGATGTACGGAATATTTAAATTAGATAAGGTATTTAAGTCGAGAGTTGCGAGATAGCAAGAGAGATGATTGAAGGCTATTGAGCCAGTAACTTTAAACGCATTACTAGAAGATTCAAGGAGATTAGATTCGTGAAGACGTCGTGCTGCGAGACGTACCAGAAAGCTGATATAAGCCAGCGGTAAATATAATTCCCGTACGCGTAAAATAAGCGTCAGGTTTAGCGACTTAGTTAAAGTTAATGAAAGTTAAGAATTCGAGTACGCGCGCGTGTATTTCTCGGATCTCCTATTTCGGTAGACCTTACTTGATCTTGAGCTTAATTATTGATTAATTGAATTATTAGTGATTTAATTTAATATAAAGGTAAATCCCTTTAAATGACGTAACATAATAGTATTATACGTTATCAGAGATATTTTTGAGAAAAAAAAATTATAATAATAAATAAATATTATTATTCAAAATGGCTTTTAGTGGTTCTTTGCCTCAAATTAATCTTGGTGTTCAAGGTGTGACTCAGGGGGGTCATCACAAACTGTCTTAACATATCATGGGAAATATTACATATATGAGGATCATTTCCAAATTATATGAAATTTACTCTATAAAAACTATTAATTACCTTTACTTATTCAAAATCTTTTGTAACGGAATTAAATAATGATACATTTAAACACCGTTAACCATTACAATAAAGAAAATTAAGCGTAAAAGTGATCGAGAAGGAAAGAAAATAGCGTGATTGTATTTATAATGTGTATTAAGTATAATGATAGGAAGAAATGGTTGCGTTTATAGATGCTTTGGGGTTCATTTCATGCAAAATTGCCTACTCAGCTGTCACTTCTGGCAACAATAACAGCTCTATTTTAACTGAGCATTGAGTCGAATTGATTTTGGATGGCATATACGGGTACTTTAATCTATGAGGTGAAAGCTTATGCCAGAGTTAGTCAAATGTAGTAGTTGGCGAATGGTGGTATTTCAGTCTCTCAACAGCACATGTTGAGATATTCTATAAAAGCTCCATATCAGAACATGTTAGCTAAGTCAACAGTTCCACACCCTTAGTATTAAGGAATTTCAGAACCGCATGAGAAACTAACGGTGTAGTACTCTCTGGTTAAAACACACAACGGTAGAAACACTGAAGGTAAGACACAGTCGTGCCTCTTTACACGTTGGCAATATAACGATGGGTGAGTAAAACATTATCTATGCCAATAAGAGGCTGGATGTATAACTATATTTTTACTCCAGATGTTAATCTTGCATGATGATGGCAAATTTACGTTGAAAACATTCATTGTCATCAACGTATCCATATAAAGAATGGCCTATGCTGTCGCAGAACCGAGTTTCATTTGAGTGGATCGCGGAATGACGTTCCTATGTCCATGAGTTTTCCTCAACTCTTCAAGAGAGCCTACCTCTCATCACCATCATATTTGGCAAGACAACTAGCCTCTCATGTGGATTAGTGCCTTCCTTTGAAGAATCCTCCATAATGACCTTTTGTTTACTTTTGTTCTCAAAGTTTTCTCGTTTATAATCCCAAAGTCTAACTCCACTGAGTCTGCCAATCTCAATTTTGGTGTTCCATGCTTCCGAATCCCAGTGGCTTTGAATTACAGTACAGTTTTGACAACATTATCATCTAGCATTCGAATTATAAGGGCTATTCGATTCATTCTGTTTATTTTTATGCACTTCCTTGATAGCTGCCTGCGTTACATTAGTCTTAGGATGAGGTTTCGTGTGATCGTGTTTTAATTTTTACTTTCAGCTAGACACACCCGTTTCTTTTTTATTTCAAATTTAGCATATTATAAGTAACGTTTTTTGAAATGCAATAACCGAGATTTTTTCAATGGTTTATAATTTGTTGATAAGAATATTTCTCATCGGAAAGAGCAGTTACGTAACCATTGAGCTATCTCTCAATTTTAGAAGCCATTTTAAAACTGAATCTTTCATTTTACATTCTAATCAAAGGAAAACAACCGCAGAAGGTTATTCTGAAGTTGCCAAACTTTTATCTCAAAATGAAAATGAGAATACAAATTATAAAATCGTTTCCATAAAGGTCGAAAGAATGTCTGTAAACAAAACATACTGAGATACAATGCATCAGCAAATTTCAGTAGAGAAGAACATTGTTTATCCGAATCAATTGGGACTGGACACCGTTCGGTTACATGATTGTTCGGATACCCGAAACCCGAATGCGATCAATGCAGTATATGTAACCGGACAGTATACGAAAACTGAAAACCATCACATGTGGGAAACGGGCTTGAAAAATCAAAATAGGCGCAAAATGTCACAATTTTACCTTTATTGTGGAAAATAATCACTTATTTTTCGCTGTACCATAGTGCAACTTTGTTTTTTCGCTGCAAGTTCTCTGATTCTCTTGAGCAGCAGTAGTTGGGAACCACACTATAGCTGTCTCTAACGCAGAACACGCGTCAGAATTTAATGGACTCTTGCTACTTTCGTTGTTGTTGTCCTCGTCTTCATCCGTTCCATCGTCGACAGAGATGGATTCTTCTTATACGGAAGTCACAATCTCGTCATCATTTTTTATTTGAAATCCACAGTCTTCTGCATCGCATTCTATCCAGGTTTCTACATCTTCTTCGTCGCATTCTTGAAATCTTGGGATAGATTGGACAAATTCGGTAATCTCCTCTCTGTGGTCGTCTTTGAAGTCTTTTACGCCTTCTAAATCTGGCCACCGCTTATTCCACGTATTTTTCAAGCTCTGTCATTCAAGGGACATGTAGTTGACAAAAAAAACTGGTCTGGGTAATAAACGTTCGGATAAACGTCGTTCTATTGTAGTAGAAGAGAAGGAGGATAAGAATTTAAATACTTTACATGTTGTTGTTTCCAATCCTCTTGGAGCAGGAAAGCCTACACCAAGTCCATTTGACCTTTCCGTGTAATAGTGTCACACACCATATACTTGCTCCTCATACAACTTTCGCAGGGAAATGCCTCAGCAGTCCAGAAGATGAGCAGGAGAAGCAAGGAGAGGGCAGAGACAGGTAATGAAAGACTTTACCCCCTGCACAAAAGTTATATTACGCAGGTGACCGCTTCCAAAGCGCGCCAAGGCCGTCTGATGAGCCCTGGAACTCCTGCACTGTAAAGATATGCCAGGGCTCTTAGCTGCGTACAGTGGTGAGCAGGAGGGTTCGCCAAGTCAAATTCATTTTATTTTTTTGGAAGGAATAAATTTGCGAATGGGTTAAGACAGTGGAACTGGGGTTAGTGAAATCACATCCCTTACCAGCCAGCTCATCAGCAACTTCGTTCCCAGGCACACCCACATGTGATGGAATCCACTGGAGACATACTTGTTTCCTTGACCAAGCCTAACTAATATGGATAAAATATCTAGACCAGCACTGTCCATAATTTTTGGCCAATTCTTCAAATATTGGATGGAGCTTCTGCTGTCTGTCAGGATCAAGATACTGTCCTTATAATATGATCCTAATAATATGATCGAGAGCACCACTAATAGCAATGAGTTCCGATCTAAAGACGGAACAGTGGTCAGGATTCAGGATGCTGATTTTAACATCGTACCCAGAAGTGTTACGAAAAATACCACTCCCTGCTCTACCCGTATCCGAACGACTACCATCTGTGTAAATAATCAAGGCTTGCTCGGGTATGTCATTTATTACTTCAAGTGCCAGTTGAAATACTTTACATACGAGATACATTTTTTTTAATCTCCAAAGACCATAAACGTCACAAGAGTAAAAAATAATGAATTTATTACACTAAGATATGTGCGAACATGGAGTATTTTTCTACTTAATTACAAAAATAAAATTCAGGCCTTGTAATATCGTTGGATGAATTTTTAATTGTTTCCATTCTTCAAAGAATGTAACTATTTACCAGTGACTTAAAATGAGAAGCTGAACATTATTTTATTTTTCTATCTTATTCTGATATTTATATAATTTGAACATTATTTATTTACTTGTTTTACACTAGTTTTGCTTCACAATTTACTAATTATGTATTGATAATCACTAATTAAACATCATTTTACTCAAAGAAAATTGCAACAAAAAGAAAAGCTTTAGTGTATCAATGTGTGTATTTTTTCCTTTCCAAAATAAAACTATCTTTGGGCAGTATTGAGTTTTCTTTTGACATTAACTTTTCCGACCATTAAAAACTGGAAGAGTTTCCTTTAAATGAAGCAAATAAAATTGTTAAAGCGTATAAATTACTAGAGAAAACGTGCAGAAAGAAAGACTAAAAATTAGGACACTAAAAAGAAATATTCAAAAAATTTAAATAAAGTAAAAAATTATCTTCGAGTATTTTTTTTTAAAAAATAACATTACTTCACTTAACAGTAATTAAATAATTAATGTAGGATTATCTTTGTCAAACAAAAACTGACGCCTTCCACGTAACCGATATTTATTTTTCTTTTTCTTTTATCGTTTATTTAATTTCTTTTTTACGGAGTACATTATATATATAAGTGGGATTTACTTCTCCAAACCTGTCGAAAGGAAGTTTCTGTTTTCCTATCTTCGTTTCCCTTACTTTTATCCTGTCATGATGTGTGTTCGCAGTTTTTTAATAGGTGTACTTTTTATTTGTTACTTGATACGACATGCAAAAGGGCTTAATTGTGATTTTCTCTTTCAAGTATATTTCATTTCTTATTTTTTTTTTCTTATTGTAAATACTCAGATATGAAAAAAAGTTGTTTTTATGAATTGTTAGGTGACGAGGGTACGAAACGATAATACAAATTGTAAATTTACAGACTGCAATTGTTGCAGATGCTGTTAATGAGATTTTAAATTCTGATTTTACTTATTGTAAATTTTAAAACTTTTTTGATTGAAAAATGAAAAAAAAAAGAAAAGCTATATTTCTTTTTCTTAACTATTAAAATGTTCTAATTACAAATATTTCATTCAAATTTCAAGGTTTTAGTTTCTAGGCAAAGTATCATTCCATAATTTGAATCTAGACTGAATTTTTGAGTTAGATTCAGGTGTTATGGATTTGATGGAATTGCCTTCTAAAGGCTTAACAAAACCTTTTTTTGCTGAATCAAAGGCTAAAATTGATGCGAAATACCATTAGAAGAAGCACATGATCAAAGAAAATTAGCGTCTTTACTCTCATGGGAACTTGGTTTTTCATCAGGAGTCTGCATCAAGTCATACAGCAAAATCAACTATAAAATGGCAGAAAGATTAAAAAATGAATTGTCTTCCACCTGAGCATTGGCTACCATCATCTTCTGACTGTGTTCCTCATAATTTTGTTTTGTGGGGATACTTAAAAAACAATTAAATAGGCGCAAATAAGAACATTTCAAGGGGTTCAAAAGGAATCAAAGAAGCAGTTAGAAAAATACCCCCAAGAATGGTCAATAAGTCTTTTTTGGTATGACCTAACTATCTACGTAAATTGTACTATACTAAAGAAACCATCATTGAAAACTTCATGTAAATAACTTAATTCAATACAATTTTATGATTCTCTGAAATTGGTCACGCTATTTTTCAATCAACCCTGGTATGGTTTACAATTAATTTCATTTTTTCAATAAGTGCCATGTTTTAAGGTTTTAAGCAATATTATTCGTATTATATTAGTAATTACACTTAATGATTTTTGGTTCAAGCAAAAAAAATACATTTATATATTTTATAAATATATATATATATATATAGAGAGAGAGAGAGAGAATTAATGATAATGATTAATGACAGATATCTCGTACCAAACAGCGTAAAAGAATATTCTACATCATTTCATTTATTTCTCATACATCATCTTCAGTTTGAATTCTACTTGAAAAAGCAAGACACTTATAAATTTTACCTCATCCATATATTTTAACTTTTGTTGCAGATGATAGAGCGAAATCCTTCCACAACTCATATTTAAAACGTACTTCGAATTTATTATTTGAATGAATATATTCCTTAGTTTATTAGAATATTAAATATGTTCTAACGAATCGAAAAACTATCGCCAAAAAATGAAAAAGTGGGAATAAATATTAAGAAATAATCTGTGTATATTTATCGAGAAAACTTTTTTAAGAAAATGGCAAAAACTTCTGAAGATATCTAATTAAAATCAAATTCTATTAGATCTAGAAGTATTATTCTTTCAAAATCAACACTGTTTCATAAGTATCAGCTAACAAAATTTTACAATTATTTCTCTAAACTACTTTTACTAAACAAAATTATAAAAATTATTAATTTGTGTTGAATGTAATTAACTATCTGTATATTAGGTGTAACTTCAAAAATGTAGTTGAGCTGTCCTTTATACATCTAAGAACAAAGTTTTGTTTAAAAAGAAATGATATATTACCGAATCAAAATTAACAAGCATGATACTTTTTAATGGTAAAACAAAACAAACAATATATTAAAAATACTAGCTCCAGTAGCTATGATATTGTCGCAGGGAAATAACGAAATTAGGAATTTCATCAAATTCTTAAGGGATATGATCAATTGACCGGATACCTTAAAATAACGTCTCTTCAAGTTCATTTTCCTGATGAAATTAAGTGATTTTATAAATCTCTTAACTGTTTCAGTGAAATGATGAACTAGTCAGGATTTGTATTGGGAAAATGCTGTCCAGGGGAGGTCGAGTCCTTGTACTTCCTAACCATACAGGTAGTACTATCGATCCCCTAAATATCAACCCTATATCTTTAAAACAATGGCGTGGTAGGGTTAACATAGGAATTGATATAAAGGGTGTTTTTTAGAGGTATAGAACTTTAAATTGCAATAAAACAACGATGTATTATTCGATTGACATGAATGTTTTTTTATTCGAAAGATAATCTTGTGGCATTACATTTTAAATATGATTTCTGGCATATGACTGCCACGGCTGGCTCGGATGTAGTCCAATCTGGACGTCCAATTTTGTTTAGCGATGAAGCGCACTTCTGGTTGAATGGCTACGTCAACAAACAAAACTGCCGCATTTGGAGTGAAGCTAATCCACAAGTGTACGTCGAAACACCGTTACATCCAGAAAAACTGACTGTTTGGTGCGCTCCATGAGCTGGTGGAATCCTTCTTCAAAAACGATGAAGGCCACAACGTTACAGTCAATGGTGATCGGTATAGAGCCATGATTACTAACTTTTTCATTCCTGAATTGAAAAATCATGATGTCCAGGAGCTGTGGTTCCAACAAGACGGCGCAACATGTCACACAGCTCGTGCCACTATCGATTTATTGAAAGACACGTTTGATGACCGCCTAATTTCACTTTTTGGACCTGTGAATTGGCCTCCAAGATCTTGTGATTTAACACCGCTAGACTATTTTCTGTTTGACTATGTAAAGTCATTGGTCTATGCGGATAGGCCACAAACGCTTGACCATTTGGGAGACACCATTCGCCGTGTTATTGCCGATATGCGGCCACAAATGTTGGAAAAAGTCATCAAAAATTAGACGTCCAGATTGGACTACATCCGAGCCAGCCGTGGCAGTTATATGCCAGACATCATATTTAAAATGTAATGCCACAAGATTATCTTTCGAATAAAAAAATTCATGTCAATCGAATAATACATAGTTGTTTTATTGCAATTTAAAGTTCCATACCTCTAAAAAACACCCTTTATTAGTGTGTAAGAAACCGAGAGGAAAGATGCTACACATAAAAAATACCAGCCTTATTTTCTAATTATTTGTTAATTAGTTTCGAATAAATAATTTGTATTCCATTGACTATTATTGCATTACTTACTTCTACGTTTAATAATGCACCATATTAGTTAAATAAACCTTCTTAAACTCTTGGCAATATTATTTCATCATTTCACTGAAACAGATCAGGGATTTGTGCAAATCCCTCACTTTTATCAGGGAAATGACCTTGAAGAGACGTCATTTTAACATTTCCCTTAGGGATTTGATGAATTCCTAATTTCATCATTTTCCTGCTATATTATTATAATTAGCAAGGCTATTTCAAAGAAATCTAAATGACGTCTCACATTTTTTTCTGAAATAATTTTTTTCATAGAACTCTTAAACAACGTCATTAATGGAAATGTTTCTTAACATTAACATTTATGGTTTCGGGTCTATTAGGCCCCACATTCCGAATGGATTCCCCCCTGTCATTTTTTACAGTTTCAATGAACTCGTAATATAAAATGACACTAGCATGAAATATTTTTATTATGTCTCGCAGCTAGTTAAAAAATTCATTCTTATCATTTTCATTAAGAATAAGAATTTCAAAATCTGGCCATGCAATACCGTCTGCCTAAAAACTTAAGATTATACTAGAAAGGAAGATTGATTTTGTCTATAAGTGCTTCTAGACTGTCGGGGAAAAATAAGTTACTATTTTTTTAGATACGATCTAATAAGATTTATACCTTGTCATAAGGAAACCATAGAGGCAGAAAAATTGAACACATGGCTAGAGTTTTATCAATTTTTCCCCAGACTAGTGAAGGTTTCAGTTTTCTTTTTTCAAGATAGCAGCCACTATATCTAGACGTTTTGAGTACTACATCAAAGAAGATAAGAGAAATCGGAATGCTATCTCTTAATATTACTCATAAAATCAAAAGAAAAAAATTGGAACTCAAAGATTAGCGTTTATAAACTTCAAAATATTGCTCTAACTATACCGTACATTTAAGTTACTATACTTGATTTCCGTTTTTATTAAAGATGATCCATTAATACTATCCGGATAAACTGTAATTATATACGAAATAAACATCAGAAATAACTATTATAACTAGTTTTTATGTACTAATTAAGAAAAAATGTAAAATGTAATGTTTCTTGTGTTTTCTTTTACACAAATTGATTTTTTTATGAGCAAAATTTATCAATTAGTTAAAAAATACTCTAATAAAAATCATTTTTCTAATTATAACCTTTAAAAACTAAACTGAAATTAATGTTGTATTTTTTTCATTTTATTGAAAACCAAAGAGTCCTCATGAATAAAAAGTTAAATTTTCCCTAAAATTTGACTTCATATATTATCACATTTCACCATTCTGTCACTGTCACGATTTATGCATCCTTTGAATTGTATTTTTCATTCCTAAGACCTGTTAATAAAAACGAGGAAATAAAAACATTTGTTATTCATCGAAAATAATTGAACATTTGCACGATATCAGATTACACAAAGACCTAATATTTTTATTTGATTAAAGTTGAAATGCTAATGTTTTAGGAATATTACAAACGGAAAAATATAAACTTTTTTGTGTAGTATACGTTACAATGAATCTCACAAAATAAACAGCGGGTGGTTTCGATTTAAATGGAGAAATTTAGTGAATATTTTAATCGCAAACCGGGTGATAGAGCGCACGCGAGTCAAAAGAATTGTTGAGAACGAGTCTAGCTGTGGAAGAATAATTTGAGTTCGAGAAAGTTTTGAGGCATAGTCGTGAAGTTTAAAAAAAAGTTTTATGCTATCTCTAGTTGAAACATATTCCATTCATTGGATATTAAACTATCGTAATTTTCTTATCAGCATAATATCGAAGACATGGCTAATTTCTGCCTCAAAAGAAAATATTAATTTAAAAGTAATTAATTAAATGAAATTACTTTTATTCTAACTGCGGTATTCGTTTAGTAGTTCTATTTTTAAAACTATTTGCATTTTTGCTTCACTTTTACTAGCTTCTTTACGTCATTACGCTCCATAATTAATGAATTGATTGACGTCAGATATAAAATGCCTCAACTACTTGCAGGACAAATGCTTTAAAAAATTTACTAACGAGACAAATTACCTGCATACGCTTAAGTAAAAGTGATAAATTTGGTTAAAAATAAATATATAAAAATTCACCGTTAGTCTATTGCAATAGTTCATTATCACAACCACAACTAGGCAAACATTTTTTTAATATAAGTGGAGAAATATTTACAGAAAATTATCAAAGCTAATCAAGAACTCGTTGGTAACATGTTTTGTCAAGGTTATTATAATAAATGCCAATTAAATACTTCAATATTTTTTCTGTTTTATTTTACCTCGATGAACACAAATACGATACGAAAAATAATTTGAGCAATTAATTAGTTTTTTAGCATTCTATATGTAAAAAGAGGCAGATAATAACGAAGAGAATATAATTATGATAAATAGCATCACAAAAATAAAAGCTTAAGAGATGGCAACACTTTGCTACAAGACCATCCCTGGTTCAGAAGAGAGATGAGGTAATGTCTTCTGATGCGACTATTTTCTTCGTGTAGTGAAAAATTATGGGGGCGCAGTACGTGAGCAGTAAAGTTACACCAACGTTAATGCATGGAGAACAGAATGATTTTTAAACGCACAAATATGCATATGTAAGCAGTAAAAATTTTAAAAAACATTAAAGGAATTTCATTAAAATCAAGTTCGTATTATTATTATTATTGCTTTCTTAAACAACACTTTTGAAGTTCAAGATTTCAACTATCTGCGATTATCTCTAAACTTTGACGAAACAAATTTGTAAGTTGTTATTTAGTGTTGAATGTAATAAACAATCTATATTGGATTGAACTTCAAAAATGAAATTTAGTTGCCATTTATGAACCTGGAATCATAGT
The DNA here is from genome assembly GCA_019973935.1 of Trichonephila clavipes. Classification (NCBI taxonomy): domain Eukaryota; kingdom Metazoa; phylum Arthropoda; class Arachnida; order Araneae; family Nephilidae; genus Trichonephila; species Trichonephila clavipes. The sequence continues at coordinate 15,336 of BMAU01016311.1, read as the reverse complement.
GTTATTTATTACAATTTGAAGGAATCAAATTAAAATTAACAAGCATGATACATTTATTGGTAAAACAAAACAATCGAAAATTTTAAATCGAAGCTCAAATAGCTTTTAAGACTCTTACAGCTAGCAAATCAATTTCTTACAACAAAATAAAAAAAAATCACGTTTCTGCTAACATGATTTTTTTAAAGAATTCTAAAACGACGCCATATTAATTCAAATGTTCATAACATTAACCTTTATGGTTTAGTTTCCCCATTCTAAATGGACACCTTCTTATCTCTCTTTTTATATTGTGTCATTGATCATAATGTAAAAGGACACAGGCATTAAATATTTTTATGATGGGTTACAGTCACAGCTAAAAGTTCATTTTAACCGTTGTCAGTGCGAAAAAAAATCATCAGATGTGTCTATGTAATGTTGCATATTTCTAAAGTTTTATAATAATAATACTAAAAAGTTTGATTTTTTGTCTATAAGTACTTCTAGACAGTTAATTTTTTATTTTTTTGTGATTGGAAAAAAGTACGTTACTTTTTTTAGAAGCAATCTAATATGATTTATCGCTTGTCATAAGAAATCCATAGAGAGAAAAAAAATCTACTCATGAACAGAATTTTTTCAGTTTTTTCTCTGACTAGTTAAGGGTTTGGTTTTCTATTTTCAATATAACAATTACTATCACTAGAAGTTTTGAATACTGGGTCAAAAAATATAAGCGAAATTGGAATGCTACCACAATGCTACTCATAAATTTAAAAAGTGCTCAATGGGCTCAATTCATGTGACATCATAATCACATGATAGTGAAAGCCACGTGATTCTACCCAATCAATTTAGAAACACATGTGACGTCATAGTCACACGATAAAAACTATCTTGTGTTTTCAGCTAATCAGTTCACGCGCTCCGGTGTTGCCAAGTTTTGCTCTTTGCAGAAACTTTCTCTTAAAAAGTACATATGTATACAAAATGCATTTTATTTAAAAGTATAAGCATAAAATATGATTTTTTTAAATTTCAAAAAATCTTTTTGCAGAATCTTTTTTCTTTAACATTTAAACATCTTTATTCAAATATGAATACAAATAGAACAAGTTACTTTACAAATAGAACAACAAGTACAATTAGTTTAATGTTTGTTTTGAATTCAATGGAAAACACGCGTTTGTTTTTATCATGTGACTTCATGTATTGAGCTCAATGGAGCTCATCTATTAGCGTTCATTAGCTTCAAGTTTTTGCATTTAATTTTTAGAACATGTAAGTTATTTGATGTGAATTTTGCCTTTATTACAGATAACTCTGTAATTGCAAAAACTTCAAAATCCTTCTAGTTGTATTTTTGATTTTTAAAACTAATTAATGAAAAAGTTTCACATTTATTACTAATCGAAAAGAACTGAAAACATGTATACAATTGCACATTCCGCAAAGGAAAACTATTTGTATTTTATTAAAGTTTAAATGTTGATGCTTTATGAATATTAAAAGAGTGGAAAAGAAAATCAATTAAATTTCCTGAAGTATATGTTGCAGCGAATCTAACAATATAAACAGCAGGTGTTTTTGACTTTAATGGAAGAATTTAGTTAAACCCTTAAAAAACCTCAGATCGAGACAGAGCTCGCAAAGGTTGAAGGAGAAGCTGTGAACGAGGCTAGCTTTGGAAGAATAATTGGAATTCTACATAGCTTCGGCGAAGAGTTGTGATGTTTAAAAAAAAGAGTTGTTATATATTTCCTCTTGACGAACTGTGCCTTCCATTCTTTTTATATTAGATATTTTTTGTAATTTTACTAGCGAAATACCAAAGATATATCCTGTTCGTTATGGTTAGTTCCTACAAAACACAAAATATTAATTTAAAAGTAATTTTTTAATCAAATTATTTTTATTCAATTTGCTGTTATTCTATTGTTATACTCATTTGCATTTTTACTTCACTTTTACCGATTACTTTACTTCATAATTAATGAATTTCTTGACGTCACTTAAAATGTATTAATAACCTGCATCACAAATTAAAAAAATAATTTATTAACAACGTATTCTTCCTTCATATGCATGTAAAAATAATAAATTTGGTTAAGAAAAATTAAAAATGTACTCGTTAATCGATAGGTAAATTGTTCATTATCGCAAACATGTAAAATAAATCTTATTTTTAATGTAACTAATTTGAATTCTTTAAGAGAAAATAATCAATGGCAATTAAGAAGCCTTTGATAACAATTTTACATCAAGATTATAATAAAAGCCCATTATGCTCTTGATTTTTTTCCTGTAGAGTTTTATCTTGATGAATAGAATTAAGCGATGAAAAACAATCTGAGCAATTAATTAGTTTTTAAAAATATTTTGCTTATAAAAAGTAAAAGATAATAAATTAAGAGAATAAGGATACTAAATGTTGCTTAATAAAAATAAAAGCGCACCTGAGGAAGTCAATACAATTATATATTTTTCTAAGTATACAGCTTGAAAACTGCAAAACAATTTACACTCTTGTTGTAAAATGAATAATGATGAACATGAATAATGACAAACAAAATGAATAATGATTAAAATGATTATTTTAAATTTGTATTCATTTACCTTCATACAAAATGATAGTTTGTACTTAAAACTGTGAACTCTGAAAATCCAAATAGGTAGAAGAGTTATCTTGAAAACACATTCATCTTTAAATGTGTTAACCCGAAAGCAATGTGCTATCGAATTTATTTTAAAAGGAGTTTACATACCTTGAGCGTTACTTCGGCAAGTAAATCTCCAGAAAAAGTCAACTACCAAAATATAATTATTACAATAACAATTTTATTCGCCAAAATGCTTAATGTCCACCGAAGTGGAGTGTTCACTATTGTATGTGTTGATTTGGTGGGCTTTGTGTCTTCAACCCTAACTTACACCAACAGATTTTAATTTTTGCCACTGAAATTAGTCACGTGTTTTCACAGTTTCGATAACGTGTTTTATAGAAGGTGCAGTGTATTTTCATAACATCAGATGTTCCTGATCCTTACGCCTTAAAAAGACGTGTAAGTAGCGACGAATTCTGTTTCAAGGACAAAATTTTTCTTTTCGACGCCGACAAAACAGTCTCAAAAACGCCAAACGTATGATATGCGACGCCGACCGAGAAGGGAGTAAAGCATACTTACAAAAGATGATCATCGGTTGGTGCTTAAAATCAAAGTTGCACGTGGCAAAACTGCAACAGAATGTTATCGAGGATTATTGGAAGCCTGTGGTGAAAATTCATTACCATATAAGGCAGAAGAACGGCGGCTTAAAAGGTTTCATTCGGATCGGAATGAGACTGATTCCTGAAGATGAGTTTGACACACATAGCGGTCTCCTTTCTACAGACCGTCCGAGGGCTTTTTGGGAATTATTCATTGAGGTTGGTTTCCGCCATCAATCGGCGTGGCACATAATAAAGAAATATCTGAACATGAGGAAAATTGCTGTCCGCTAGGTTCCATATCAACTCACCGAAGTACAGAAATAGCCCCAGTTTACACTGGTTGGCATCCATCTGGAGATATACCACAGTGAAAGAGACGCATTTCTACAGCGTATTGTCCTCATTGATGAGACGTGGGCACGAGCTTATGAACCTGAACTGACGCGTCAATCAAATGAATGACGTCAACGATGTTCGCCACGTCCTTAGAAATTTCAACAAGAATCCAATCAGGTGCAAGTTATGTTGATTAAGGCATAGGGTGGGGATTCTCTTACGCATATTGTTCCTGCATGACAAACTGTCAACGCAGGGTACAATTGCGATTTTTACAGCACCCAATACTCCCGGCTATGCTGAGCAAACGTCCACGTTTATTGCAAAACAGTCCCCTTTCGTGTTGCATGACAACGGTCGTTGTCATGTCGCAAACAATGTCACTCTCCAATTGCGATGGTTACCATGGGATGGCCATATGAATGCAACCTTTCTCCAAAAGTTGAAGTAACCTCTCACAAATCGCCGATTTCATGAAGTTTCATCTGCACGCCATGCAATAAGGTGTTCTATAAGTGACATCAAAGATAAACAATTTGTAAGTAATCTTCAATAACTTTCCGAGATTTGGCAGAAGGTTATAAGCTTTGTTGGTGATTACATAGAAGAAATGTAACGCAACTGTATTTCTAAGTTCCTTAAAAACTTATTTATACCCATGTTCCCACTATTTAATTTACAGACCTCATACGTAAGAACTTAATCTTTCAAAATATAATAAAACAAATTTAAAAGATGTTATTTTGTGTTTTGAAAAAATAAAGTGCCTGCTTTAGAGTTTAACTTCTAAAGTGCATTCTGACAGTCATCTATAAAAATGGAATCATCGTGTCATTTACTTCAAAACGTAGAAACCGAATTAAAATTATCAGTCATGACTCTGTTTCTCTTTACTTTAAAAAAAACGGAAAGAAAAAAATACTAACTCAAATTCTTTATAAGGTTTTATTATAGTTACTATATATAAAACTATTTCTTATAGCATAAACAACATAAGTTCTAGTTTTTTTCATAAATAAATTTTCAATGAACTCTAAGACGACGATATTTATTTAAATGTTTCGTAACATTAACCTTCATGACTTAAGTTATATGACATCCTACATTCCGAATGGGTGCCATTTTAGCAATTTTTACAGTGTCAATGAACTAATAATGTAAAATGACACCAACATGAAGCATTTTTATGATGATTCGCAGTCAGTTAAAATATTAATTTTTACCGTTCTAAGTACGAAAAAAGTCTCCAAATCCGTCTATGCAATATCGTTTCCATATAAAACTTAAGATTATACTAGAGAGAAAAATCGAATTTGTCTATAAGTGCTTCTAGATTGTTAAAAATTTGCCTTTTGGGGGTTAGGAAAAAATGCATTACTTTTTTAGATGCGATCGAATAAGATTTATAGCTTGTCATAAGGAATCCATGAAGGGAAAAAAATTCAGCACACATGGTAGTTTTTAATTTTTTTTTCACCCAGACTAGTTAAGATTTTTGTTTCGTTTTACCTTCCCTTCTTTTTTCTTTCCCTCTTTACGTTATAGCCACTAATAGTACAAATTTTGATTACTAGGTCAAAGAAGATAAAATAATTGAAATGCTATCTTTCAATATTACTCACAAATTAAAAAAAATGAAAAACAACTATTGGCGATTAACTATTAGCATTTAAAAAGGTTAACTCTTTGCTTTAATTACATGGAATACGAAGAAACAGAAGTTATTTTGATTTTATTAAAGCTGATGTATCAAAATCTGAAAAAAACTGAAATGTTGTACGAATAAACCATTAGAAGTACCAATAAATATAATTATATAATCATCACTAATTAGAAAAAATCAAATAAATCATGTTTAAGGTGTATCTTTTTAAACAAATTGATTTTTTATGAATAAAATTTATCTATTTCTAAAATAAGTTTCTAAATTGAATCCGCGCACATTGTCTAGTCTTAACCCAAGTATAAATTTTCTCATTGAAAAAAAAAATTAACCAAAGTTACTCTTATTTTAATCTTGGCTCTCTGATGAAAAAAAAATTATCCCTGATATTTCATTTCATTTATAATTTTACATTATGATATGTAAGCCTAATGGTGCCAGTGAAGATAAGCAAAAGTGCGTCCGAGACCAGAAGAGTATTGCCTTAGCCAGAGCAAGACAGATTGAAGGATAAATGGATGATTTACGGACCGTAGCTGTTCGCCAAGGAAATAGCGGTAAGCTTGTTTGCTTAAGCTTTAAGAATAGAGGGTATACTATTAAGTTAGGAAATAATCTATGAATATAGATTTAGAGGTTAATTCCGCTGCATTGCATATAAATTTAGATCATAATAAACTGATTTTATTATGACAGAGTTTGGTGGTTCATCTTTCGTTCCCTCAGAAATAGGTCACGTGGATGGTGAGGAGAGGTACCCCAGGGCGCGGGGTATCACAAGGCCCCCAGCCCTGGAGATATCACAAAGTATCGTGGTTTATTGTGGCCATACGTCTACACGAAGTTTGCCGTTTCTCCCACCGTCTTGAACACTACATCCCTTTGAAAGTTGGACAGAGGCTGAACCGATTAGAAGGGTGTAGGAAGCCCAAAAACTGAACATTTCATCAATGGAGTGGTGTCCTATTTTCGGATGAGAGTCGTTTCTTTGCCACAAGAGATTCTCAACACCAGTTGATTTGGAGAGAGATTGAGTCACGGTTTCATCTCAATAACATCACTGAAACAGACAGTTACGAAGGCCCTGGTGTTCTCGTCTGGGGTGGCATTATGCTGAACAGATGGACTGAGCTTCATGTTTTCGACAAAAGTTCTATAATAGGAGACCTCTATTGTAAGAAGGTGATCCTTCCTCATGTGCGTCTGTTTCGAGGAGCTGTTGGACAGTTTTTATGCATGAAAATCCACGGCCACACCAGACTGCTAATATGACTGCTGGAAAATTAAGATATCAGCTTTCTCCCCTGATTTAAATGCCATAGAACAGTGGCTCTTAAACTGTAATCCGTGGACTCCTGGGAGTCTCCAGCGCCCTTTTAAAGGGTCAGCGAAGGTATCTCATTTAAAGAGTTCCTATTTCTTACAAACTCTGAAAGATGTGCCATCTTGGACCAATTAATCACCAAATTTATTACTAGATTAGATCACTAATTATTAAAGTACATTATTTATTTATTTGAAATTAGTAATTTGAAATAAAGAGTGTTTTTTTAGAGGTATAGAAATTTAAATTGCAATAAAACAACGTTGTATTATTCGATTGACATAATTTTTTTTTATTCGAAAGATAATCTTGTGGCATTACATTTTAAATATGATTTCTGGCATAGGATTGGCTCGGATGTAGTCCAATCTGGACGTCCAATTTTCGATGACTTTTTCCAACATTTGTGGCCGTATATCGGCAATAACACGGCGAATGTTGTCTTCCAAATGGTCAGGCGTTTGTGGCTCATCCGCATAGACCAATGACTTTACATAGCCCCACAGAAAATAGTTTAGCGGTGTTAAATCACAAGATCTTGGAGGCCAATTCACAGGTCCAAAACGTGAAATTAGGTGGTCACCAAACGTGTCTTTCAATAAATCGATTGTGGCACGAGCTGTGTGACATGTTGCGCCGTCTTGTTGGAACCACAGCTCCTGGACATCATGATTGTTCAATTCAGGAATGAAAAAGTTAGTAATCATGGCTCTATACCGATCACCATTGACTGTAACGTTGTGTCCTTCATCGTTTTTGAAGAAGGATTCTACCAGCCCATAAAGCGCACCAAACAGTCAGTTTTTCTGGGTGTAACGGTGTTTCGACATACACTTGTGGATTAGCGTCACTCCAAATGCGGCAGTTTTGTTTGTTGACGTAGCCATTCAACCAGAAGTGCGCTTCATTGCTAAACAAAATTCGCTTATGAAAATCGGGAACAACGGCAATCTCGTTTTGGGCCCATTCGACGAATCTACGCCTTGCTTGATGATCGTTTTGATGAATTGCCAAACCAAACTGAGAATAAATCACTTGACAGTTGTTAAATCGTTTGCCATCTTGGAAAGTATTGCCAACTTAAACTTCTATACCTAAAAAAAAACACTCTTTATATATATATAATTAGATATTTATTATTTTCTTAAAGAAATAAAAAACGGTATTAAAAAGTCTGTATAAATAGCAAAGGCAGGACTATTGAGAAACCTTTAAATTTCTCAGCCATGTGTTGTGGGTCAGGAAGGGTATTCATAATCTTAGGGGGTCTACGAAGTCAGGCTGATAAATAAAGGAGGGGGCGGAGATCAAAATTTTATAAACCACTGCAATATAACATGGGTGAGAGGCTTTGAATGACTCGTTGTAGTACGATTACATCCTTCAGCAACACCCAACAACTGAAACAGATGTAGATTGAGGAATATGCACTCTTACCTCAATTTGGTGCTGATTGCTGGCGGTGGAAAGCAACCATTGCAGAAAATGTAGGACATATCCCATACTAAGGAACATGTGCCTGCTGCTTTTCCTCTTGGACAGATTACTGAAATTTCTAAATAAATTGTACTTTTGTATATATAATTGTAATTATTCCTTTTTCATTATTCTAATTGTATTTTCATTCTTAAAAACTGTTAGTAAAAATGCGTCAGTAAATATATTTCTTAGTAATCAAAAAGAATTTAATATCTGTTTAATTTTAAATTCTGCAAAGGAAAAATATTTTTACTTAATTAATGTTAAAGTGTTAACGTATTATTAATATTACAAACGAAAAATATGATAAATAAAATCTTATGTACTGCAAGTAGCAGAGTGAATCTAACAAAATAAACAGCAGGTGATTTTGACATAAACGGAAGAATTTCTTGAAGTCCTTAACCTTAGATTGAGAGGTAGATGGCGCGCGAGTTGCATGAAAAGCTGAAAACGATATTAGCTTTGGAAGAATAATTAAGAGTTCGACAAACTTTTGGAGAAGATATGAAAAGTTTAAGAAAATGAGTTTATTCTCTAGAGAAACAGCATTCCATTTCTTGGATACAACAATATATTTTTTAATAGAAAAATGTCAAAGATAATGCTAGTTTCTACGTAATAGAAAAGATTAATTTGTGAAAGTAATTCCTTTAATCAAATTTTTTATTCAATAGTAGTTATTCGTTCAGAGGTTCCATTTTTTATTCTCATTTGCATTTTTATTTCACTTTTACCGGCTTCTTGACGTCAATAAGCTTCACTGACGTCATTAATAACCTGCATCGAGTTAAAAATAATTTATTAACGAACTATCACTTTTTCATATCCTTGTAAAAGTAATAAATTTGATTAAGAAACGATTAAAAATGCACTATAGTTCATAACAACATAACTCAAACCTTTTTTAATCAAACTAATTCGAATTCTTTAAGAGAAAATAATCAAAGCTAATTAAGAAGTCTTTGATAACAGTGTTACATCAAGGTTATTATAATAAATGCTCATTATATACTAGATTATTTTTTCTGCATAATTTTGTCTTGATGAATACAATTACGTGATGAAAAGTAATCTTAGTAATTAATAAGTTTTTTTATAATATCTTGTTTACTAAATATAAATTAAGAGAATAATGGTACTAAATGGGTACCGAGATAAAAATAAAAGCCAGTTTAACAAAGCTAATTAAGTTATACTGGTTGAATCACGCAGCTTGAAATAGAAAAATGCGATGCATGTGTGAATATATTTCACACAATTTTTGTAAGCAAAATGAATGATGAACTAGGCTAGAAAAATATAAACAGACATAAATCTAAAAAATGTTAGTTTTTAGAATAAATCTTATTCCCCTGTATTAAATGTAATTGTTATCATATGAAGAGTACAGTTTGAAGATACAAAATATTTATTTAATTTCTTAGGAATAACATTGCAGTTACATAGGGGAATTAACAGGGATCACCAAAAACTTTTAGCTGTGGCGTGTCAAACCAATCTACCAATATGATTCAGCGTGCCACACATGTTTGAAACATTTTATTTCCCGCGATAATGCACGAAAAGTAAAAAAAAAAATATTGGTCAATATTACAGATTTACAGCTTAATTCATTACATATTAATATTGCATCATTTAAAAATATTTCTGTGTGAGCATAAAAATAAACACTAAAAAATATAACTATTTCTTTAGAAACAATAAAATTTAAATTTGTACATAAAATGTATTTTCAAACATATTTATTGAAATAAGAAATGGACAACACAAAATATAAGTGCTTCTCTTCATTATAGTTAAATAAAAAGATAAATAAAAATAATTAATGCAAAACTTGTGCTTGCACAGCTTTACTTTTATACATCAAAATCAGAGGTATAATGTGTGACTTTCAGTTTGACACGATTCTGAGCATTCAGTTGTTCGAAAGCGGTCTCAAAATATTTTTTATATGAGAAAAGATTTTTTAATGAGATATGTAGAACCAAAAGCAGAAAGCAGAATTCATGGAGTTTTCTCTGTTTAAAAAATTAATCTTTCAAATGACGAAATTCAATAATTTATAAACTAGCAGTAAATTTATCTTTAGAGTTATCTTTCAGAGTTTTTCGCAGTTCCGTAAATGTTAATAATTCTGAAGTTGACCAAATAAGGTCGATTACAAATTTTGTAACTTCCATCTACTCCAAATTGACAGATCTTTTGAGTAGTGTTGAGTGACACATGTGGCACACGTGCAGTAGGTTGCCTACCCCCATGTATTAATTTTTTCCCATACAATAGAACCTGGTTTTATGCGATTTTATTTTGTACGATTTCTTCTTTTTTTGTGCGATCTTTTTTATTTTGCGGTTTATGAATTTCAACGTTTAAATCACGCTTGTAATGTTTTCTATCAATGTACATACATACACTTCAAGACGCTCTGTTTTCATTGGTTTTAGCAATCTCTCTACAATGCACGTTCAATTGCTTTCTCACAACGCACTTGATTGAAGACGAAACTTTCTATGACAGTGGCATTTTATCAATAATTTAATAGATTATGAAGACGGACATGAAGAACCGAATTCTTTGACAGCGGATACAATATATGCTGGAATCCAGGTTTCCAACAAATCGGAAAAGCATTTTCTTAAAATCTATACTATTCCGAAAGGAGTTTGAAATTGCAAAAAGCGCTTCGATCATGCATATCTGGTTATCGCGACGTTCACAAGCAACTGACCAATTGACCGTTGTCACAAAAACTTATCACTTACTGTAAGGTGCTAAAAAATAAATCAATTGAAATTGTATCTTCAAGTGACAAATGCGATTTTGAACTAATTCATCACAGGAAGATGAGCGCTTTGTATTACGATGAGTAGCAGTGAATTATGCATGGACATTTTGAATATTTCTCCGTGTATACAATGAGAAATTAAATGTTTTAAAAATGTTTTCTTGCGGAATTTAATTATTTATTTTGTTTGGAAGTACTTTCTCATAAAAAACGTTAAAACTGTACGAATTTTTTATGCGGTCCCTCCCCACCGCATAAAAAAGAGTTTCTTGTAGTATGTCGGCAGAATTGTTTGTTATATGTAAGTATTTATGGAATTTTCGAATATTACTTTTGTGCGATTTCTTTTATGCGGTCCCTATCTACCGCCCAAATACAGATTTTACTGTATTTAGAGTTTCTAGAATTTTATACTATGAAAATAATGATATCTACGCAACCAATAGATTATAAGAATGTTTCGATTTGCTTTACAATTACTTTAATTCGTCCTAAAATTCGTTCATTTTTATATGTAAGTGTTCTGAGAACCATTCATGTAAAGTCACAACAACTTGCCGCAATGTCTCCTCAAAAGTAGACGCTATGATAAAAGAATCGTTTTTACTATAATGGTCCACATGTAAAAGCTATCTCGAAAACATAAGAGGAAAACAAATCTATCTCAGTTTTCCACTCATTCTGAAGACTTAAGGATCCATCCGGAAATTTTTCTTTGTTTGAAAAACTTTCCGGAAAATACCGAGCAAATAAAAGTAAGAAACTCTTCTTTTAGCAAATAAAAAAAACACGCTAAGAAACGGAAAAACAATCGCAGAACACTTGGGGATATAATCAATCTATATACAGGGTTATCAGAAATGATTGAACCGGTAATTAAATTTAATAATTCTCAGATGAATAAACAAAAGACGATAATTAAGATGTTATTGTAAAGATAAAATATGAATTCTTTTTCGTACGTAACGTTTCTTGACATAAAGAATTTTTTTTTTTTTTTTACAAATGTTCGACGTGACTTCTTTTATTCACCCTTACAATATCATTTCGAACCTGGTCACTGGGGACTTTTACACAGGCATCCAGTTTCCTGGAACTTTTTATACAATTTTCTTATAATGATATATATTATCGGTACATTTCTATGGTACTTTCACCGAAATTCACGCTGAACCGTGATTACAGACAGACTTTTTGCAAACGAGAGCTCACAAAACGCCTTAGCCCACTTTGATGTCATTCCCCCTTCTGTTCACCATTGCAACATTGTTGCCACCTATTTGACAAAAACAGTGTTACAAACTCAAAATACATATTTTATCTTAACAATGACATATTAATGGTCCTTTTCTGTTTATTTTTCTGGAAATTATTAAAGTTTGCAATCAGGTCATTCCTTTCTGATAATCCTGTATATTCCAGTAATACAGAAAATAAAAATATGTGTATTTGGTTCAGAAAAAAATAAACTACAAGCAAAAAAATCTAATCCTATTTTCTACTAATATTTGCAATTCGCATTTTTGTATTTATACGAGTAAGCCTTACGTATATATATATATATATATATATATATATATATATATATATATTATCGCAAACGTATTGGCGACATTTTATGAATGAAAGCGCATGGTTGCCAATTCAGCGGGTACGACATGTACAAAATCAGGGTTGCCAATTTGGCGAGTTATCTTGAAAGTTGGCATTGTTGCGATAGTACGTGAGTACCCCTTACTTTTAATCATAATTCGGCAAAAAAATATTTATTTTTGCAGATTTCTGTGCAGTTTTTTTATTTTTTCAGAGAACAAATAACATTAAACGCATGCAAATATAAGTAGTAAATGATATTGTAACATATCCACATGATTATGTAGCTATATGCCTTCGTTATATATATCTGCGATCCTTAAATTTATATGCACTAAACTTATTATTAAATAAAGTTTTAATTCCTTAACAAATTATAGCAATTCACAATGTTCAGATTTAACGGATGTATTAATCATTTCAACATTGTTTCATAATAACGAGTAAAAAAAAATTTAGAATTCGTTTATGTTTTAGAAGACTATTGGGGCTTGCCAATCAACTGAAAGGATTATTCTTAAACAGTATATGTAGACAAACAAATACCTTTCATGATTAAATGTTAACATTTTGTATTTACTATAAATTAGTTTGGGAAAAACGTTTCCAGAAAGTGTTCATTTCAGAATTTCGGTTTAGATGTAGCGCGTCTACTTCGTAAGCCGAAGGTTGCGGTTTCGATCCCGGCTGGAGTCGACAGATTTTCTGGATAAAAAAATCGTCGGCACGCATGTCATATGATTATGTGACATGTAAAAGTTTCCATAAGTATAAATTTGGCTCTGATACTCTCGGCAAAACTAGTTCGCGGTAATATTTCGCATCCGAGAGTTTCAGTGGAACAAAATTCAAACACCCCAATTTGGTAACGGAAGCCACCACTAGATGGTTCCATCAATCACTCTAGGGGATTTGGCGTGTCTGCAAAGGCTTAGTTGCTAATATACAGCCCATTGGATAAAATGAAAAAATTTAGATCTAAAAATGATAGCTTTCAAAGTGGTAGGTTAAATTAGCCTTTTATCTGACGTTAAAAATAGTTTTAATTTTTGTTTATCCCCACCTATAGAACAGTTAATTTCACATACACATTTTATAATGATATTTTATTGATGAAATTATAGCAATTTTTCTTCTTTTGAAGTAATATTATGGTTTGATATCGCAGGGTATGCGCCAAGTTGTAGTTTATGTGAGCCAAGATAGGCGATAACAGTACAATTTGGTTACCTTGATATTTTTATCATCCGGTGATGTTATTGTCATGGTGACAACGTATATTAGAAATAACTTTTATTGGTATTCCCCCGCGGTAACCACATTGATTCCAGACGATATTTTAATTCGATTTCTTTAAAAATGTAACCATTTTCAGTGCAATTGCTCTATTACTTCAGTCTTCCGTTTTATTTTGTGTTATTTTCGAATATGGATATTTCTAATATCATGCGTGAGTAATAGGATTTTTTTAGAAGGCACGTTGTACTTTTAATTATTGCTATAAATCGTCTACTGTAACGTCGTAACTCCCGACAGCGATCGGCGTCTTTGGTGGACCCGACACCCACACGTGCATCTTGCAGCTGCAGCGCAACCCCTTTTTGACCCACGAGGAATCGAACCCCGTCGAACGGAAGATGAAGGAGAGATGCTTTGAACTTACTCGGGAGCGGAGGCCAGACGATTCTTCCTCTCACAAATTATTGGACTCTAACAACCTTTAATTAAGTTTAAAAACTTCAATGTATAATTCAGTAAATAATATTCAATGGTTGTGACGTAAATAAATTCAATATTTAAATTAACCAAGAATACGCTACCCTTATTCTTTCAAACGTTACACTATTTACACCTTATTCTGCTTTTTAAAAATGCTTTTTTTGATAGTTCCTTGCTCGATGAAATTCGTAGAAAAAATCCTGCAGTTTTTCGAATAATACAAGTTTTCAGTACTTTGTAATTGATATTCGTTATTAATTTTAATATATGTTATGTAATTATTTTATTAATAATATAATATAATATAAAATACAATTATTATTATATGTAAAAATCATATAATATTCGTTATTTATAATAATTGTTTTTTTATATTTATTTATATACATATTATTACATATTGTGTTATTTATAATTATTATGTAATATGAGTATTCTTATGCATTATTCTTTTTATTACAATACGATCATTATTCTTTTTTATAATTAATATTAGATTTTATTATATTATTATTATATATAAGAATTATTATTAAATTATATTATAAGATTATTGTGTATTGCATAATACTATTATTAAGTACAAGCTACTTTTTATTAAATTATATTAAAATACATTATTTATTGATTGATCTTGGTTACTCTCAATCTCTACCTAGGCCGCCATCTTGGACTCCATTCCAGCTACAGCAAGCGCTGCTTGGCGGGATTCCTTTATCTCGCCAAGCAGCGCTTGGCTCCTTGTCCCGTGATATATCAAACTATTTCCCTATTAATATATCTCCATTAAAAGTCACTTTGAATGGAAAGCTTTTTTGCAAAGAAAAATTAATATGAACATTTGAAAAAATTGTAGTAATCAATTAAACATAAACATTTATGAATAACAATTATGTGATAGTGAAATATATTTTTTATATACTCGTATATCACAGCGGTTCTTAAACTGTCTCTCCCATATTTAACGATTGTAACCTCCCGTAGTTTAAACTCTTCTCATATGAACAGTAGAAAGACTATCACGCCCTCTAGCGGCTAGAACAATCTTCAGTAATGGCCAAGCTTCGGAACTGTAAGGACGTACGAGCATGCGCTCCGATCCCTTTCAATTCTATTGTAACTGTTAGTTCTCTAGTTATGTATGTAAATGTTTGTTTTGTCTAATAAACGTGTTTAATTAACTAGTGGACTTAATTAAGAACCCCTTCCCCGCGTGTCCCTTTATTACATTGGGTCACACC